>CM057474.1:102865276-102866513 GCA_030035585.1 Dugong dugon | reverse complement strand
TAACCCTAACCCTCTAACCCTAACCCTAACCCTAACCCTAACCCTAACCCTAACCCTAACCCTAACCCTAACCCTAACCTAACCCTAACCCTAACCTAACCCTAACCTAACCCTAACCCTAACCCTAACCCTAACCCTAACCCTAACCCTAACCCTAACCCTAACCCTAACCCTAACCCTAACCCTAACCCTAACCCTAACCCTAACCCTAACCCTAACCCTAACCCTAACCCTAACCCTAACCCTAACCCTAACCTAACCCTAACCCTAACCCTAACCCTAACCTAACCCTAACCCTAACCCTAACCCTAACCTAACCCTAACCCTAACCCTAACCCTAACCCTAACCCTAACCCTAACCCTAACCCTAACCCTAACCTAACCCTAACCCTAACCCTAACCTAACCCTAACCCTAACCCTAACCCTAACCCTAACCCTAACCCTAACCCTAACCCTAACCCTAACCCTAACCCTAACCCTAACCCTAACCCTAACCCTAACCCTAACCCTAACCCTAACCCTAACCCTAACCCTAACCTAACCCTAACCCTAACCCTAACCCTAACCCTAACCCTAACCCTAACCCTAACCCTAACCCTAACCCTAACCCTAACCCTAACCCTAACCCTAACCCTAACCCTAACCCTAACCCTAACCCTAACCCTAACCCTAACCCCTAACCCTAACCCGAACCCTAACCCGAACCCTAACCCCTAACCCTAACCCTAACCCTAACCCGAACCCGAACCCCTAACCCCTAACCCTAACCCGAACCCTAACCCTAACCCTAACCCTAACCCGAACCCGAACCCCTAACCCCTAACCCTAACCCGAACCCTAACCCTAACCCTAACCCGAACCCGAACCCTAACCCGAACCCGAACCCTAACCCTAACCCTAACCCCTAACCCTAACCCGAACCCGAACCCTAACCCTAACCCCTAACCCCTAACCCGAACCCGAACCCGAACCCTAACCCGAACCCGAACCCTAACCCTAACCCTAACCCTAACCCTAACCCTAACCCGAACCCGAACCCTAACCCGAACCCGAACCCTAACCCTAACCCCTAACCCTAACCCTAACCCTAACCCGAACCCTAACCCTAACCCGAACCCGAACCCTAACCCTAACCCGAACCCGAACCCTAACCCGAACCCGAACCCTAACCCTAACCCGAACCCTAACCCTAACCCGAACCCGAACCCTAACCCGAACCCGAACCCTAACCCTAAC
>CM057474.1:102460276-102860276 GCA_030035585.1 Dugong dugon | reverse complement strand
ACCCTAACCCTAACCCTAACCCTAACCCTAACCCTAACCCTAACCCTAACCCTAACCCTAACCCTAACCCTAACCCTAACCCTAACCCTAACCCTAACCCTAACCCTAACCCTAACCCTAACCCTAACCCTAACCCTAACCCTAACCCTAACCCTAACCCTAACCCTAACCCTAACCTAACCCTAACCCTAACCCTAACCCTAACCCTAACCCTAACCCTAACCCTAACCCTAACCCTAACCCTAACCCTAACCCTAACCCTAACCCTAACCCTAACCCTAACCCTAACCCTAACCCTAACCCTAACCCTGAACCCTAACCCTAACCCTAACCCTAACCCTAACCCTAACCCTAACCCTAACCCTAACCCTAACCTAACCCTAACCCTAACCCTAACCCTAACCCTAACCCTAACCCTAACCCTAACCCTAACCCTAACCCTAACCCTAACCCTAACCCTAACCCTAACCCTAACCTAACCCTAACCCTAACCCTAACCCTAACCCTAACCCTAACCCTAACCCTAACCCTAACCCTAACCCTAACCCTAACCCTAACCCTAACCCTAACCCTAACCCTAACCCTAACCCTAACCCTAACCCTAACCCTAACCCTAACCCTAACCCTAACCCTAACCCTAACCCTAACCCTGAACCCTAACCCTAACCCTAACCCTAACCCTAACCCTGAACCCTAACCCTGAACCCTAACCCTAACCCTAACCCTAACCCTAACCCTAACCCTAACCCTAACCCTAACCCTAACCCTAACCCTAACCCTAACCCTAACCCTAACCCTAACCCTAACCCTAACCCTAACCCTAACCCTAACCCTAACCCTAACCCTAACCCTAACCCTAACCCTAACCCTAACCCTAACCCTAACCCTAACCCTAACCCTGAACCCTAACCCTAACCCTGAACCCTAACCCTAACCCTAACCCTAACCCTAACCCTAACCCTAACCCTAACCCTAACCCTAACCCTAACCCTAACCCTAACCCTAACCCTAACCCTGAACCCTAACCCTGAACCCTAACCCTAACCCTAACCCTAACCCTGAACCCTAACCCTAACCCTAACCCTAACCCTAACCCTGAACCCTAACCCTAACCCTAACCCTAACCCTAACCCTGAACCCTAACCCTAACCCTAACCCTAACCCTAACCCTAACCCTAACCCTAACCCTAACCCTAACCCTAACCCTGAACCCTAACCCTAACCCTAACCCTAACCCTAACCCTAACCCTAACCCTAACCCTAACCCTAACCCTAACCCTGAACCCTAACCCTAACCCTAACCCTAACCCTAACCCTAACCCTAACCCTGAACCCTAGCCCTAACCCTGAACCCTAACCCTAACCCTAACCCTAACCCTGAACCCTAACCCTAACCCTAACCCTAACCCTAACCCTAACCCTGAACCCTAACCCTAACCCTAACCCTAACCCTGAACCCTAACCCTAACCCTGAACCCTAACCCTGAACCCTAACCCTAACCCTGAACCCTAACCCTAACCCTAACCCTAACCCTAACCCTAACCCTAACCCTAACCCTAACCCTGAACCCTAACCCTAACCCTAACCCTAACCCTAACCCTAACCCTAACCCTAACCCTAACCCTAACCCTAACCCTAACCCTAACCCTAACCCTGAACCCTAACCCTAACCCTAACCCTAACCCTAACCCTAACCCTAACCCTAACCCTAACCCTAACCCTAACCCTAACCCTGAACCCTAACCCTAACCCTGAACCCTAACCCTGAACCCTAACCCTAACCCTAACCCTAACCCTAACCCTAACCCTAACCCTGAACCCTAACCCTAACCCTAACCCTAACCCTAACCCTAACCCTAACCCTAACCCTAACCCTAACCCTAACCCTAACCCTGAACCCTAACCCTAACCCTAACCCTAACCCTAACCCTAACCCTAACCCTAACCCTAACCCTGAACCCTAACCCTAACCCAAACCCTAACCCTAACCCTAACCCTAACCCTGAACCCTAACCCTAACCCTAACCCTAACCCTAACCCTGAACCCTAACCCTAACCCTGAACCCTAACCCTAACCCTAACCCTAACCCTAACCCTAACCCTAACCCTAACCCTGAACCCTAACCCTAACCCTAACCCTAACCCTAACCCTAACCCTAACCCTAACCCTGAACCCTAACCCTAACCCTAACCCTAACCCTAACCCTAACCCTGAACCCTAACCCTGAACCCTAACCCTAACCCTAACCCTAACCCTAACCCTAACCCTGAACCCTAACCCTAACCCTAACCCTAACCCTAACCCTAACCCTGAACCCTAACCCTAACCCTAACCCTAACCCTAACCCTAACCCTAACCCTAACCCTGAACCCTAACCCTAACCCTAACCCTAACCCTGAACCCTGAACCCTAACCCTAACCCTAACCCTAACCCTAACCCTAACCCTGAACCCTAACCCTAACCCTAACCCTAACCCTAACCCTAACCCTAACCCTAACCCTAACCCTAACCCTAACCCTAACCCTGAACCCTAACCCTAACCCTAACCCTAACCCTAACCCTAACCCTAACCCTAACCCTAACCCTGAACCCTAACCCTAACCCTAACCCTGAACCCTAACCCTAACCCTAACCCTAACCCTAACCCTAACCCTAACCCTAACCCTAACCCTAACCCTGAACCCTAACCCTAACCCTAACCCTGAACCCTAACCCTAACCCTAACCCTAACCCTAACCCTGAACCCTAACCCTAACCCTAACCCTGAACCCTAACCCTAACCCTAACCCTGAACCCTAACCCTAACCCTAACCCTAACCCTGAACCCTAACCCTAACCCTGAACCCTAACCCTAACCCTAACCCTAACCCTAACCCTAACCCTAACCCTGAACCCTAACCCTGAACCCTAACCCTAACCCTAACCCTAACCCTAACCCTGAACCCTAACCCTAACCCTAACCCTAACCCTAACCCTAACCCTAACCCTAACCCTAACCCTAACCCTGAACCCTAACCCTAACCCTAACCCTAACCCTAACCCTGAACCCTAACCCTAACCCTAACCCTAACCCTAACCCTGAACCCTAACCCTAACCCTAACCCTAACCCTAACCCTGAACCCTAACCCTAACCCTGAACCCTAACCCTAACCCTGAACCCGAACCCTAACCGTAACCCTAACCCTAACCCTAACCCTAACCCTAACCCTGAACCCTAACCCTAATCCTAACCCTAACCCTGAACCCTAACCCTAACCCTTAACCCTAACCCTATCCCTAACCCTGAAGAGATGGGAAAACTAATCATTAACTTTGTATGGAAAAGGAAGAAGCCCTGAATAAGTGAAGCACTACTGTCGAAGAAGAATAACGTTGGAGGACTCACACTATCTGACCGCAGAACCTACTATACAGCTTCGGCAGTCAAAACAGCCTGCTACTGGTACAGCGACAGATACATTGACCAATGGAACAGAATTGAGAACCCAGATGTAAATCCATCCACCTATGGTCACCTGATCTTCGACAAGGTCCCAAAGTCCATCAAATGGGGAAAAGACTGTCTTTTTAACAAATAGTGCTGGCAAAACTGGATGTCCAGCTGCAAAAAAATGAAACAGTACCCATACCTCACATCATATACAAAAACTAATTCAAAATGGATCAAAGACCTAAATATAAAGCCAAAAACTATAAAGTTCATAGAAGAAAAAGTAGGATCAATGTTACATGCCCTAATACATGGCATTAACAAGATACAAACCATAACCAACAACACACAAACTCCATAAGATAAGATAGATAACTGGCATCTTCTAAAAATCAAACACCTATGCTCTTCAAAACACTTCACCAAAAGATTGAAAAGAGAATCTACAAACTGGGAAAAAATTTTTGGACATTACAAGTCAGATTACACGAATAGACATATGCACACCCATGTTCATTGCAACATTGTTCACAATAGCAAAAAGATGAAACAACCTAGATTTCCATCAGTGGATAAACAAACCGTGGTACATACACACAATGCAGTATTATGCAATGATAAAGAACAATGATGAATCTGTGAAGCATCTCATAATGTGGATGAAACTGGAGGACATGCTGCTAAGTGAAATAAGTCAATCACAAAAGGACAAATATTGTATGAGACCTCTACTGTAAAAACTCATGATAAAGTTTACACAAAAAAAGTAACACTCTTTGTTGGTTACAAGGAATGGGAGGGGTAGGGGGGAAATACTAAATAGACGGTAGGTAAGTGGTAACTTTGGTGAAGGGTAAGACAGTACACAATACTGGGGAAGCCAGCACAACTTGTACAAGGAAAGGTCATGGAAGCTCCATAGACACATCCAAACTCCCTGAGGGACTGAATTGCTGGGTGGAGGGCTGTGGGGACCATGGTCTCAGGGAACATCTAGCTCAACTGGCATAACACAGTTTATAAAGACAATGTTCTGCATTCTACCTTGGTGAGTAGCATCTGGGATCTTAAAAACCCATGAGCAGCCATCTAAGATACTCCACTGGTCTCACCCCTTCAGGAGGAAGGGAGAATGAAGAGAACAATATACAAGGAAAAGATTAGTCCAAAGGACTAATGGACCACGGCTACCAAGGCCTCCACCAGACTGAGTCCGGTACAGCTAGTTGGTGCCCGGCTACCACCGCTGACTGCTCTGACCGGGATCACAACAGAGGGTTCTGGACAGAGCTGGAGAAGGATGTAGAACAAACTTCTAACACACAAAAAAAAGACCAGATTTCCTGGCCTGACAGAGACTGGAGAAACACCAAGAGAATGGCCCCCAGACACCCTTTTAGCTCAGTGGTGAAGTCACTCCCAAGGTTCACCGTTCAGCCAGGGATTGGACAGCCCCATAATACAAAACGGGACTGATGAGGCACAGCAGTCCAGGGGCAAGGACTAGAAGGCAGGAGCGGACCCAAGGTTGAGAAAGGAAAGTGTTGACATGTCATGGGGTTGTTAACCATTGTCATAGGGCAATATGTGTACTAACTGTTTAATGAGAAACTATTCTGTT
The DNA here is from genome assembly GCA_030035585.1 of Dugong dugon. Taxonomy (NCBI): domain Eukaryota; kingdom Metazoa; phylum Chordata; class Mammalia; order Sirenia; family Dugongidae; genus Dugong; species Dugong dugon. Next base: position 102,855,221 of record CM057474.1, on the reverse strand, counting down.
CTCTAAACCTTCATCCAAAGTACAAAAAAAAAAAAAAAAAGGATTAACTATGTGAGATCAAATTGATAACAGCAGCTCAAAAGGTTTGATGGGAAGCCGAGGGGACGGTGAGTTGAAGATAATGGTGATGGAGTAATTTGTAAAAGGATAGTGAGAATAGCAGCACAACTGGAAGAATGTAATCAATGTCACTGAATTGTACACATAGAAATTTTTGAAATGGTGTATCTTTGGCAATGTGTATTTTCATCAAAAAAGAAAAAAGGTCCTCCAAGGTCAAGATGGGACAGTGTTGACATGTTGTGGGGTTGTTAACCACCGTCATAAAACAATATGCGTACTTGCTGTGTAATGAGAAACTATTTGTTCTGTAAACATGCACCTAAAGTACAATAAAAAAATTTTTTTCAATAGTTTTTAAACAGTTGAACATGTTGATTGTTATTGTTAGGTGCTGTTGAGTTGATTCCCACTCACAGAGACCCAATGTGACAGAGTAGAACTCCCCTCATAGGGTTTCCTAGGCTGTAATCTTTACGGAAGCACATTGCAAGTTCTCTCTCCCTTGGAGCTGCTAGGAATTTCCAACTTTTCAGTTAGCAGCTATACCCAAGAGACTTGAAAGCAGCGAGGTTAACAGACACATGTACACCAGTGTTCACTGCAGCACTATTCACAATAGCAAAAAGGTGGAAATAACTGAAATATCAATTAACAGATGAATGGATAAACAAAATATGGTATATACATACAATGGAGTATTACTCATAAAGAGAAACGAAATTCTGATGCATGCCACATCATGGATGAACATTGAAAACATTATGCTGAGCAAAATCAGTCAATCGAAAAAGGACAAACACTGTATGATCTATCTTATATGAAATAAGCAAATATCTAGAAACCAAAAATTATTAGTGGTTACCAGGGGAGGGAGGGAGGTGGAAAGGGGGAGCTTTTGCTTAAGGGGCAATGAGTTTACATTAATGGTGGTGGAATAATTTGGAAAAGGATTGTGAGAATAGTACAACTTAAAGGATGTAATCAAAGTTACTGTAGGAATTGTTGGATTGTTGTATGTTTTGTTGTGTGCATTTTCACTACAATTAAAAACAAAAATGAGGCCACCAGAAAAGAAATTGCAGGATGTTGATGTCTCTGAATTAAGAAGAGTCAATAGGCTGTCAATGAGACCTAGGGGCTGTCCAGCCTCTGAAAAATTATGCCATATGAGACTTAAAACAACCACAGATTTACTAAATTGCAGTAAAATGAGTATAGTTTTTTCTAAGAGGTGCTAGATAGCTCAGAGAATTATTAGGGGGCTGGACAAAAGGCTTAAAGCTGAGTAAGCTCCAGGAACGATGGAATTGGCCTTCCACACTACAAAATCCCTATCAGTGCCATGTTCAAAGAAAACAATTGGACAAGAACGTCACTGCCGTTGCCGTTGTTGATGAGGAGAAACTGCCTTCAATGTCAGGTTACGCCCACCGACATTAACAATTAAATAATCTTTATTTTTTGTTAGGATTTTATGTTGTTTCCACTTAAACAGGGATTCATTTGAGGAATAATGAATGAGTAAATATAGTCCCACTGAAAGTAAAGGTAATTAAATTTTCATCTCAGGAGAATGCCTGAGGTAGAGTTTCTATTTTTATTTTTTATCTTATTAAGTTATCTTTTATTAACTTAATAGGAAACTTTTCAAACTATGTGGAGAGAAGGGCACATATGCATACACATACACATATGCACATCACTTTGACTAATATTCGTTGCTTCACCTTTTTGTGTTGTGAAACATTGTACATTTAAAGACATAATATTTCATTTCTAAATACTTCAGTATGTACCTCTAAAATTATAAGGACGATTTCCTACAAAACTACATACCATTATTACACCTAAAAAAATCTACAGAAATTACAATGTATCATCAAATTCTCAGGCCAGGTTTTCCAAAAGCAATTTATCTCAAAAGGCAGATGAAGCTTGTCCACTGAAGACATGACCAGGAGAAATGATATTTGCAAAGCTACCGGTTTATAGGAGCCCTGGTGGCGCAATGGTTAAGCACTCGGCTGCTAACCAAAAGGTCGGTGGTTCAAATCCACCAGCCACTCCAAGGGAGAATGATGTGGCAACCTGCTTCCGCAAGGATTACAGCCTTGGAAACCCTATGAGACAGTTCTACTGAATCAGCTGAACAGCACACAACAACAACGACCAGTTTATAATAGTTTCAGTCTTAGTTATCTAGTGCTGCTATAACAGAAATACCACAATGGATGGCTTTAACAAACAGAAATTTATTCTCTCACAGTCTAGGAGGCTGTTGTTGTTGTTAGGTGCCGTTGAGTCAGTTCCAACTCATCGTGACCCTAGGTACAACAGAATGAAATAAATTAAACGACATCTAAACTCCGGGCACCAGCTCCAGGGGAAGCCTTTCTTTCTCTGTCTGCTCTGGGGGAAGGCCTTGTCATCAGTCATCCCCTGGTCTAAGAGCTTCTCAGTGGAGGGACCCCAGGTCCAAAGGACTTCACTCCTGGTGTTTCTTTCTTGGTGGCATGAGGTCCCTTTCCTCTTTGCTCGATTCTCTCTTTTATATCTCAAAGGAGACTGACTCAAGATACAACCTAATCCTGTAGATTGAGTCCTGCCTCATTAACATAACTGCCTCTAATCCTGCCTCATTAACATCAGGATTAGGATTTACAATACACAGGATAATCATATCAGATCACAAAATGGTGAACAACCACACAATACTGGGAATCATGGCCTAGCCAAGTTGACACACATTTTTGGGGAACACAACTCAATCCGTAACAGTTTCCTTGTGAGAAACAACAAAATAAATGTCTCCCTTGTATATTGAAAAGGAAATCTTTTTCCCATAATACCACATGAGAGTTGCCCATGTAAACCTGAAGTTATGCATGAGAGAGCTTCCCTGTGGCGCTGCCTGGGTACACTGACATGTCCTACTGACATGTTCTACCTCTCCAGTGTGACTGTATTTTGGTGCTGGGAATCTGTAAGAATTGCTGGACCTGAAACATTGTTATCTCTGCTTTTCTTATACATGCAGATCAGTGTATGAAGTGTCCAGATGACCGATACCCAAACAGTGAACGGGATCACTGCCTCCCAAAGGCTGTGACCTTCCTGGCTTTTGAAGACCCCTTGGTGATGGCTCTGGCCTGCACAGCTCTTTCCTTCTCTACTGTCATAGCTGTGGACCTTGGGGTCGTTGTGAAGTACCGAGACACTCCCATTGTCAAGGCCAATAACTGGACCCTCAGCTACGTCCTCCTCACCTCCCTCACCCGGTGTTTCCTCTGCTCCTTTCTCTTCATTGAACGTCCCAACACAGCCACCTGCTTTCTGGCAAACCACATTTGGAGTTGTGTTTACCAGTGTTTCGGTCAAAACCATCACTGTGGTCCTAGCTTTCAAGGCTACCGCACCAGGCAGGAGGGTGAGGCACTGGTTGGTGTCAGGGGCACCTAATGCTACCGAACCCTAGCAAGTGAATTCTGTCTGGCTTACTCAAACTTGCCAATAATCTGGACACCAGTCTTTGAAATAGAGAAAGTAACTTCATTGCAATGCACAAAGCAGGGAACCAGGAGGAAGTTCCTCAGATCCAACTCCCCAAGCTACAGGGAAGCAGGGCTTATATGTAATTTGGGCAGCAAGATGGCGGCTGCGCAGGCATACTGAGGAGGGAAAATTCTAGAAGGCAGCCAGGAACCAGGAGGTGACGCAGTTCTTGTTGGACCTCTCACTTTGGAAAAGGGTCCAGGTGATAATTTTTCTTCTGATTCATTCCACCCATTGCTGCGTGCGCTGTTAAGGTCCATTAACGGTCACAGCTGGCCCTTCTGCACATTCAGGCAGGTCAGATCTAGCTTGGGCTAGTTGAAGGACTGACAGAAATTTACTGGCACTTGTAGGATCAGGTTATACTAACTCTGTCATTCCCATCTGCTCCCTGATCCAGGTGACTCTCTGCAGAGCTTGGCTGGGAATCTCTTCCCGCTTCACTGCCACAGACACACACTCCGAGGCTGAGTTTGTCCTTCTCATGTGCAATGAGGGCTCGGTCACTGCCTTCTAGTGTGTTCTGGGATACCTGGGTTCCTTGGCCCTGAGGAGCTTCATTGTGGCTTTGTGTGAACATGGTGTGGGGGCGGTGTCTGACCTCCTATGACTTCACAAGGGGGAACGAGAACCAAGATCAACAGCCCAAGGCTGACTCCTATGGGACAGAGGTCAGACATGCCTCTTCTCTCCACTATCTTTACCAATTCTGACACCAGCTGTCCCTCCCAAAGCACCCTCTACTTCTTTGCTGAGTTTGATAAGTCATTGCAATGCCCACATAGAACTCACAGATGATACTCACGATTACAGGGTTTATTAGGGGAGTAACGGGTTATAGTTCAGGTTCAGAAATGCTCAGTATACAGTTCTTCCATCAGGATAGCCTCTTCTCAGCTGTGCCCACAGGCACACCTCTCTCTGGCCCTCAGCCTCTACCTTGCTTGGGCAAGTGTAACAAAGCTCTTTTAGCTCTGCTGATAAGTGCCCAGAAGCACCCCACTCTGCCAGTAAGCCTCAGCCCAAAGGTGCTCAGCTTTAGCTCTGTGGGTCAGCAAACCTAGCTCCACCAAGTGCCCAGAGGCACCCTACTTCTCCAGCAAGTCTCCTGCCTGAGATCACTCAGCTTTCTCGCTCTCTGGGCCAGGCCATCTCCTCCCGGTTCTACTGGTTCTGCCGCTGCCATTTCTCTGCTGCTACTTTTCGCTGTCTTCAGTGTTACAGCTCTCTCTCTTGGTCTCCTGGTTCCAGGAGCTTCTCAGCACAGAGATCCCAGGTCCAAAGGACGTGCTCTGCTCCTGGCTCCTCTTCCTTGGTGGTGGTGAGATCCTCTCTCTGCTCTTAAATTGGCTCTCTTTTAAACCTAGTGGTATGGCAAAACTGACCAGTTCCCATGGTGGGCCACAATTACCTTATCTGCACACTCCCACTTAAGTGAGTTATAAGACCATGGCGAGAAAGGCCACACAAAAACAATCCATCACAATGCACCTGACCAGGAGCCTGCCTGACACCTCCAGTGAAGCTAAGTTCCTGATGTTCAGCATGCTGGTGTTCTGCAGTATCTGAGTCATCTTCCTCCCTGTCTACCACAGCACCAAGGGCAAGGTCATGGTGGCTATGGAGATCTCTCCATCCTGGCCTCCAGTGCATGGCTGCTGGGCTGCATCTTTGCCCCCAAGTGCTACATTATCCTACTTAGGCCTGATAAGAACACCCTGAAAGGGATGAGGAACAAAACAGGTTCTGGGTGCATTAAAACATTAACAGATACTTAAATCACTCATTTTTCACAGTTAAAAATTAAATTTACTACTTAACCTCCAATTAAAAAGTAAGCTCTGTATGTTCTGCAATCATTTCAGAGGCACCACCCCCAGTCATCAGGTTCAGAGACTTGAATGTCATCTTAGATATCTCCCTCACCTCATCGATCAATTACTAAATTCTGCAAATCCCCCTTTATGTCCTGTGCAGTAACCTCACTTGATGAGGTTTTTGTGAAACACTCCTCTGGCCCAGGCACCCAGTTTTGTTTTCTCTGCTCTCCTCAGTTACAAAAGTCTCCCCCACACTGCAGTTTTGAACAGGTTTTCCGATATTTCCACTATTTCTAGAGGTGTGTTTACAACCTTAGCTCTACTCTGCTGTTCATTTTTGTGAGTAGTAAGGAGCTGTCTTAGTTTCTTAGTGTTGCTGTACAGAAATACCACAAATGTGTGGCTTTAAAGAACATAAATTTATTCTTTCGCAGTTTGGAAGGCTTTAAGTCTGAATTCAGGTTACCAGCTTTCTGTCAGCTCTGGAGGAATGTCTTTGTCTCTTCCAGCATTCCTTGGATTCTCTTGGCCATCCTTGGAGCTCTCCACGTGGCATCTACCACTTGTGCTAGCTTGCAGCTGTGCGTAATCTGCTCCTTTATATCTCAAAAACGGTTAGGTTTTAAAACACGCCCTACACTCATATGACCTCATTACCGTAACAAAGAAAACTCTATTCTCAAATGAGATTGTTGTTTGATGCCACTGAGTCCATTCCGACTTAAAGCGACCCTATGTACAACAGCCATCCTCACAATTGTTGTAATGCTTGAGCCCATTGCTGCAGCCACAGTGTCAATCCATCTTGTTGAGGGTCTTCCTCTTTTTTGCTGACCCTCTACTTTACCAAGCATGATGTCCCTGTCCAGCAACTGATCCCTCCTGAAAACATGGCCAAAGTATGACACATAGTCTCGCCATCCTTGCTTCCAAGGAGCATTCTGGATGTACTTCTTCCAAGACAGACTTGTTCATTCTTTTGGCAGTCCATGGTATACTCAATATTCTTCGCCAACACTGTAATTCAAAGGCATCAATTCTTTTTCAGTCTTCCTTATTCATTTGGGATTAGAGGTTAGGAGTTACAACACATATTTTGGGGGGATACATTCAATCCATAACAGGAGCTATCGTTCCTTTCCAGGGGAGAGATCGGGGGAGAGTATGGGTGTCACCTCTTTCTGCCGCACCCCCACCCCCCCGCATGTGACCAGCTGGGCCCAGGACAGGGCACACAGGACTGGAGAAAGGTTCAGACCAGACAAACCAGCTTTGGTGCGTCCTGCAGGGGCAGATGGCGTACACCAACTAGGGGTGGGGGTTTCCTGGGGTGGAGAGATCAGAGTGTGGAGGTTCCAGCCCTATAAGCAGAGGGGTTCTGGGGTCTGGGGAAGGGGGAATTGTATCTTTGAACCTTCCCTTTGGAGGTGTACAGAGGACGGAGGAGGAGAAAGATTAGGAATCAAGGACAGGGAAGGGTCTCCATCTCTGCAGGAAGGAATTCAGTCCTCAGAACGGGCAATAAGGGACAGAGTAGGCGCTGAGAAAAATTTATCCAGCAAACGGATGCTGTTTTACTAAAAATCTGTATGTTCACATTTTAATAAAATCACATCCATTCTGTTGCTGGGCAGAAACTCCAGGTTCTGCTTGGTGTGACTAGTCTCAGCCAATAAACAAGAGACCGAGGTGGGAAAGTAGAAAGGCACCTTTATTTCGTGGCATTAGGAAAGGAGCAGTCAGGGATGATAACATCAAGACTGCTCAGCAAGGGCAAGGGGAAAGGTTACTTTTAGGGGTTTACAAGTAGGAAGTCCATACAAGTTACAACATTCTTAACCACACTACATAGGCACAATGTGGTTTACATATAATTTCATGCATCGCATGTTCAGAAAATGGCAGTTAAACTCCACCCAGAGATATTAATGAGCTACAAGGTTATCCTGAATGTCAACATGGTGCCTAAACTGGTTTCCGCCAATTTCTTCTAGTTTGGGGGTAGCAGTTAAGGAGAGGGGAACCAAGATTTTAATGTAAAGTTACCAGGTGTGCCAAGCAAAGGAACCAGAAATTTACTGTAAAGCTACGGGGCACGCGAAAGGCATTTGACTGTGTGATCATAACAAATTATGGACAACATTGTGAAGAATGGGAATTCCAGAACACTCAATTGCGCTCATGAGGAACCTGTACATGGATCAAGAGACAGTCATTTGAACAGAACAAGGGGATACTGAGTGGTTTAAAGTCAAGAAAGGTGTGTGTCAGGGTTGTATCCTTTCACCATACTTACTCAATCTGTATGCTGAGCAAATAATCCAAGAAACTGGACTATATGAAGAAGAATGTGGCATCAGGATTGGAGGAAGGCTCATTAACAACCTGCGTTATGCAGATGACACAATCTTGCTTGCTGAAAGTGAGAAGGATTTGAAGCACTTAAACTGATGAGGATCAAAGACCACAGCCTTCACTGTGGATCACACCTCACCATAAAGAAAACAACAATCCTCACAACTGGACCAATAAGCAACATCATGAGAAACAGAGAAAAAATTGAACTTGTCAAAGATTTCATTTTACTTGGATCCACAATCAACACCCATGGAAGCAGAAGTCAAGAAATCAAATGACGCATTGCACTGGGCAAATCTGCTGCAAAAGACCTCTTTAAAGTGTTAAAAAGCAAAGATGTCACTTTGAAGACTAAGATACGCCTGACCCAAGCCATGGGGTTTTCAATTGCCTCATATGCATGTGAAAGCTGGACGATGAATAAGGAAGACCAAAGAAGAACTGATGCCTTTGAATTGTGTTGGCGAAGAATATTGAATATACCGTGAACTACCAAAAGTGAACAAATTTGTCTTGGAAGAAGTACAACCAGGATGCTCCTTAGAAGCAAGGATGGCAAGACTACTACGTCTCACATACTTTGGCCATGTTATCAGGAGGGACTGGTCCCTGGAGAAGGACATCATGCTTGGTAAGGTAGAGGGTCAGCGAAAAAGAGGAAGATCCTCAATGAGACGGACTGACACAGTGGCTGCAACAATGGGCTCAAGCATAACAACTGTCAGCGTGGTGCAGGACCAGGCAGTGTTTCGTTCTGTTGTACATAGGATTGCTATGAGTCGGAACCGACTTGAGAGCACCTAACAACAACAAAGGAGACGTGGCAACTAAATGCAATATGGGATCATGGAATGGACTCTGGTCCCCATTGTCAAAGAAGGGATGTGGCAATGGGTGTGGCTTCCTGGGTTCCCACAGTTATGGATTAAATTATGTCTTCCATAAAGATATGTTGAAGTCCTAACCCCTGAACCAGTGAAGGTGACTCTGTTTAGGGAAATAGATTTTCCTTTACAGATGTTATCAGCTAATGAAACATCCTGGAGTAGGGTATGTCCTAATCTTAATCCCTTCTAAGTGGTATTTTATAAGGACAGACAGAAGCAGTGGAAGGCAGAATGTGAGGATCCGCCTACAAACCAAGGAATGCCAGGAGTTGCCAGCAGCTACCAGAAACTAGGACAGAGGCATCGCACAGTTCCTCTCTAAAAGCCTCCAAAAGGAACTGACATGGCTGAGACCATGATTTGGACTTCTAGCCGCCAGAACTGTAAGCAAATAAACTTTTGTTCTTAAAAGCCACCCACTTTGTGCTACTTTGTTATGGCAGTCCTAGGGAACTAAGACTTGCCATCCCAGGAAGGGAGAAGTCACAGTAGGCTTGCAGAAGTCAAGGTAGGCTTGCAGGGGTCCCTGCCTTCTCTTGAAAGGGGTGGTGTGTCAGTGTAACCAGAGAAGTCTTCGAAGAGAACATGGGAAATTTTGTAGTTTAGTATGACACTAACTCAGAAGCTAGAAATCAAGGGTTGATGTCTTTAATTGCACACCTTTCAAAATTCTGCCAAGTCAAAGTATAAAAGGCAAACGGTAACCATCTCTGCTATCACATCTCAAATTATATTTGCAAAACCCAATTTCCCAGAGTGACAAAGTACTGGGAAGTTACTGGGGTAGAGAGGAGGACAGAGCCTGTAGGGAAGGCTGGAATGGTAGGGATCTGTGGGGAGAGGACATGAAAGGTGGAAAGGGACAAATATGGTGGTGAGTGGTGAGCAGGGTAAGGTCAGTCAGGTTGTCCTGACCGTGGCAGACTGAGATGGGGAGAGACAAGTGTGGACTGGGGAGTGGCTGGGAGTGACAGAAAGAGAGGAGTGACGGCAAGTGATGCCTGATGGATGATACGCAGTGATGGATGGAGATGGGTAAGAACTGAGTCACTCAAGAATAAACTGACAGATATACAGAAACCCGAGAAACAGACCCACATTCATACAGGAATTCAGTATACAATAATGTTGACATTAAAGTCAGTGGTAATGCAGATACAATCGGCCGAACCCTGAATACGGAAACTTCCATAGGACAAATAATGGCACGGAAAAAAAAAAAAAGCAGAACTATTAAAGATTTAGATACTTAAGAGACACCAAGAGAGCCCTGGTAGTGCAATTAAGTGCTCAGCTGCTAAATGAAAGGCTGGCAGTTCAAACCCTGTAAACTCTAAGAAAAAGGTAAGCATCCAAAAGAAGACAAGGTAGATGCTACATAGAAAGAACACCTGACCATCCCCAAAAGCCAGTTTTCCCCTCCCATGGTAGTAGAACTGCAGACGGGAAGTAACTGCCCAGTCAGGGGCCAAGTGTCCCATCCAGTCCTCTGCACTGGCCTAGGGACTAGTACTGGGCTGGGAGAGGAAGAGGTGTGTGAACTACTTTTCCAGGGAGCTGCCAGGGACCTGTTCTTAGGTCCTCCTGCAGGATGCAGACAACACAAGGGTCTGGAACCTCAATTCCAGGAGAAGCAAAGCCCCTGGCACGCAGGAGCTGCTGCCCTGGGTATGGAGGGCCAGAGATGTCACACCCACCACCCAGATATTAGCTCATCTGGGCAGCACTGTCTCCACAGGGAACACACTCCACAAACTGGACTAGACTCATCGATCCCAGAGTGTGTGCTGAGGCTTCCCATGGGTGAGACGTTCTCAAGGGGACATCAAGGAAACAGACCTTTCCATCAGAGAAGACAGACTTCAAAACGTAAACAGGAAAATCACACCATACGTACAAAATAAAACCAGTGGAGAAAAGGGCACTGGCTGCTGTTCACACGGGCCAGCGTACACCTTATTGAGAAGCTGCACTTTCATCAAAGACATGGGAAAAAATGTAAACAGAAGCTGCTCTCTCAAATACACAGAGAGGGCTGAACACCCACAGAAAGAGCCACGGTCTGATGGAGAGGGCTACGCCCATTGCACCATAACGCAGGGTCATGAAACCGCAGCCTGTCATTATTCAACGTTTGCTGTTTTGTTCATCGGAGACTATTTAACACTGAAGTTTTAAAACACTGCATAAAAATTAATTACTAAGATTTTTGGCACCCCCTTCAATTTTGCACCTCAGGAGATGGCAGCCTGTTGAAATGGCACCATTCTATAAGGAAGTGGACACTGAAAGGAGGTAACAGATGACGGACAAGTAACTGAGAGGTTCAAGGGTGGAGGTAAAATCAAAACAGACTTAAATGTCACCTTTCTGCCTTGTCAAACTTGGTGACAGCACTATTTTGATGTCCGTAAAAAGAGGGCCAATACAATGCGTTATATTATTTTCTGATCAGCAAGTAAACTCACACCCAGCACTACGATGAACCATAGTGAACCTGAGGCAAAAGGAGTAACAGGCGTCCTACACACGCTTATCAAGATCCCTGGGTGGTACAAGCAGTTTGCAGTCAGCTGCTAATCTAAAGGCTAGTGATTGGAACCAACCCAGTGGCTCCACAGAAGGCTGGCGAACTACTCATACAAAGATTCCATCCAAGAAAACCCCATGGAGTAGTCCCATACTGTAACACATGGGGCCGTTGAATAGGAACTGACTCGACAGCAATGGTTTATACTGTAATCAAAATAAACTCCCATATTTTGAACCAAGTGGAAATCACGGAGATTCTGAACATTCAGTGGCTCTGAGGTTGCAGTTTTCACCTGGTAGGGCCAGACAAATGGTTTTGTCTTTTCATGTGAAGCTGGAAGAATCATTGAATGAATGACATTTCATCCAAGAAATCAGTTGGATGAGTGACATTGTGTCTTTTATTTTGTAACTTTTCACTGTTGCTGTTAATGTATTTACATAACACAAAAAAGTGCTTTCCCACCAGATTTGATTTCTGGAGCTCAGAGGATGATGCCTGCTCAGAAATCAAGGTGACACAGAGAACAATACCAAGCACTGGTGTGAGCCTGGACCCTGCAGTGCCAGACCCCTGACCTGTCTGTCCACTCTTTCACTTGTTTTCTTTTTTAAATTAAAAATAGAGATTTCTTAGGGCAATATGACATGACATAAAGCAGTTAACAGTATGACAAGGCATCCTTTCAAAAGTAAACACCAAGGATCACTTATGTGGCTTCCTCACTAATCCTTGTTGTCAACAACCACTTAATCTAATTCTAAACATTAAATAAAACTTCCTTTCTACAAGTAGTTGAACACTTTGGTTTACTGTAGTTTTTCTAAATGTGACCCTATCTTCTGGTGGGAGGGACATTTCATCAGAAAACATACTAGTGGGATCTGGCCTTGTCTGACAGTCAGCGCCCCAACATGCTCGTCTCACATCTGCCCAAAGTGGTGTCACCACATTCACTGACCAGCCAGGGACAGACCAACCCACATCCATCTAGCAAAGCATTCCTGGAAAGGCTCTGCACTCAAGACAAACCCCACACCACTCCGGGAGGGAGACTGTCCCAAGGTAGGGTGGAGGCTAAAAGAAATTGAACCTAAACTCTTCATCAGGCGTGTCCAGGGTGGCCTTGGCTCCACCCACTGGGCGAGGCCTACAGATCCTTCGGCTCTTCTTTCTGGTGGCCTCACCCACAGGCTGCACTTGTGCTGAGTGGGCTGCTGTGGAGGTAGGGGAAAGAGTATCAGAACTGAATGACGGTGCACATTCACTGTGTACTTCCTGTGTACCCATACGATTCCATGTCCTTGGTATTAACTGATTATTCCTTCAAATAATGAGGCAAGTATCATCACTCCCCGTTTTAGAATCATGGAACTGAGGCACAGAAAGATTAACTTGCCAAAGACGTTAAAGCTACTAAACAGAAGCTCCAGGAATTGAACCCAGGTCACCTGGCTCCAGGAGCTGCACACTAACAGCTATGCCGCCTGGCTTCAAGGCCAGCATAGAAACTCAAGGCACAGCCAGGTAAGGTAGCTTTCCCAATCCTGGGTCACCGTAAGTCAGAATCCACTCGATGGCAATGGATTTGGTTTTTTTTTTTTTTTGGTTTGGAGCAGGACTAGCAACCTTTCCCTCCAAGATATTCTGTCTCTGTCCTCCCTGGACCAGGCCCTAGTTCTGACAGGTTGAGGCTTTCTCTCTTCCTGCTCCCCTAGAATTCCCTGAGCAGTCTCCTTCCCCCATCAGCCGTTACTCTGGGTTTCTTCCTTTAACTCCAAGGGATGCCCCCCTACCTCTTTATAACTAGACCATCCTGAATCAACCAATTCCCAGTCCCTCACCAGCCCTGAGGGCCCGCAGGGCCTCGCGCTGCTCTGCTTCCATCTGAGCCCGGTAGTCCCCAAACAAGGAATGCATCAGCTGCCTCTTCCGGGGCAGAGGAGTTCTTTCGCTGCGCAGGGTCCGGATTGCCGCAGTAGCTTGCTCTTCTGTGGATAAAGACAGAGGACCAGTGACCTCCTCTGTCTTCACCTCCAATTACACCCCCAGGCAGCACCTGAAGACCACAGAACTGTTACCCCCCCCAACACACATCTCCCAGCTCTACAGAAGGATCTCTCACTCTGTTTTGGGCTGGGTCTCTGGGTCCTGAGGCCGAGCTCCAGCTGCTCTATGCACCAGGCCAGCTCCCGGGCCAGCTGCTCTGCCTGAGATGGATTGCAAGGAGGAGCTGTGAGAGGGCACAGGGACCCCGCGGACCCAGACCCTTCTCCGACTCTATTCTGTAGGGACCCCAAAGCCCATTCCATGCCACACCCCTCACCGCCGTGTAACTCCGCAGATCCCACACCACGCCTGCCCCGCGGCCTCGCACGCTGAAGGCACCCGGGGACCCCACCCTCCCGATTCAAGCCCGCTCTCGCCTGGGCCTCAGCGCTTGCAGGAGGTTCCTCTGGGGCAGGCTTTTTGGAGGCCTTCCCGCCTCCATTCGCCACAGAGGCCCCTTTTCGGGTTTTCTTCTTTTGCTTCTTAGAGGCTGCAGCGCCTGCAGAGCCCACGTGGTGCGCCCTGGAGGCGGTGTCACTGCACGTGGGGCGCCCTGAGCAGAGACTGACTGGGCGGGATGTTCCAGCAGGACCCGGGGCGCTGGGAACCGGGCCGGGGAGCCGGGGGCTGGGGGGCGCGCGGGCGGTACCCGGACCCTCCGAAGTCTCCGGAGCAGAGCGTCCTGGGGACTGAAGAAAGGGGGGTAGCGCGGGCATCACTGGGGGCCGCCGACAGCCAGAGGCCTAAACACCCGCGCGTTCCGGGCACCCCGCTCACCGCCATGCGCCGCAGCCGGAGCCGACGTAGAACTTGGGGCCGCCACCGAACTTCCTCCTCCGGAAACGCGTGTGGGACATAGAGTTCCGCAGAGCGCGGGCGGGCGGCTGGGCTCCCCGCGGCTCTGAGCGGACGCTGGGAGGAGTCTGAGGACCGTCTTGAACAAGCGTTTACAGAGCGGTTACTGTGTTTCTGGCACCGTTCTCGATGAAAGGACAGATCTCCGACTAAGTTTGTGGGGCGCTGGCATGGGAAATGGTGTTTCAGGCCAAGGGCACGAGAGGTGTTTCTAGGAGGCAGTGAGGCAGGTTTGGGCAGAGAGTGGACAGTTGTGGCCTAAAGCGTCTAGGAGGACCAAAGACACAAGGGAAAGACTAGTGCAAAGGACTAACGGACCACAGCTACCACGGCCTCCACCAGACTGAGTCCAGCACAACTAGATGGCGCCCGGCTACCACTACCCACTTGCTCTGACAGGGATCACCAGAGAGGATCCCGGACAAAGCTGGAGAAAAATGCAGAACAAAATTCTAACACAAAAAAAAAGACCAGACTTACTGGCCTGACTGACTGGAGAAACCCTGAGAGTGTGGCCCCAGGACACACTTTTAGCTCAGTAATGAAGTCACTCATGAGGTTCACTCTTCAGCCAAAGATTAGACAGGCCCATGGCACGAAAGACTAAAGGGACACACCAGCCCAGGGACAAGGACTAGAAGGCAGGAGGGGACAGGAAAGCTGGTAATAGGGAACTCAAGGTCGAGGAGGGAGAGTGTTGACATGTCGCAGGGTTGGTAACCAATGTCACAAAACAATATGTGTACTAATTGTTTAATGAGAAGCTAGTTTGTTCTGTAAACCTTCATCTAAAGTACGATAAGAAAGAGTCTAGGAGAAGTGGGGCAGATAGGCGAAAAAAAACATCTGAGAACAGACCTAAGTGTGGGCCATCAGGACTCTGAGAAAAGAGGGTCAGATAGGAGTCCCTCCTAAGAGATAGAGAAAAATGTGTGAGCCCTGGGATATCTGGAAAGAAATGGAGAAGATGTGAGCTACAGGAGTCTGGGGGAGTGGGAACAAGTATCTAGTTTGGGAGGTCTCAAAGGGTAAGTTTGGTCATCGCAGATAGCTGATATATTAATTATCTGTTGCTGTGTAACAGATTACCCAAAACTTAGCAGTTTAAAAGCAGCAAATATTTATTATACAATTTCTGAGGTTCAGGAATCTGTCAACAGCATAGATGGGTGGTTCTGGCTCAGGGACCCTCATGAGGTTGCTCCACCTTTTGAAGGAGGAATATCAACGACTTTTTGGACATGGTTAAGAGTCATCATAGTTGGGTGTGTATTTTAGTGCTGGGGGGACTGGAGGTTGTAGCAGGTCCGAAGGAGTTTTCCCTTGCCTCTTTTGACTGAACCGCCCTCTGAGACTCAGCACAAAACTTATTCCAGAAAGCCTTCTCTGCCCAGACATGTACTCAGCACAGGCCTCAAATCAGCTTGTCAATTTCCATGAAAAACTCCTTTGAGATTTCTATTATAACTGCACTAATTCTGTAGATCATTTTGGGAAGAACTGAATCTTCCTATTATAAAATAATTACTTCATAATGAACACATGGTATAGCTTTTCATTTATTTAGGTCTTCTTTAGTATTTTTCAAGTTTTATAACTTTCTGCATAAAGATCTTTCACATTTTTTATTAGATTATTTCTGAATATTATTTTTAATCAATATTAGGAGTCAAGGAGCCCTGGTGGTACAGTGGTTAAGAGCTCAGGCTGCTAACCAAAAAGGTCAGCAGTTCGAATCCACCAGCCACTCCTTGGAAACCCTATGGGGCAGTTCTACTGTGTTCCATAGGGTCATTATGAGTTGGAATCGACTCAGTGGCAACAGATTTGGTTTTCTGGTTTTATTAGGATTCAAGGAGTCCTGGTGACACCATGGTTAAGCACTCTTCAACTGCTGACTGAAAGGTCAGTGGTTTGAACCCACCAGCCACTCCGAGGGAGAAAGATGTGGCAGTCTGATCCCATAAAGATTACAGCCTTGGAAACCCTGCAGTTCTACCCTGTCCTGTGGGGTCGCTATGAGTTGGAATTGACTCGACAGCACACAGCATTAGGATTCAAATTGGAGTACAAATCATCTATATCATCTTTTTTTTTTTGTCCATCTGATCAATCGTTGAGAAGCATTTAACACTCTCATACACTTCAGTGACTTAAGTTATCTTCTATAGATGTTGATGGTATCTAAATTTGTACCTGTAGTCCACATCTCCTGAATTTCATATCTAGCAGCCCCGAGTTAATTAGATGTCAAGAAATCATTTAGGGGAAAAGATGAGTTTATTTTTTTAAAAACTCCCATCTTAACCTATTTCACGTTTTCTTTCCTCTCCCCAAACTTGTATCTGCTTCCTCTCCTTATATGTAACCATACAGACATGATTCTTTTGTTGGCTAATGCTAAGAACCTATCTTTTCTCCATCTTTCCTCATCTGATTGATTCAGAAACCTGTCACTCTATTTCACTGAATATTTACCATCTTTCCTTCATTCTTAGACACACTTTTTCCGTATTTTACTATCTCCGATATTGGAACAAAGGAGCCCTGGTGGCACGGTGATTAAGCACTCGGCTGCTAACCGAAAGGTTGGCAGTTTGAACCCAACAGCGGCACTGCAGGAGAAAGATGTGGCAGTCTGCTTCCATAAAAATTACAGCCTTGGAAACCCTATGGGGACAGTTCTACTCTGTCCTGTAGAATCACTGAGTCAGAATTGACTCAAGAGCAACAGGTTTGGTTACAGGTTTTGGATACTGGAACTTCTTACAATCAATGTGTCTTACAATCACTGTTGGTCAGGAGGCAGTCGTGACATAGTTATTGGCTATATATGCACGAAGTTGGCTGTTATTCCTAATGGTATGACAAGATAACTGTAATGTCTCAGTGTTTTAGTTAGCAAACCATTTAAGGACTGCTCTAGTTATGTTGTGCTGCTATAACAGAAATGCCACAAGCAGATGGCTTTAACAAACAGAAATTTATTCTCTCACAGTTTAGGAGACTGGAAGTCCAAACTCAGGGCACCAGCTCCAGGGGAAGGCTTTCTCTCTCTCAGCTTTGGAGGAAGATCCTTGTCTCCTTTCAACATCTGTGGGCCTGGCGTTCCTTGGATATCTCCATGTGTCTTTGCATCAATCTTCCCCCAGGTCTAGGAGGTTCTCAGCTCAGGGACCCTGGGTCCAAAGGACTTGCTCCTTTCCTGGCTCTTCTTTCTTAGTGGTAGAGGTATCTCTCTCTGCTCACTTCTCTCGTTTTATCTCCCAGATGAATCTGGAATCTGCTGTGAGTAGCCAATCAGTCGAAACGGAGTTTCCTTGGGGGTGTGCCCTGCATCTGAATGTAAGCAGACGTTCTGGCTTTTTCGCTCACTCTGGATCCTGTGGCTGCCTCCTGTTCGTCTAACCTCAAGTTCTTGTGACTTGAGCTATCAGCTTATCTGCAGATATTAGGATTCGTCGATCTTCACAGCCTATGAGCATGAGCCCTGCTCTCCAACTTGCCGATCTTGGGTTTGCCAGCCCCTGCAGCCACGTGAATCGAGAGAAGCCTCTATCCTGATCCACGGACTCAGGACATTCCAGCCTCTACAATCACATGACCCATTTCCTTGATATAAATCTCTCTATATTTATATGCTTTACTAGTTTTGCTTCTTTAGAGAACTCAGCCTAAGACAGTTGTCAACCCCTCGATGTGTCAACACTCCCCTTCTCTACCCTGGTTTCCCCATTTCCATTCATACAGTTTTCCTGTCCCTTCCTGCCTTGTCATCTTTGCTTTTGGGCTGGTGTGCCCAGTAGCCTCATATACATGACTGAACTACGAAGCACGTTCCTCACGTGTTTTATTGTTGGCCCTATAAACCTGTCTAATCTTTGGCTGAAAGGTGAACCTCAGGAGTGACTTCAGTACTAAGCTAAAAGGGTGTCCGGGGACCATACTGTCAGGATTCCTCCAGTCTCTGTCAGAACAGCAAGCCTGTTTTGTTCTGTTGTGAATTTGAATTTTGTTCTACATTTTTCTCCCACTCTGTCTAGGACCCTCTGTTGTGATCCCTGCCAGAGTAGTTGGTGGTGGTAACGGGGCACCATCTAGTTATTCTGGACTCAGTCTGATAGAGATTGTGGCAGTTGTGGTCCATTAGTCCTTGGGACTAATCTTTCCCTTGTGTCTTTGGTTTTCTTCATTATCCCTTGCTCCAGATGGGGTGAGACAGTGGATTATCTAAGATGGCTGCTCACAAGCTTTTAAGATCCCAGACGCTACTCACCAAAGTAGAATGTAGAACATTTTCTTTATAAACTATATTATGCCAATTGAGCTAGATGTTCCCGAGACCATGGTCCCCACAGCCCTCCACCCAGTAACTTGGTCCCTCAGGGATTTTTTTTGATCATTAAAAATACACATTTTGAGAAATTTTTAATTAAAAGAAAGTACACAGAATAGAAATAGATTAACAAACACCAAAATCCTTTGCTCCAGCAGGGATGGGACCAGTAGATGTATGTTAGACAGCCGCTCACAGGCTTTTAAGACCTCACACGCTACTCACCACAGTCAGGTGTAGAACATTTTCTTTATAGATTATGTTATGCCAGTTGAGCTAGATGTTCCCCGAGACAATGGTCCCCAGCCGTCAGCCCCACAGCTTGGTCCCACAGGGCACTTGGATGTGTCTGTTAAGCTTCTATGACTTTGCCCTGGTCAAGCTGTGCTGACTTCCCCAGTATTGTGTACTGTCTTACGCTTCACCAAAGTTACCACTAGATCTGATGTTTTTAAATGATGACTTTGAACTATTGCATGAAAAGATTACGGTTAGGGTTAGGGAAGCAGGGAAACCAGTTAGGAGGCTATTGTAATAGTGAGATGAGAGATTATAGTATCTTGGACTAAGGTAATGAAAAAGAAATGCTCAGATTTGGGATATTTTGAAGATTGATAGGATTTGCTGGTAGTTTGAATACCGGTTCTGTATCACAAAAATCAAATCTATTTTTGAGATCGTCTCTAAATTCAGGTGGGATGTACTCCAGGTTGTACTTTGGCTTTCATGGACTTGTTCTAATTTTCCTCAGTTTTGACTTCAAGTTGCATATGACAAATGATGGTCTGTTCTGCAGTTGGCCACTTGCGTTTTTCTGACTGATATTGAGATTTTCCATCGTCTCTTTCCACAGGTGTAGTCGATTTGATTTCTCTGTATTCCATCTGGTGAGGTACACATATATAGTCGCCGTTTATGTTGGTGAAAAAAGGTATGTGCAATGCAGAAGTCTTGCAAAATTCTATCATGCGATCTCCAGCATCATTTCCACCACCAAGGTCATATTTCTCAACTACCGAACCTCCTTCTTTCTTTCTACCTTTCCCATTCCAATCACCAGTAATTATCAGTGGATCCTGATTGCATGTTCGATCAATTTCAGACTGCAGAAGTTGGTAAATAATCTTCAATTTCTTCATCTTTGGCCTTTGTGGTTGGTGCATAAATTTGAATAATAGTCGTATTAACTGGTCTTCCTTGAAGGCGTATGGATATTATCCTATCACTGACAGCATTGTACTTCAGGATAGATCTTGAAATGTTCTTTTTGACAGGGAATGCAACGCCATTCCTCTTCAATTTTTCATTTCCGGCATAGTATACTACATAATAGTCCAATTCGATATGGTCAATATCCATCCATTTCAGCTCACGAATGCCTAGGATATCTATCTTTATGCATTCCATTTAATTTTTGACTTCCAATTTTCCTAAATTCATACTTCATACATTGCACGTTCCGATTATTAATGGCTGTTTGCAGTTGTTTCTTCTCATTTTGAGTCGTGCCACATCAGCTAATGAAGGTCCCAAAAGCTTAACTCCATCCATGTCATTAAGGTCGACTCTACCTGGAGGAGGCAGCTCTTCCCAGTCATCCTTTGAGTGCCTTCCAACCTGAGGGGCTCATCTTCCAGCACTATATCAGACAATGTTCCACTGCTGTTCACAAGGTTTTCACTGACTAATTCTTTTCAGAAGTAGACCACCAGGTCCTTCTTCCTAGTCTGTCTTAGTCTGGAAGCTCAGCTGAAACCTGTCACCCATGGATGACCCTGCTGGTATTTGAATACCAGTGGCATAGCTTCCAGCATCACAGCAACACACAAGCCCCCACAGTATGACAAAGAATAGATTTGATGCGTTGAACACTAATGACTGACAACGAGACGAGTTGGGGAATGACATCAAGGACATCATACTTGAAGCAAGAGGTCATTAGAAAGACAGGAAAGGAGAAAAAAAAGACCAAAATGGACTCTGAAACTTGCTGTCGAACGTCGAGCAGCTAAACCGAAAGGAAGAAATGATGAAGTAAAAGAGCTGAACAGAAGATCTCAGAGGGCGGCTTGAGAAGACAAAGTAAAGTATTATAATGATATGTGCAAAGACCTGGAGATTGAAAAACTAAACGGAAGAACATGCTTGGCATTTCTCAAGCTGAAAGAACTTAAGAAAAAATTCAAGCTTCATGTGGCAATATTGAAGGATTCTATCAGGAAAATATTAAATGATGCAAGAAGCATCAAAAGAAGATGGAAGGAATACAGAGAGTCACTATACCAAAAAGAACTGGTCGACCTTCAACCATTTCAGGAGGTAGCATATGATCAGGAACCAATGGTATTGAAGAAAGAGGTCCAAGCAGCACTGAAGGAACTGGCAGAAAACAAGGCTCCAGAAATTGATGGAATACCAATTGAGAGGTTTCAACAAACGGATGCAGCACTGGAAGTGCTCACTCAGCTATGCCAAGAAATCTGGAAGACAGCTACCTGGTCAACTGACTGGAAGAGATCCATATTTATGCCCATTCCAAAGAAAGGTGATCCAACCAAATGCAGAAATTATCGAACAATATCATTAATATCACACGCAAGTAAAATTTTTCTGAAGATCATTCAAAAGCGGCTGCAGCAGTGTATTGACCAGGAACTGCCGGAAATTCAGGCCAGATTCAGAAGAGGATGTGGAACCGGGGATATTGTAGCTGAATTCTGGTTGAAAGCAGCAAATACCAGAAAGATGTTTACCTGTGTTATTGACTATGCAAAGGCATTCGACTGTGTGGATCATAACAAATTATGGATAACATTGCGAAGAATGGAATTCCAGAACACTTAATTGTGTTCATGAGGAACTTGTACATAGATCAAGAGGCAGTCGTTCAAACAGAACAAGAGGACACTGCGTAGTTAAAAGTCAGGACAACTGGTCTATATGAAGAACGGGGCATCAGGAATGGAGGAAGACTCATTAACAACCTGTGATATGCAGATGACACAACCTTGTTTGCTGAAAGTGAAGAGAACTTGAAGCACTTACTGATGAAGATCAAAGACTACAGCCTTCAGTATGGATTACACCTCAACATAAACAGTCCTCACAACTGGACAAATAAGCAGGATCGTGATAAACAGAGCAAAGATTGAAGTTGTCAAGGATTTCATTTTACTTGGATCCACAATCAACATCCATGGAAGCAGCAGTCAAGAAATCAAACAATGCATTGCATTGGGCAAATCTGCTGCAAAAGGCCTCTTTAAAATGTTAATAAGCAAAGATGTCACCTTGAAGACTAAGGTGCGCCTGACCCAAGCCATGGTATTTTCAATCACCTCAACCCTGGTGGCATAGTGGTTAACAGCTACAGCTGCTAACCAAAAGGTTAGCAGTTCGAATCCACCAGGCACTCCTTGCAGACTCTATGGAGCAGTTCTACTCTGTCCTATAGGGTCGCTATGAGTCAGAAATGACTCAACGGCAGTGGGTTTTCATATACATGTGAAAGCTGGACAATGAATAAGGAAGACTGAAGAATTGACACCTTTAAATTGTGGCACTGGTGAAGAAAACACAGGCATAAGTCTTCATGACCTTGGAATAGGCAAGTTTCTTAAATATAACATTAAAAAGCACAAGCAACCAAAGAAGAAATAGTTACATTGGACTTCATCAAATTTTAAAGACTTTGTGCGTCAAAGGACACTATCAAGAAAGTTACAAGACAAACTACAGAATGGGAGAAAATATTTGTTAATCATATAACTGATAAGGGGCTAGTATCCAGAATACATAAAGAACTCTAACAACAGTAAGAAGACAACCCAAGTAAAAAATGGGCGAAGGATTTTAATAGACATTTCTCCAAAGAAGATATAAAAATGGCCAATAAGCAAGTGAAAAGATGCTCAGTATCATTATTCATTAGTGAAATACAAATCAAGATAATGAGATACCATGTCACCCCGCTAGGAGATCTGTAATAAAAAAGGACAGGAAATAACAATGTGGAGCAAGTGGAAGCCACATACATTGTTGACGGAAATGTAAAATCGTGCAGCTATTGTGCAAAACAGTGAGGCAGTTACTCAAAAGTTAAATATAAAATTACCATCGTTGTTAGGTGCCATCCAGTTAGTTCTGACTCATAGTGACCTTATGTACAACAGAAAAAAACACTGCCCAGTCCTGTGCCACCCTCACAACTGTTGTTATGATTGAGCCCATTGTTGCAGCTACTATGTCAATCCTTCTCATCATGGGTCTTCTTTTTTGCTGACCCTCTACCAAGCATGTTGCCCTTCTCCAGGGACTGGTCCCTCCTGATAACATGTCCAAAGTATGTGAGACATAGTCTCATCATCCTTGCTTCTAAGGAGCATTCTGGTTGTACTGATTCCAAGACAGATCTGTTTGTTCTTTTGGCAGTCCATGGTATATTCTTCTCACCTAATCCAAGGTCATGAAGACTTATGCCTATGTTTTCTTCTAAGAGTTTACAGCTTATAATTTTTATATAGTTTTAGCTCTTACAGTTAGATCTATGATCCATTTTTGGGTTAATTTATGTAAATGGTGTGAGGTAGGGTTCCAACTTTATTCATTTGTATGTGGATATCCAGCTGTTCCAGCAACATTTGTTGAACCTTTTTTTTTTTTTTTTTTTACCATTATCTCCCTTCTGTCCTCATTTCCATTCTCACCTAGCTAAGACTCATGGCTTACCACTAAAGTTGTTCTCCCCTGCTTAAAACTTCATCTCCTGGCCCTTCTCTCATTCCCTAATACTTTATCTGACAAAACTCCAATCAGCAGATAGAGCTCCATGAGTTCCAGACTGTATCACTGAGATGAAAACATATGACGAGACCTATTATAGTAAAATTCCTCAACTCTTAGGAATAAAGAGAAAAATAACACAAATTTTTGGACAGAAACAAGTTAGCCGCAAGGGAAAAAGAATAAGACTATCATCAGATTTCTCATCTTCAATATCGAAAGACGAGAATGGAATAGCTTCTACAAACCACTGAGGAAAGGTACTGCAAACCAAGAATCTCATACACATCATGACAGCATTCATCTGTCAAGGCAAATGGATAATATTTGAGATTGTATCCCTTTGGTACACATATTGAAGAAAATACTCAAAAAAAAAAAAAAAAGCAAGAAAATGCTTTAACATGGTAGCAAATGAACCAGAGTGAAGACCTCAGGATGAAAGGAAATAAAAATGCCAGTGAGCCATGAGTCCCACTATAAATGAATAAGCATGGACTGTATCATGAACACTCTGGAAAAGAAGACAGACGTCCCCACCCAAAATTTGGTTTGGATGTTGAGACTGATGATGCTACATACACACCAAGACAGTTTGAAACGTTTACTACTTACATAATTGAAGCTAGGGCCTTCTCACTAGAAGAGAGCTGTATTCAAAATCCCTTCTTTGGCTCTGCTCTGGAGGTTGGATGATATCTCAACTTTAGATAATGGTGCAGTAATAGCAAGAGTTGCCAGGGGGGCTGTACGTCTTACTGGCAATCTACAACTGTCTTGTCTACAATAAATATCTATATTGCTTTTTGTTGTACTTTCTACAATGACAGTACCAAATACTGGAGAGGATTCAGAGAAACTGGCTCTCTCATAGATTGCTGATGGGAATATAAAATGGTGTAGCCCCTCTGGAAAAGTTTGGCAGTTTCTTTTAAAGAGAAACAATATACACTTACATTCATATGTTAAATTTAATAAATCTCCTACTGCTTGGTAACCGGAATTGTTATTTCTGTTTTCAGCAGGTCACAAAAGGGGAGAATTAACTCCACATTGTCCATGAAAGGATTTTTTGGAATAGAGATGACTAGGGCAAATGCTTCATATGGTAATTAGCACAGGGGATATAAAGTGCCACACAAAATCCTTGTGGTAGGCAGAGTAATGCCCTCCCTCAAAGATGCACACACCCTAATCCCTAGAAACAGAATATGCTATTTTATGTGGCAAGAGTTTGCAGATGGGACTAAGTTATGCAAGTTGATATGTCTGTGGAACAAACAAAATTGAGAGGAGGAAAAATGTATTAGGAAGAGTAGGGGCATTGATATCTGCATCTTACTTAGACATTTGTTGAGATAATATCTATATTTAATGGAATAAGAAATCGTGTTTCAAAGATAACTAAGTTTTGCGGTTCCTCAAAAAATTAAACAGAATTATCATATGATCCGGCAATCCCACTTCTAGGTATATGCCCCCAAAGAATTGAAAGTGGTACTCAAACAGATACTTGTACATTAATGTTCATTGCAGCATTATTCTTAATAGCTAAAGGGCAGAAACAACCCAAATGTCCATCAACTGCTTAATGGATAAACATGATATATACATAATCTGGAATATTATTCAGCCACAAAGAGAAATGCTCTGGTACTTGTGACAACATGGATGAACCCTGAAAGCATTAAGCTGAGTGAAATAAGTCAGACACAAAAGGACAAATATTGCAGGATACCACTTATATGAAATATGTAGAATAGGCAAATGCAGAGACAAAAGTTGATTGCTGGTTACCAGGGTCTGGGGTGAGGGAGGAATAGAGAGTTACTGCTTAAGTACTCAGTTTCTGTTTGGGATGACAAAATCTTTTGGAAATAATGCTGATGCTTGTACAACACGGTTAATATAATTAATGTCACTGAATTGTGCAATTAAAAATTGTTAAAATGGTAAATGTTTTATGTATTTTACCATAATAAAAAAATAAGAACCAAAATTACTGAAATAACTCACATACTTGAAGAAGAGTGGGTATCAAGTTAATTAAACCCTCATTTTTTAATAGAGAAGCCAATAGTGTCTAACACTGAAAAATCCATGGATATGAGTTTATGGCCTGAAGTCATGGAAGTAACCTCCAAAAGAATGAAAAACAAAAGACTTAGAAACGGAGACTGGGGATGGAGGGGTAGTTAACTTAGATAGGGTTATCAAGGAAGATGATGTTTACATCCCCTTTAAGGCCCTATTCTGCTTTGAATTTTTTGTTGATACACATTTTTTCATTAAAGGAAGCATGCTGAATCATTGAGTGTGTCTCAATTTTAGTAGGTAGTATGGATTTTTCCCCCCTTTCACAAGACTACCCTCACAGGTCAGTGGGAAAATACGTTCAGTGTTCATTAATGGGTTCAAATACATTGTCCCACTAATTGAAACCCTGAAAACCAGAGATCCACTGGAGTCCACTGGCACACGTTCCCACATGAAAATTTTCTACTTTTCCTACCAAATATGTATACACGTCATACAATACCCTGCAGAAACAGTAATTTGTGGCACACACCCATTTTTTCAGTTTCAAAGTCACAAAGGCTCCTGCCTTTGCAGCAGCACGCACTGTCAGTGGTAAAACAGCTTCCCAATAAACCTGAGAGCAGGAAAAAGTGGGTGGGCAACCATGTATCTCACAGATCGTGGAAGAGTTAAAGAAAAGCAGGGAAAACATTCCTGACAGAAAAACAGCATGTGCAAACACTTAGAGAAGGTACTGACCACAGACACTGACACAAAAATACATACACACTTGGTTCCCAATCCCCACAACACACACCTGAACACACCCTGGAGAAACACCAGATCAGCGACCCACCAGGAACACATACACACTTAGGAGACGGAAAGGTATAGTCATGGGTGGGGGGAAGCTGAGGATGGGTGAAAAACTAGGAAGACAGGAAGCAAGCTACTCCCATCAAGGACTTTGACTAGACACTGCAGCAACAAGTGTCATCCTGTTTCTGTCACCACCACCCCTTCCTTGGCCTGAGTTCTGCTACAAGGTTTCAGTCCCTGCCTAGAGAGATCAGACTACACAGGCACAGACCAGGCAGCTTCCTCACTCTTCTTAAAAATGCTGTGGGTTAGCAAAGTGACTTTATATAGTCTAGCTCTTCTCTGTTCCAATCCCAGCAGCTTCAATATCCAACCTCAAAGTATTAAATCACCATCAGTTCTTTTCCGTCATAACCCTACACTGCCTCTGGTGAGAATTACTGATACATAAAGCTCTCTCCATCAGAGTCTGCTTGGTGCTAGGATGCCCAATAAGAGGAAACCCAGAGGCCAGTGGACACCTCAGTTACTAACCTTCTCTCCCTTAGAAACTGGTATTAAATATACTGACCATGGTTTTAACAAAACCTATAAATTGTGTCTCATGTTGCCATGTGTCTATTGTGCCTACTTTTCTCCCAGTTCATGTTTGCTGGGTTTTTTTCCAAATTACCTTTTAGAAGAATCCATTTTACGTGAGTTACCTGAATTCTTAGCAGAATCTCAAGTTTAAATCTACATACAAATCTTGCCTCATTCTTTAACAAGCTTTCCTTATTTCTCTCCTGTGTGGATTATCTGATGTTAAAAAGGGACATATTTTCAGTTAAAAGTACCATACCCCTCACTATAAAACAAAAACATTTTGAAGAGGCCCAAACAAAAAAATTACTTAAAAAAAAAAACCTAGGTCCATCACACTTGAAAGTGCAAGGATCCCAGTTAATTTTCTTGAAGCCAATATAAAGACAGAAGGAAAGAAATACAAGTGGTTAAATGAAATACCTAATGGTACCTTAAGGTCTGGTGCTATAAAGACTTGATCTAAATAGTTATATTTAAATGGCACTTGCCTACTCAAGCAGAGGGCCATCCTCTGAATCTGAAGGCAGGCATGTTGCCTTAGAATTTTTACCACATAATTCAGCAGCCTGTCTTTAGCTAGAAGCTCACTGGAAGATGGTTAAATCCCTTAAAAGTTGAATCTCCAAAATAAAAACCATAAAGTGACTTTTTTTTCTCTCCAGTATGACTCTGATAATGTAAAAGTGAAGAATTCATCAAATAAGGCAGATTTACACTCTACTATGAACTTTACAATGCTGAGTTAAAGCTGACTGTGCACTAAAGAGTTCCCCACACTTCTTACATTTATAAGCTCTCTCTCATGTGAATTTTATGAATTTTCTCATGACTAGTAAGAGTTATTCTCTGACTGAAAGTTTTTCCACATTCATTACATGTATAAGGTTGCTCTCCCCTGTGAATTCTCTGATGTCGAATAAGGTGGGAACTTTGTCGGAAGGATTTTCCACATTCACTGCATTCATAGGGTTTCTCTCCAGTGTGAATTCTCTTGTGTTGAATAAGAGATAAGCGTGCACTGAAGGATTTTTCACATTCATTGCATACATAAGGTTTCTCTCCAGTGTGAATCCTCTGATGCTGAATAAATTGTGAATGCTGACTGAAGGCCTTACCACACTCACTACATTCATAAGGCTTCTCACCAGTGTGAACTCTATGATGTTGAATGAGAGAGGAGCGAACATTGAAGGCCTTCCCACAGTCACTACATTCATAGGGATTCTCTCCAGTGTGAATTCTTCGATGGCGGATAAGGTGTGCACTCTGAGTGAAAGTTTTCCCACAATCACTACACTTGTAGGGTTTCTCCCCATTATGTGTTCTCTCATGCTTAATTAAGGTAGATATTTGTCCAAAAGTTTTCCCACACTCATTACACTCATAGGGTTTCTCTCCAGTGTGACTCCTTTGATGTTGAATAAGGTGGGAGCCCTGGCTAAAGGCTTTCCCACATTTGTGGCATTCATAGGGTTTCTCTCCATTGTGTACTCTCTGATGTTGAACAAGGGAAGAAAGTACACTGAAAGCTTTATCACATTCATTACATTCATAGGGCTTCTCACCATTGTGTGTTCTCTGATGGTGAATAAGATTAAAACTCTGACTGAAAGCTTTTCCACACTCATTACACTCATAGGGTTTCTCTCCAGTGTGAATTCGCTGATGCTGGATAAGATGTCCTTTTTGACTGAAGGTTTTCCCACACTCATTACATCCATAAGGTTTCTCTCCAGTGTGAATTCTTTGATGTTGGATAAGGGATAAACGAGCACTGAATGATTTTCCACACTCATTGCAGGTAAAGGGCTTCTCGCCAGTGTGCATTCTCTTATGCTGAATGACTTGTGAGCGTTGACTGAAGGATTTTCCACATTCATTACACCTATAGGGTTTCTCTCCAGTGTGAACTCTCTGATGGACAATAAGGGTTCGGTTCAGGCTAAAGGATTTTCCACACTCATTACATCCATAGGGTTTTTCTCCTGTATGGATTCTCTGATGTTGAATGAGAGATAACCGTGCACTAAAGGCTTTGCCGCAATCGTTACAGTCATAAGGTCTCTCTCCAGAATGAATTCTCTGATGCTGAACCAGGTGTGACTGTCTACTGAAATCTTTCCCACATTCTTCACACTTGTAAGGTTTCTCTCCACTATGAATTCTCTGATGATGAATCAGATTAGAGCTATGACTAAAAGCTTTCCCACATTGATTACACTCATGGGGCTTCTCTCCAGTATGAATTTTAAGATGTTGAATGTAAGATGAGCGTATACTAAAAGCTTTCCTACATTCATTACACTCATAGGGTTTTTCTCCAGTGTGAATTTTACAATGCTGAATACAGTATGAACGAGCACTGAAAGCTTTGTCACATTCATCACGTTTATAGGGTTTCTCACCAGCATGAATTCTCTGATGTTTGCTAAGGATAGAGTGCTGAATGAAAGTTTTCCCACATTGGTTATACTCGTAGGGTTTCTCTCCAGTCTGAGTTCTATGATGCTGAACAAGAGTTCCGTTCTGACTGAAAGTTTTTCCACACTCAGTACACTCAAAGGGTTTCTCTGGACTAATAATCCTCTGATTCTCACTAAGAACTGAGCTCTGTCTGGGCACTTCTGCAAACACATCTGTCTGACAGGCTCCTTCTCCTAGATGGATGCCCTGGAGGTCAATGTGGTCTTCATTTTGTTCAAAGTTTTCTACACATGATATACTATGATGGAGACACTCCACTCTAGAAACTCTAAGATATTCAACAGGGGTTGAGTCTACGGTGCAATTTTCCCCAACTGCACTGAATTTCTGGCCTTTCTCTCCTGTGGGGGTTTTCACATGTGTCACTGTCACTGGTCTGAAAATTTGCTTCTGGCAGAAGGATTTCTTAAGTTCTTCCACTGCAGATTTTCTCCAGTAATTCTTTAACTTCCCCTCAGCTTTGCTCATCTCTTCAAAATCAGGTTCCTTGGAAATATTCTTTACATGTGCTGATTTTGCTCTCTGTGACCTCATTTCTTCAGAAATGTCCTGCTTTCGAGTCAATTCCTTTATTTCAGTTCTGGAATCACAACCTGAAAGAATGAAGATAAAATGAGTCACTTGTACTTTACTATGAATGAAAGAATTAGAGCAGAAACAGGAAAATTTATCTGAAACAAGTATCTCCTGAGAGGAAAACAGATTCTCAGAATGCAGAAACTGAACTCACTGGGAGGAGGGGAGAGAGAAGAGGAAAAAGAAACAGCTGTCGAAGCAATGAAAGCTCGTGTGGGAAGGAAGGAAAGAAGGGAGAAAGGGGAGGGGGGAAGCCTGTTATAGACTGAACTGAATCCCCAAAAAATATGTATTAAAATTCTGGCTATATGCTGCTATGATTTAACCATGTGATTAAGTCAGCTGGCCTTGGGCAGAGCAGATTAGCTTCCACATGAAATGTAATGTACTCATCTTTTATAATGCACTCTAACATAATGTTATCAATCAGTTGAGATCATACCACTATAGAGTAGATCCTAAATCTAATCATTTTTGAGTTATAAAAAGGGAAAATTAGACACAAAGAGAAGCATACATGGGGGAAGAAGACGCCATGTGAGAAACACCAAGAAACCAAAGAATACACACCCAGGGCTAATGACAAGCAAGGAACTGACAGAGCCAAGACCCTGATTTGGACTTCTAGGCCCCAGAACTGTGAGAAAATAAATTTCCGTTCCTTAAGCCACCTACTTGTGGTATTTTTTTACAGCAGCACTAGGTAAATAAGACAGACCCTGAGGTTAAAGACTTATATCTGCAAACAGGCTAACCAGGAACACATGAAGCAGGAACAGCAGTACACACAATCAGAGGGAGAATAATTCTCAGGGAGGTGAAGAAGGTGATTAGAAAGAAGGGAAAGGAGGCTTGGAAGTTCCCACCTCTAATGGTCATGTGACTGCTGCATATTTTGTAAAACAACGTATTTTTGTGTGGCTTACACATAATAGGTATTACATTTGTTGAAAAATAAATGAACGATAAATGACTCATAATGAATGAAGCATATAAAAATGATGGATGATGGGAAAAATGAGTTATCTGGACAATTTGGTTTCACAGGAGCAAATCAGAAAGAAACAAAGAAGCAACCTACTCATCCAAATTCCAGGAACAGCAAAAGACAGAAAAGACAAATGTATCCAACATTCCTATACACACATTCCCAATGGACAAAAATGCCTGAAAATTTGTGAAGACTGTGAGATAACTGGTGTCTTAGGCTGGGTTCTCTAGAGAAGCAAAACCAGTGAAATGGGTGTGTGTATATATATATATACACACATACATACATACATACACCCATATATAGAGAGAGACAGAAAGAGAGATTTATCTCAAGGAAATGGCTCGCGTGGTTGTAGAGGCTGGCAAGTCCCAAGTTGGCTGACTCACATAGCTGCAGGGGCTGACAAACCCAAAATCGGCAGGTCCAATGGCAGGCCACTGGCTCATGGACTGTGGAGGCTGACGAATCCAAGATCAGCAGGTAAGTCGGCAGGCTACTGGCTTGTGCACTGCAGAGGCCAACAAATTCCAAGATCGGCAGGCACTATATCAGGCAGCTGGCTCAAGTCCCGAGAACCGGAGGTCAGATGATGACAAACCAGATACAAAATCCAGAGCAAGCAAGCGAGCTTTGCCAGATCGTCCATATATATATATTGGATGCAGGCCACACCCCTGAGGGAACTCCTCTTACAACTGACTGGCTGATCACATCAGATCACATCCTAGAGGATGACTACATCATTACATAATTGCCAAACCACTGAGAATCATGGCCCAACCAAGCTGACACACAACCTTAACCATCACACCTGGGTAGACAAAAACTTCTTAGACATGACACCAAAAACACGATCCATAAAAGAACAAATTGATACATCGGATTTCATTAAAATTTAAAACTTCCCTTTAAAAGACACTGTTAAGAAATTGAAAAAAAAGGCAAAGAATGGCAGAGAATCTATGCAAAGCATGTATCTGATAAAGAACTTATGTGTATCCAGAATATATGAAGAACTCTCAAAACCCAATAATAAGAAAAACAACCCAATTTAAAAAAAAATAGGCACGGATTTGAACAGACTCTTCACCAATGGAGATATACAGATAGAAATAAACACATGAAAAGATGTTCAACACCTTTAGTTGTCAGGAAATGTAAATTAAAACCATAATTAACTAACTACGTATCTACGAGAATAGCTAAAATTAAAAACACTGAACACATCAAGTGTTGGCAAGGATGCAGAGCAACTGGAACTCATACAAAGCTTATATGAATGTGAAATGGTACCAATCAAAAACCAAACCTGTTGTCATCGATTCTGACTCATAGTGACACTACATGGCAGAGTAGAACTGCCCCATACAGTTTCCAAGGAGCAGCCAACCTTTTGGTTAGCAGCCATAGCTCAGTATATGGACTGAATAAGTGTAGTGAAAGGATACAACCCTTTCAGGATGCACACCTTTCCAGATTGGTCTTGTGACTCCCACCGAATGATTGGGTGAGACTATGCAAATGAAGTGCTTCTGGCCCACCAAGAGGATTGGATAGCTTACTAATAATGCAAATAAAGTGCATGGTACCCTTGTGGGGGGGTGGAACCATGCAAATAAGGTATATGGAACCCTAGCAAGGGTATTGGTCAGTTTTGGCATCCCACTAGGCTTAAAACGAGCCATCCTAGGGGCAGAAAGGGGGGAACCTCACTACCAAGAAAGAAGAGCTAGGAGTGAAGCACATCCTTTGGACCCCAGATCCCTGTGCTGAGAACCTCCTAGACCCAGGAGATAGAGAGAGAAAGCTGTAACCCTGGAGACGAGGAGAAGCAGCAGCAGGGAAACAACAGCAGCAGAGGCAGCAGAACTAGAAGACCAACAGGAAACGGCACAGTGCGCTTCCTGGCCCACAGAGCAAGAAAACTGAATGTCTTCGGGCAGGAGGCTTGCTGGCAGAGTGGGATGCCTTCAGGTACTTGGTGGAGCTAGGCCTGCCGACCCACAGAGCTAGAGAACTAAGTGCCTTCAGGCTAAGACTTATTAGCGGAGTGGGGACTTTATCTCTAGGGACTTATCGGTAGAGGTGAGGAGCTTTGTAACACTTGCCCAAGCAGGGCAGAGGCCAGGCCGAGGGGCTGAGGGACAGAGAGAGACTGCCTGTGGGCACAGCTGAGAAGAGGCTGTCCTGACAGAAAAACTGCATCCTGAAGTGTAACCTGTTACCTCTCTAATAAACTCCATAACTGTGAGTATGGTCTGTGAGTTCTGTCTGACCACTGCAATAAATCATCATAATAAAGAAGTAGAGAGTGCCATGAGAGGAATGGCTGCCTCTCAGAACTGGTAAAAAGGTTGGAGAGAGGAGGCATGTCTGACCTCTGCCTAATAGGAATCAGCCTTGAATTGCTGATGCTGATGGTGATTCTCTCTCCCCCTAGTGAAGTTAGAGGAGGTCAGACACCCCCACCACATCATTTTTACAGCTGTGTTCGCTATCGTGATTGTAGCAATGTTATCACACAAGCACACATATGCCAAAATATATCACATTCTACACTTTAAATATGTGCATCTTACTGAATGTCAATTATACTTCAATAATGCTGTTATTGAAAAAATGTATATATGAGTTTTGGAACCAGTCTGCCAGGGACCCAACCCAGCTCTATCCCTGGCCAGCCATATGAGCTTGGGCCAGTGATTTAACCTCTCTGTGCCTCAGTCTCCTGGGCTCTAACCACACAGGGTGATTGGGGGACTACGTAAGTTCACCGTGCCAGCACAGTGTTGGGCACACACTGAGCACAAACATACCCAGTAGACGTTAGCTGCCATGGCTGCACAGAGCACAGGACTCTGCTCCGCTTACTGTCTACCTCCCCAAATCCCTCCCTACACTAACAGTACTCTCTAGAAACAGAAAGAAACCCTGTCTAACTCATCTTCTTCCCCAAGGTCCAGAATCAGCCTGAGATGAATGCTGGAGAGTGAATGATGGCAGGAAGAAGTGACACAGCAAGAGAGGCATCCCTCCAGGTAGTCTCTCCTGGTAATGTCCCCAACCTGACCAGGAAGGACTGAAAAGGAGTGGGTAGCATGAAGTGAGGGACCGGGAGGCAGCCAGGGCAGGGAACCAGTTTCCACAAAAAACACCTGAGCTCATTGCTGGGGTTAAAAGGTTTTCTAGGGTAAGGAAAACATGAATCGACTTATAGACACAGAACAGGGGCCATTAACAACAAGAAAAGGAGAGGAAAGACAGAGATGGAGAATGGAAGCAGACTCCTGGAAGTGACCAGAGATTTGGTCTGGAGATCACAGAGAAGGGCCTGGTGAAGCTTGCAGCACCTGCCAGCAGAGGAAGGAGAGGCAGGGTATTCCTGCAGACTCACCGTCACTCCTGTGCCTCCAGATCCTGCATCCCTCAGTTCTCAGCAAATGTGGAGCCCAGGGCTCTTCTCCATGCTCCAGCCGAGAGATGACATCAGGTTTGGAGCCTTGACATCCTGATCCAGAAAAAGGAAGAAGCACTCGATGATTCATCCCGGGTCCAGGTAGAACCTGCCCGTGTAGTCAGCATCTCTGTGCTGGTCACGACCTCCTCAGCCACCTGGGCTCCAAACCCTAGAGACAGAGTTAGGCCTCTGCCCCAGTTGAAGAAGGATCAAGACCCAGCTCTTCCGGCGGACATGGATAAAGCACAGAATTTGGGGTCTGAACACATTGTGGTAGAAGACTCATGCTAGAGGAGGTGTTAATACCCAGCAGAGAGGTCCACGACTCAGGCAGAAGAGCTAAAGAAAGTAGTACATTCCAGTATAAGGAAGACAGGGCTCTGAACCTGAATAGATTCATATCCCAAATTTTCCACCAACAGCCTATGTAAACATGAGCAAGTGATGCTGTTTTTCAGCCTTGGGTTCATCTATGAATTGTGTACCCTCCACCTACCTTGAAGACACACGAAGACTAACACAGGAGATACAAATATACTAGGTGCTCAATGAGTAATACTCTCCTTCCATACTTCCTATGAGGAAAAAAGGGAGGCTCCCAGGCTCACCTTGCACAGATCAGGCCTGCCTTGGACCAGGGTAAGCATCTCACTTGTCTCTGGACCTAGGGGATGAGGAGCCTCTGAGCCTCCAGCCCCAGATGAGCCTGTGGTCCCCAAGCTGCTCACGGAGCTGAGTCCTGGGGAGGGGCCTTACCCAGTGAGACCAGGTTCCCGTAGGTCTCCAGCATCACATCCCTGTAGAGGTCCCTCTGAACAGGACCAAGGCGGTCCCACTCCTCCTGGGAGAGGAGCACAGCCACATCCTCAAAAGTCACTGCAACCTGGAATGACAAGATCTTGCTGCAACCCTGGGGTCAGGCCTAGGTGGTGTCCTTAAAGGAAAGGAAGAGGCACTAGGCTAAGGATGGGCAAAATCTCTCTGAGTACATGTACCAAGTTTTATCTTCCCCTCTACAGTGGGTTCTTCAAGGCAGACACCACGTTGAGTCATCTTTTGACACCCCGACCCTGCCTTCCACTGGACCCAGTCTAGGGACTGGGAAAACACAGTGGGGAGCACATTTCAGGGACTTGAATTCCACTAGGACCAGCTAAGGAAGGGTGGAGGCCACACCAAGGCTGGGGCAATGCTGGGGTCTCCAAGAGGACCACTCACCTGCGGCCCAAGAGGAAAGAGCTGCTTAACGGCCATCACTGGGATCTCTTGAACTTGTCCTGAGGAGGCAGCAGAGCTGGAGGGAGAGTGTGATGGTGCCTGACTGACTTGCTCCCCTGAGACTTCTGGGCCTGGACCCAGATCTGGGCTGCTGAAAACTCTGGGAAGGGCAGGTGCGCTAGACACCTGGGTTGCCTCTGGGACCACACCCCTTCCCCGCCCCTAGAATCAGGCCTCCCCAGCAGCCCCTACTATGATAACATCACAAGGTCAGTTCACCACACGAAAGTCAGGTCCCCCAGAATGCACTGGCCAGGGGAGACAATGAGCTGCATAACTCAGTCCACCAATGAGGGTCGAGGCAGTAGTTACAAAGTTGAAGACAAGCAGACAAGCTCCTGTAATACATAAATGAACATGGAGATGGACAGACATGCCTATGCCAGGTGATGACAATGGCTAGAAAGAATGAAGCAGCACAAAAAGTAGCAATAGGTACGTAGGAGATGTTTTATGTAGGAGAGCCAGGGAATGCACCTCTGATAAAGCAACATCAAAGCAGATAACTGGATAGAGTGAAGGTAGGCTTCATAAGGACACCACTGGAAGAACATCCCAGGCAAGGGGAGGCTCAAGTGCAAAGGTCCTCAGGTGCAAGCCTACTTGGTGTGTTCCAGGAAGGGCAGAGGGACCAGAGGGGCTGAAGCAGAGGAGGGGAGGGCAATAGAGAGGAGGGCAAGGTGTCTTGTAGGCTATTGAAGAACATTGGCTTGTACTCTGAATGAGACAGGAAGCATCTGGAAGGTTTGAGCAGAGTGATATGACTTGACACATGTGGCCTCTCTGGCTGCTGGTTCGAGACCACACTGAGAGGTAAGGGTGGAAGCAGGAAAGCAGCTGGAAGCTTTAGCAATAATGCTGCTAGAGATGACGTGTCTTTGAGTGGTGGTAGGAGAGGTGATGAAAAGAAGTCAGATTTTTGGCCTGAGCAACTGAAATGATGAAATTACAGTTTACTCAGAAGGATAAGACTGCAGGAGTACACATTGAGAGGCAAAAACTAAAAGTTGTTTTGTACATGTTATGTTTAAGATGTCTATTAAACTTACAAGCGGAGAGTTAAGACGTTCAGCTACACAGGCCCAGAATTCAAGACAGAGGTTGAGGTTGACTGGATATATGTTGGGAGTTGTCAGTATACAGGTGACATTTAAAACCATGGATCTGGTTTTATTTTAGCACTGACAGATGACACTTGTGAGGTGTCATTCCCAGGAAAACCTTCCCAACTGACCTCTGCAGAAACAGCTGGTCTCTTCCTTCCACAGCCCCTCCATGCAAACAGATCCCTTAATTCAATTACAAATGTGCCCATTCCTCTGGGCTCTAGAGGTAAACACAAGGCCCAGCTCTGGCCAATAAGACATTAAGGGAAGCTCACAAGAGGCTTCTAGGAGGGACTCTTCCTCCTGAGGAAACAAGGAGTCTGGAGTGACCACGAGGGAAAGACAAGAGAACTTCAGAGACACAATCTAGACCCCTGACATCCCAGAACAAACCGAACAAATCCTGTCTGTCCCATATTCATCATTTAAGCAACTGTTGGGTGAGTTTTCTCTAACTAGCAGCTTACTGATACACAGCCCACCCAACTCATTTCTCCTGGGTCTCACGTCATCTCCAGCTGAGGTATACCTGGGTCAAAGGCAGCCCTCATGTCCCCAGCCAGCACTTGCCTTCAACTGGCCCTTGCTGCTCATCTTCTTTGCATATCAAAAGTGGTCCTTCCTGACAACACACACTACAGGGGAAGTCAGCACAACTGGACTAAACCAAAGCTAAGAAGCAACCTGAATACAACCAAACACTTTGAGGGACAGAGTAGCAGGGGTGGGGGTCTAGGGACCATGGTTTCAGGGGACATCTAGGTCAACTGGCATAACAAAGTTTATTAACAAAATGTTCTGCATCCCACTTTGGGGAGTGGTGTTTGGGGTCTTAAAAGCTAGTGAGTGGCCATCTAAGATGCATCAACTGGTCCCAACCCACCTGGAGCAAAGAAGAATGAATAACACCAAAGACACAAGGAAAGGATTAGCCCAAGAGACAGAAAGGGTCACATAAACCAGAAAATTCATCAGCCTGACACCAGAAGAACTAGATGGTGCCCGGCTACCACCAATGACTGCCCTGACAGGGAACACAACAGAAAGTCCCTGACAGAGCAGGAGAAAAGTGGGGTGCAGAACTCAAATTCTAGTAAAAAGACCAGACTTAATGGTTTGACTGAGACTGGAGGGACCCCGGAAGACATGGCCCCCGGACTCTCTGTTAGCTTAAAACTAAAACCATTACCGAGGCCAACTCTTCAGACAAAGATTAGACTGCACTATGGGACATAAAATGATACTCATGAAGAATGTGCTTCTTAGCTCAAGTAGATACATGAGACTAAATGGGCAGCTCCTGTCCAGAGGCGAAATGAGAAGGCATAGAGGGTCAGGAACTGGTTGAACAGACATGGTAAATCTGGGGTGGAAAGGAGAAGTGTGCTGTCACAGTATAGGAAGAGCAACTAGGGTCACATAACAATGTATGTATAAATTTTTGTACGAGAGACTCACTTGAATTATAAACTTTAACTTAAAGCAGAATAATTAAAAAAAAAAAAAAAAAGAAAAAAGCTGTCCTTCCTAATGCACCTGCCTTCACTTCCAGACTCATCTGAAAAGCAAGCGACACTGCTATTAGGAGCACAGGCTCTGGACCCCATCAGGAAGAAGTTCCAATCTTGGCTACTTGGTCCCTACTAACGCAGGGATCTCAGGTAGGTAAGCTGAGTTTCTCCACAGACCACAACAAGGGAATAACATCACCACTTTCCTTAAGTAGCTATTTTTGAGAACTAAATGAGACAATGTGTAAGAAGTGCTTAGCATAGTGCTTCAAACCGCAAACAAAAAATACTAACTAAATCTTAACTCTTAAATTAGATCAACGTTTATTGAGCTCCTACTGAATGAATGCTGGCCTTGCTCTAGCGCTGGGGTGTGTGATCTCCAGCCTTCACCCCCAGCCACCAAGGCCTCTTCACCGCGTCTTTCCACAAATTTATCCTCTATTCCTGCTGAATGGAAAGTATTTTTCTCTCTTCTGAGGAAACCACAGTTCGGTTCATCACACAATTCGACCACGCCCCAGCGCCCCCTCTTCAGCAAGGCGTTCTTTATTCAGCCGGCTGCCCCATTCTCTTCCTGCCCATCCCTCACCCCAAACTGGGCGCTCAACGCATCCCAGGCGCGTCTTCCCCGGGTCAGTGAGGCCTCGGGGCGTGTCCTTATGCCCCTGAGCCCAGATCCGTCCAGCCCGCCCCAGAGCCACTGTGATACCTCCGCGCCAACCGCCCCCGGCCCAGAACTCACCCAGGTCGGCCAATGGAGGGAAAAGCGCTCATGCCGCAGCCTGGAGCGGTGGAGACAGCTCGGCCCCCCGTACCGGAACTGCCGCCCTGAACTTCCGCCCCGCTCTCAGCTCACAGCCCAATCGAATCCCAGGGGTCTGGCGAGTCGCTCTAGGCGTTACAGGGGGACTCTGTATCGGTGGTCCCGTTCTATTCCGGAGTACTGGTCTTAGCCCTCCACCCGGCCCGGCGAGTGTGAGGGCCTCAGACGTTCCGCCGGGGCTTCGTGTGGGAGAAGGCAGAGGGCGGAGGCGACCTCAACACGGAGCGCCTCCTCCTCCTCCTGGAGGTTGACCTTCCCCAGGGCCATGGGCTCAGCCCTTCCTGCCCTAGGACACCTCACCCCTCTCTCTGAGTCGGAATCGACTCGACCGCAATGAGGTTTTTTTTGCCCCTTTGGCCCGTGGCTCCATTCACTACAGTTGCGAATGGTACTAAGCTAAGAACTCAGCTCGCGCTCACTATGTGCCCAGCACAGATCTAAATGCTTAAATCATTTAATCCTTACAGCACCCCGCCAGAGGTCTTGTCCTTATCCCTATAAGTGAGGAAACCGAGGCACAAAGAGGTTAAATAACTGTCCCTCCTGGAGCACGTGCCTAGTGCCTGAGACGGCCCCAACCTCAAGTCGCTTTCCTGACGCTCCGTCTCCCTCTGGCTGCCCCCTCTTTTCCTCCAACACAGCCAAGCCGCGCGTGCAGAGCGAGAACCTGCCAGGAGAGCTCGGCAGTGTGTGGAAGGGAGGAGGGAGGAAGGATGGGTCAGAGGTTAGGTGGGACTCAGGCAGGTAAGGAATGTGGGCCAAATGAGTATGGTAAGATTAAGAGACAAGTCAAAGAAGAAGGAGGAAGGACAGAAGAGCGGAAAGGGGCGGGGGGCAAGCCTGTCTTCAGCTAGGTAGTTGGAACTTGGAGATTTCAGAGGGTGAGCGGTGTATATGAGGACTGTAAAGGTAAATACAAATCTAAAAAAAGAAATTAAAAATCTAAATATTCCGCGGTGCCCAAAAGGAAACTCCCCCTCCCTTTTCTTAGAGCCTTTCCATTAGAATACCTGTAATTGTGCCCCTTAGAGATGTATATCTTTTTAAAAGCCAAATAACCCAGTAATCATCAAAAGTGTCAAACTCATGAAAATTCAGGAAAGCCTGAGGAACTGTTCCAGATTGGAGGCAACTGAAAAGACAGGACAACTAAATGCAACGTGTGATTCAGAACTAGATCATTTTGATTATGCCTCCGAGGATTAAGTTACAGTAATGTATCAATACTAATGTCCTGATTTTGACGACTTCATTGTTAAAAGAACGTCCTTGTCTGTAGGAAATACTAAGTATTCTATGGTGTCAGCAACTTACTTGAAAACGTATCAGGAAAACTAGATGATGTTATTAATATAAATTATTTTATCACGTATATGTAAATATTTCCATATCAGTTTCAATTGTATTGGAAGAATTAGATGAGCCCTTTATTAAAAGTTAAATAATCCGTCATCATCATCATTGATTTTTATAAAGACTGAAAGAAGTTTCTGAAATTTGTCTGATAGGTCCTCATTGATCATGAAGAGAGCAGTGGGGCAACATTTAATTCATATGTTGAGGACTGAGGGCACAGTGAGGATATGAAAGCAACATCAAGGAATGTGTTCTCTAACCTCAAATAAATCTAGAGATGATAAAACATAATGACACCTTTACAGATGACCACAACCCTCTGGGGTCTCCTTGCCCATAACTATAATGGCCTTGATCATTTCACTCATATGGTGCACTATTGTTGTTGTTGTTGTTAGCTGCCATTGAGTCGGTTCCAGCTCATAGTGACCCTATGTACAACAGAATGAAACACTGCCCAGTCGTGTGCCATCCCCACAATCGATATGCTTGAGCCCACTGTTGCAGCCACTGTGTCAATCCATCTCATCAAGGGTTTTCCTCTTTTTCGCTGACCCTCTACTTTACCAAGCATGATGTCCTTCTCCAGGGACTGATCCTTCCTGGTAACATGTCCAATGTATGTGAGATGAAGTCTCACCATCCTTGCTTCTAAGGGACATTCTGCCTATACTCCTTCCAAGACAGATTTATTCATTCTTTTGGCAGTCCATGGTATATTCGATATTCCTTGCCAACACCATAATTCAAAGGCGTAAATTCTTCTTTGGTCTTCCTTATTCATTGTCCAGCTTTCGTATGTATATGAGCTGATTGAAAACACTATGACTTGGGTCAGGTGCACCTTAGTCTTCAAGAAGACATCTTCACTTTTTAACACCTTAAACAGGTCTTTTGCAGCAGATTTACCCAATGCAATTTCATTTGACTGCTGCTTCCATGGGTGCTGACTGTGGATCCAAGTATAATGAAATCCTTGACAACTTCAATCTTTTTTCTGTTTACCATGATGTTGATTATTGGTCCAGTAGTGAGAATTGTTTTCTTTATGTTGAGGTGTAATCCATACTGAAGGCTGTAGTCTTTCATCTTCATCAGTAAGTGCTTCAAGTCCTCTTCACTTTCAGCAAGCAAGATTGTGTAATCTGCATATCACAGGTTGTTAACAAGTCTTCCTCCAATCCTAATGCCCCATTCTTCTTCATATAGTCCAGCTTCTTGGAATATTTGCTCAGCATACAGATTGAATAAGTATGGTGAAAGGATACAACCCTGAAGCCCACCTTTCCTGACTTTAAACTATTCAGTATCCCCTTCTTCTGTTTGAACAACTGCCTCTTGATCTATGTACAGTGTCCTCGGCATAATTAAGCGTCCTGGAATCCCCATTCTTTGCAATGTTATCCATAATTTGTTATGATCCACACAGTCCAATGCCTTTGCACAGTTAATAAAACACAGGTAAACATCTTTCTGGTATTCTCTGCTTTCAGCCAGGCCCCATTTGACATCAGCAATAATATCCCTGGTTCCACAACCTCTTCTAAATCCGGCTTGAATTTCTGGCAGTTCCCTGTCGATATACTGCTGCAGCCGCTTTTGAATGATCTTCAGAAAACTTTTACTTGTTTTTGATATTAATGATATTGTTCAATAATTTCTGTATTCAGCAGGATCACTTTTCCTTGGAATAGGCATAAATATGGATCTTTTCCAGTCGGTTGGCTGGGTAGCTGTCTTCCAAATTTCTTGGCATAGACAAGTTAGCACTTCCAGTGTTGCATCCATTTGCTGAAACATCTCAATTGGTATTCCATCAGTTCCTGGAGGCTTGTTTTTTACCAATGCCTTCAGTGCAGCTTGGACCTCTTCCTTCAGTACCATCAGTTCCTGATCATATGCTACCTCCTGAAATGGCTGAATGTCGACCAGTTCTTTTTGGTATAGTGACTCTGTGTATTCCTTCCATCTTCTTTTGATGCTTCTTGCATCTTTTAATATTTTCCCCATAGAATCCTTCAGTATTGCCACTCGAGGCTTGAATTTTTTCTTCAGTTCTTTCAGCTTGAGAACTGCCGAGCGTGTTCTTCCCTTTCGCTTTTCTAAATCCAGCTCTTTGCAGATGTCATTATAATACTTTACTTTGTCTTCTCGAGCTGCCCTTTGAAATCTTCTGGCAGCTCTTTTACTTCATCCTTTCTTCCATTTGCTTTAGCCACTCAACATTCAAGAGCAAGTTTCAGAGTCTCTTCTGACACCCATTTTGGTCTTTTCTTTCTCTCCTGTCTTTTTAATGACCTCTTGCTTTCTTCATGTATAATGTCCTTGATGTAATTCCACAACTCATCTGGTCCTCGGTCATTAGCGTTCAATGCATCAAATCTGTGGTTGAGATGGTCTCTAAATTCAGGTGGGATATACTCAAGGTCATACTTTGGCTCTTGTGGACTTGTTCTAATTTTCTTCAGTTTCCACTTGAACTTGCATATGAGCAATTGATGGTCTGTTCCGAAGTCAGCCCCTGGCCTTGTTCTGAGTGATGATATTGAGCTTTTCCATTGTCTCTTTCCACAGGTGTAGTCGATTTGATTCCTCTGTATTCCATCTGACGAAGTCCACGTGTATAGTCACCGTTTATGTTGTTGGAAAAAGGTATTTGCAATGAACAAGTCATTGGTCTTGCAAAATTCTATCTTGAGATCTCTGGCATCATTTCTATCACCAAGGCCATATTTTCCAACTACCAATCCTTCTGTTTCCAACTTTCGCATTCCAGTCACCAGTAATTATCAATGCATCCTGATTGCATGTTTGATGAATTTCAGACTGCAGAAGTTGGTAAAAATCTTCAATTTCTTCATCTTTGGCCTTAGTGGTTGGTGTGTAAATCTGAATAATAGTCTTATTAACTGATCTTCCTTGTGGGCGAATGGATATTATCCTATCACTGATGGCGCTGTACTTCAGGATAGATCTTGAAATGATCTTTTTGATGATGAATGCAATGTCAATGGTGCACTGCCTGAGATGTGACTATTTCCTGTTCAAATCATGCATGGCAGGCACGAAATTTCAAAGTATACTTATTCTCAATCACTTCCTCTAAAAGAGAATCTGATCTGTGTTCTGACTGGTGATGACCTCAACATTTGCCAGTTCCACAGAAGCAATTATATATGTCCAAAAGGTTGTACGTGAGGGTGTTGTAAAAACATATTAGAAGTTGGCGTGTGGTCAGTTACATGGTCACACAGAGTATAGTCTCTAGTTTTAATTAAATTAACCCTTACAAAATGGACTAGTGACTGAAAAAAATTCATGCCAAGAAAAAATGACTGAAAAGAATTTTAATTATGCAATCAGCAAGTGAACAAGAATATGGCGTAGGATCACCTATGTACTTGTACCGTTAGTAGGAACTCCCCTTGTAGTGTGTGTTGGCTGTTGAAGCAACAACTATCTAATCAGATCTGAAAGAAGGGCAGCTTTAAAAAGAATAAAAACTATGAAGAAAATTACTTTAAATTGAATGTATGGATTTTCTTACATTATAATTTTTTCATTGCAAAATA
Organism: Dugong dugon; assembly: GCA_030035585.1. NCBI lineage: Eukaryota > Metazoa > Chordata > Mammalia > Sirenia > Dugongidae > Dugong > Dugong dugon. The sequence goes on along the minus strand of CM057474.1, from coordinate 102,811,403 downwards.
GTACTTCAACTTAAAGATGAGTGAAGCATTTTCATATACAAGTGTTCAAATGTTTACTGACCTTTTCTGTAATAAAACTGGTTGTCAGTAGTATGCTGCCAAGCTCTAATAAAACAAAATTTAACAACAGACCATACAGGAAAGCAGACCGGTTCATGGAAGAACTTGGCTGAGTGTCTGCCATCGGCTGCACTGTGAGAGGCGGGTGGAGACAGAGTCCACCAATGGGACGTGATCTGTGTCTTCATTAATGAAACCTGTCATTACTACATTCAGAAATACTTACACATATTTGCCTGGTTGCTTTCTGTGTAGCTGCAACCTGTTTGGGAAGGTTTGAAAAGAAGTGTGCTGACTGACTAGCATCCGCCGACAGAGCCTGGAGGGAGTTGGGTCAGGGACGGATTACCGCAGAGAGAGGGAGCCCAGGGCCTCCTTGGAGCCATCTAAGTCTTACTAGTATCTGTGCCTATTTGACAATTGTCCACTGCTCCATCCTCCTCAAGTCAAACCGCCACAGCGACTCTACGGGTCCCTCTCTCCTCCTCCAATTCGACCATGATGTCGGCGACAGGTGGCATCTTCTCGGTTCTCACTGTCCTGGAGCCCAGACCCCAGGCTCCAGTCCTCGATTTTGTAGCGCCCGCGTTGCCTCCTCCGCCAAATGTTCCACACGCACGCACGCACACGCACACCCGCGCTCGGCTCCCCGGCCCCATGACCCCAGAACCCTGCGAACTTCCTCCGCCTAGGTTTCCTCCTGGCCCGACCCGCCTCCTCTGTCCGACCTGCCAGGACTCATCTGGCGTCGGGCCGGGGACAGACAGCTGGACCCAGGGCCGCGGTCCCAAACGGAACTACGACCTGGGATCGAGACCCGACCACTGCCCCGCCTCACTTCCGGCGCTGCCAGAGGCGCGAGGCCAGCGCGACCACTCGCGCACCGGAAGGGACCACGGGGCCGTGTTTGCTGAGGACAGAGGACAGGGCGGGACCATGGTTGCTTCACTTGGAGGACAGTGGAGACTAAAGAACTATAGCCACCCTGTCGGGTGGGGGCAGTGAAGAAATAAGAGACAAAGGAAAGTAGAAGACTCGGGGAAAACCGGGAGCAGCGGGCGCCGGCCACTTCCCCAGGCAGTAAGTGTCAGGGGTCCCCCCGCTGCGTTCAGAACGGGGCGGGCCTGGTTGACCGTGGACACTAAGCCCAGAAGCCCAGCCCGCCGGGCTGACGCGAGGGAGGCCAAACAGGTGCACCTCCGACAGATGTCACTGCCCAGCCCCGCCCAGTTCGAGAAGCAGAGGAAGAGAAGCGCGGCATTGGGGAGCGTGGGTGACTCTCTGAGCCCGACCCTGTGGTCTTCCTAGAGGGTTTCCCACCATCCATCTGGCGGGACTTTCTAAGGGCTGAGATGAGGAAGGGAAAGGGCTAAACGAGAAGTTTAGCGGGTTTCAGCTAATGAATCGCCTGTAAGTAACAGTCAACAAGTCAAAAAGAAAGGTTAGTTGTTTCCCTGGCAGGAATCCAGCCACGTTACCCTGACTGGCCATTGGGTTCACTCTGACCAGTCCCTTGGCAGTCATCTGACCACTCTCTCCACTCTACAGCATAGATTGTGCCCTCTTCTAGAAACCTTCCTGGTAGGCATGGCCTGGGGGAGGCAGATAGAGGAGTTTAAGTACCTAAGGCAAGTGCCTGACCTCAGGAAGGGAAGCTAGTCAGAGCAGGTGTCACGGAGGGAGCCTGTGAAAATTCTCAGTCGATGCCCTCTGTGTTCTGTGGGACATATTAAGCAAGGTCATCTGCTTTAGAGCTGAAGGAGAAAGAAGGCTTGACATTGTTGTCTGGAAGAAAAGGAAGGAACTGGAGTGGGGGCTGAGCAGCACAAAATGGAACACCAGATTTGACTATCATCTGGCTTTGTCCTGTGAGCAGCTCAGAAGAGATCGGGAAGGAAGTAAGGGGGTCTGCAAAGGGTGGCCATGGTCATGGAGTCAGAGCTGGAAGGAGAGGTGGACAGGAGTTGGGGACAGTGGATTAAATTGGTGGTTGCTAAACTTTAGGGTAGGAGAGCTAAAGGACCTATGTGTTGATGCTTTCTTCTTTTCAGTCTTCGGTAAGTATGTGAAAAAGTTGTGGTTTTTGTTTGTTGCGTCATTGCTTTTTATACAAAATTCATGTATCTCATAAATATAAAATGAATTGGTTTTTAAGTTAAAGTTCCCTTGTGGTTCTTCTCTAAGAGACAACTCTCAGGGGTCTGATAAATACCTTTTAAACTTCTCCACTACATAGTCACCATATTATAACTATTTCTTTCTTTTCCTAGCACAAAAATAGGATCACAGTAAACATACTGATTTGCAACATGGGTGTTTCACTTAATATATCGTGTACATCTTTTCACATCAGTACTTAGAGTTATATCATTATTTTTAACTGATGAAGAGAATGCCATAGAATGGCACTTTAATAACTGATGGATATTTGGATTGTTTCTGGTTCTTTGCTATCACAACACACTTGTAGGAGTGTTTCTGAAGAAAGTTTCCTAGGAATCATAACAACTACTGTGCCCTGAGAGCTCACAAAATGGCAGACCCTTCATGGGGGTTATCTAGGTGAGCCTCATAGCCACTAGCAATGACTACAGCCTTTGTTTTGCAGATGAGGAAACTCAGGCAAACAGGGTTCCTGAGCTACAAGGGGAGGAACTAGGGTTCAAACGCTGGCGGTGGAATGCTGGAGCCTGAGCATATGCATTTAAAATACAGACACCTACAGGTAGTATGTACAGCTGTCTGACATCCTCCACTTAGCTTTAACCAATTTTAACATTTTGCCATATTTGCCAGATTTTTTTCTTTTTTTAATAAGTAAAATTTAGTTTGAAGCCCTCTTTTGTACCTTTTCTGGTCCCATTTCCTGCTTCTCCCCCAGTCAGCCACCATCTTATAATTGATGTATAGCCTTTCCATCCATTTTTTATACATCTTAAACATACCCATGAATGGTATATACTATTGTTTTCCATGTTTTTAAACTCTGAACTCATGACATTTTCCGTACTATTCTGCAACTTGCATTGTTTACTCAACAGTGTATTTTTAAAATGTCTCTGTGTTGATTCGGGCAGCTCAGCTGCATTCATTGTAACGGCTCTATTTTTATTGCTGTATTCAACAGTCGATCTGTTCTCCCATTAAAGCACAATGAAAGGTGCCAAGTCCCCTTGTGCACATGTGCCTGAGCTTCCCCAATATTTCTTGTCAGTGAAGGTGCTGCACTGTTGGCGATGTGCAATTTCCAGTCCACTCATGGTGAGAGCTGCTCTGCAGCCTGGTTGCACTGCATACAGGGCCTGATGGCTTCTGGTCACAAGTTGCCCACACTGGGCATTATTGGACTTCACCATTCTGCCAGTGCCATGGATGTGAACTGGTCCCACCCACTCCCACCCCACATATAATTATTGTCAGGTATTTCAGATCTTCTTGACCATCTGCAGTGTCACTATGTTCATAAGATCTTAGTGAAGGACCACTGGGAGCAGAGCACAGACCAGATACTTGTAATGGCATGTTCAACAGGCATTTATTACTTACAGAATAAACAGGACAGGTATGAGTAGAACAGCACGCATCATCTCGGCCTAGGTTCTCCAGAGTTAGACTCGTGTCCACAGGGTTGGATCACATCCAAGCACACCCCAGTTCATGACCTGGGAAGAGAAAACCTAAGTTCCTCTCTCCTGGGATTAAATACTAATTGGACAGCCATGTCTATATGCCAAACAGCATGTATGGAGAATAAGTAGGGGAAGGGGCAATAAAAGGATGGTAATCAAAGTGGAAGCCCCCCTGTAGGCAATGGACATCATTTATTGCTCGTGTTCAGGCTATTCTAGATTTACTAGCGCCAGAGAACAGCCCTTCCTCCTTTACCCAACTAAAACAGAGTTCTCAGTTTCTTCAGAGGGCAGTCATCTCCCGTTGGAGCACGTATTTTACTTTATGTCCATTAGTAGCTGTTTACGTTCATTAGCAGCTAGAGAGGCAGTGAGGGGGCCATTACAATATAGCACACCTGTGCATCCAGCACCATCCCACCCACCCCCCAATTTTATTGTCATTGTTAATTTGTTTTACTGCCAGTGTTTGTTTAAATCTGCTTACGTGTTTGCTGATTTGTTTACTCATGGTCTTTTCTTGTAAATGTTAACTTCTGGCTGAGTTTCCTTCAAAGTATAGTGCATTCCTTGATAGCACCTTCAGTGAGGGTGCGGTGTGATGAATTAATTACTTAGTAAGGCTTTTCACACCAAGGGCTTGTAACTCCTACCCAGGTGATTGGGCGGGGCTGTACAGATAAGATAATTGTGGCCCACCAAGGGGATTGGTCAGTTTCGCCTTAAAAGAGAGCCAATTCCAGAGCAGAGGGAAGAGTCCACCACCACCAAGCCAGGAGAGATAGTATAGTGGGCTTCCCAGCCCATGGAACAAGAAAGCTGAGTGCCAGGGAGGAGCCTATGGCTGACTCACGAATTTGGGGCTTGCCAGCCTCCACAACACTTTATGAGTTCTGTGAGACATTGCAGTGAATTAGGGAATTCAAAGACAGAAGGGAGTAGTTGATGTTAGAGATGATGGAATGATACAGCAGCTTGGAAAAGTTGGACATTTGGGACATCTTTAACCTCTGCCTCATAGGAACCAGGTTTGTGATGATCCTTATAAAAGAAATTATTTGTTTAGTTATTGTCAGAATAGTGGGTTTTACTGCAACAGCCAGACTCACTGGAATATGTGGTTTGGGAAAAAGAGGGATAAATGGGAAAATGAGAAATCTTTGGTTTCCGGATTGGATTAAAAACACCCGTGGATTGAAGCAGCTGTTATGTTGCAATCAGTTACCCAAGGCAGAAGCTATTCATGGGATTTAGGAAGGGTAGCTCTAACTCCTGAGGAATTGGCTAATTGGATGCATATGGAAATACAGAGTGATAAGAAAAGGGTCAGACATGAAATTCTTGGTTTCTGTTACCCATAATAGCTGCAATGGCAGGGAAAAAGAATGTAGAGGCTAATTTTATTACTGAACCGGGCCCAAACCTGGTCAAGTCAGCACTATGACCGCTAGTCTCAGGGCTGACCCAGAAAGGAAACATCAGCTTGGAACAACAGACAGTTACCTAAAATGGGGCGATAAAGGCATGAAGGGCTGGCTTACATGCCTTCATGAGTGTGAACTCACACTCAACATAAGGGGGCAGAGGGAGGATCACTATTAACACAGATTCCTATGCTTCTCTGGGGGAATCTGGGGAAGAGGGGGTGGGGGAAGATGCTGGTTCCACTGTACAGTTCTTCCCCATATCACCTAAAATTACTTTTTTCATGCTGGGTGCTGTAGTTCCAGGTCCAGGGATGCAGCTGCGGGTGCCGGAAGCAGGCGTGGTCCTTAAGCAAGAGACTGTAACTCTACCCCTGAACATGTATGCCAGAATTCTCAAGGGCTTAATAGGATGGGTTGTACCTTCACCCCATCTGACAAAATTGGAGTTGACAGTGAATACTGCCATATTGCCTAGTGGATAAGATAGCCCACTAGGGTTGTACCTATGTAACCCTACCCAACATCAATGGGAATGGACTGAGGGGGAAGCACTTGCTAGACTGGTCTTGCTACTGTTGCCCAATTAGGGTCTGTGTGCTGGAGTAGTCGAGCCAATGAAACATACTCCAAGTCAGCCAAAGAGAGAGAGAGTTTATTTAGGAGGTGGCACCAACAGGGAGTCCAACAGCAATGCAGGCTGTCTTTGTGGAGTCCCGAAAGGCAATTTTACATTTGAGCTTATATATGATTTTTATAAGGGTTAGCATTGTCTTTGTAGCCTGCAGATGGCATGGCTGGATGAGTTATTCATTACAAGATAATTACAAGAGACTCTTTACCAGACTAAAAAGATACACACTGGTCACCTCCTTATCAGGCTAAAGATTTACAGACCGGACATCTGGGCTCTAACTTTATGTGGGGGGTCATAAGTCACAGGTAGCCAGACAGACCAAAACAAAGGCATTAACAAAAGTATGCGGAAAGGAGAAGGCAGGCAGAAAGAACGTGTAGGTTCATGGTGTTAGTTATATCAAGCTGTCAATCGCCCATTTTTGAAAAGGAGAAAACATGTTGTGGAGTATTAGGGTAACATTACCAGCAGTGTGGACTAGCACAGCAGCTGAACCTGATGTTCTTTCCCACTGTGGAAAAGTTTGGGTAAAAATAAATGACAAATGGAAGGAAGGAGAAATAATAGCTAAAGGTAAAGGAATGAATAAATGGTTTATGCAGCGGGGGAAACCTAACATGCTGATACCTCAAGAAACTCAGAGCAAGGGAATAATCCTCTTTCAGTTGAATTTTGTCAGAGGCCAGAAAGGGGGAAGACAAGATGACTTGGAGAACCTGACCAGATCAGATGGAAACCTGCAGCAGACCTGAATGGCTGGTTCCTGAGTAAACTCACCCTTTGGAGTCTTTGCCCTGTTGAAGGACTAATTGTTAATGACCATTTTTGGACTGGTAAGATGATTGAGAGGGGGAAGTTACTCTCCAAATATGAAAGCACCATGACTAGAAAAGCCAGGGGGTGGCCTGCGGTGTGATGTATTACTTTGTATAGCCTTCCTAACCATGGTCTTGTAACTCCCTTCCAAGTGATTGAGCAGAACTGTGTGATAGGGTAATTGTGGCTCACCAAAGGGACTGGTCAGTTTTGCCATCCCGCTGGGTTTGAAATGAGCCACCCTAGAGGCAAGAAAGACAAGATTCCACCACCACCAAGGAAGAACAGCCAGGAGCCAGCACATCCTTTGGACCTGGGATCCCTGCACTGAGAAGCTCCTGGAACCAGGAGACTGAGAGACAATGAGCGAGCTGTAACAGTGAAGATAGCGAGGCCGGCGGTGGCAGGAGGCTGGCGTGGTGGGCTTCCTGGCCCATTGAGCTGGAAAGCTGAGTGCCTTCGGGCAGAGGCCCAGGGCCAGGGAGAGGTGTGCCTATGAGCACAGCTGAAAAGAGGCTGTCCTGATGGAAGAACTGTACTCTGAGTGTTCCTGAGATTGAACTGTAACCTGTCACTTCCCTAATAAACCCTGTAATCATGAGTATTGTCTGTGAGTTCTGTGTGGCCATTGCAATGAATTATCAAACCCAGCAGAGAAGTAGAGAGTGCCATGGGAGGGACTGTTGGTGTCAGAATTGGTAAAGATGGCATAGAGGAGGCATGTCTGACTTCCGCCTCATAGGAATCAGCCATGGGCTGTTGATCTTGATTCTTCTTCCCCTTTGTGAAGTTACAGGAGGTCAGACACCACCCCCACGCCACTCTTAACAGTAGAATAAGTGAATACGTGTGTACAAAGCTTTTTAAATGCAGGTAAAAAATGATGACAGAAATACATTTGAGGGTAAAACATCTGTACTGACTGGATGTGGGGAAGAAGGAGGGGTTTAGGATGACAGCCCCGGGTGCCTGGCTAAGGCACCTGCATATACAAAGGGGCTCCAGCCTGTGTTCAGAAGTACAGGGGAGAAGTGCACGAGTGGCTAGGATGCTGTCACCTCCATGTGGCACCTGCTTGTGAATGGGCTACCAGGAAAGAGAACAGGATGGTGACTTGGAACTACAACTGCTGCCGAGAAGGAAAGCATGAGCAGGTGTGAGCAGGCCACAAGTTAAATTCTGCAGAAGTCAAGAGGAGGCCTGGCCACGAGGAAGCACTAACAGGAGAAATGTACTCTGTGGGATTCATCTGTCAGCCACTTTTTCCACTGAGCGTTCTTTTCATTTATGCTTTTCAACTTTACTTTGAAACTGGTTTCCTAGTTCTCTTACAAACTACATCTTATGCCTTTTCATCTCTAGTTTTAACCCTGGTGTGGTTCTACTGCATATTTGGATCTTTAACCTCATGTTTAATGTGATGTGTGGTCTTAAGCAGCACCACCAGAATGAGAGTCACACCCTTTTTGGTGACCAACCTCCTGTCTCCTGAGTGATGCTCATCTCTATAGGCTTGGCCAGAGCCAACACAGGACCTTCTGCCCTGCCCAGGGCACAGTATCTGGGGCCTCATCCTGAGTGAACCCAGAGGAAGAAAATCGATACAGAGGTTCAGGTCAGCCCTGCCTCCCAACCCTGGGACCCCAGGGGAGAGTAGAGACGACAATCCTTTCCCCATCTGTGTCCAGAGCCTGTTCTCTGCCATCCATATCCCATCCTTACCTGCCTTGTGTCCAACTGTATCCAGGTCTGAGCAGCAACTGTAGCTCTCCAAGGAGATGGAGGTGGCAGTGAAGCGGCTGGTTTGAGAAGTTTTGTGGGCATCCCCTCCTGCCCAGCCCCAAGATGAAAACCCCTCAGTAGGTCATCAGGAAATGCCTTTTGGTTGCTGCGATATCCAGCATGGTACTAGGCACCCTCATCTCAGGAGTCTTACCGTAGCTTGTTCCTAAGCTTCGGAGCTTGCCCCTTTGTGTCATGTTCTCTGATCTGTGTTCATCCCCCCCACCCCCCACCTCAGGTTACCAAATGACTCCCTTCTTTGTGATCATTCCCCTCCCACAGCCTTCTTTTTTACCATATTAGGCTTTGTGGCCCATGGTCACCCTGTGATCTGCCTGCTCCCCTTCGGGTCTGAGGGAACCATCTGAGGTCCAGCTGCTCCAGCCAGGGCAGTGTTCCCTCTGCTGAGATTATGATGCCTGTTGTTCACCATCATGGTGACTTTGACATGAGTCACTAGGACTGAATCCAGTGCTCATCCTCTCCTGGGTCTCCTTCTTCCCTCCCTTCCTCCTTCCCTCCTTCCCTATGATGAATTTATTGGAAGAGTGAAGGTCCTCAGCTCCCAGCCCCCTCCACATCTGTATGTCTCTGACCAAGTTTTCTTGCTTACTTGTTAATTTGAAGAATAATTATTGAGGACCAGCCGTTAAGAACAAACATGGTTCCTTCTCTCATAGAGTCTGTAGTCCAATGAGGGCACTCAGAGATGAGGTTCACCATTCTTCATCTTCTCTCTTCCAGAGGACTTCATGATGGACTGGATATAGGGGGTGATGGAGAGGGAAGTTTGCAGATTTCTAGGTTTCTGGTTTGCAGAAAAGAATGGCGGGAATGTGTCAGGGGACATTGGAAGAGAGCAGGGCTTGTGCAGAAAGACCATGAATCAATCACTGACATGTTGGTTTTGAGGGACTTTGAAATATCTAAGCAGATATGTTAGTAGGCAGTTTGGGTGCAGGTCTACAAGTCAGAGAAGTCTGGGCTAGAGTTACACATTTGGATTTTTCTTAGGATATGGGAACTATCAGAAGTTATGGAGGTGGATGAGATTTCTGAGTGAGAGGAGAAATAGACCTGGAAGCAAACCTTGAGGACTCCAACACTGAATGTCAAGTAAACATAATGATCCAGTAAAGAAAAGTCAAAGAGTATCAGAGAAAAAAAAAAAGTGGTTGACAGATGAATCGCACAGAGTACATTTCTCCTGTTAGTGCTTCCTCGTGGCTGGGCGTCCTCTTGACTTCTGCAGAATTTAACATGTGGACTGCTCACAGCTGCCCATGGCATCCTTCTCACATCAGTCATAGTTCCAAGTCAGAATCCTGTTCTCTCTCCTGGGAAACCAGGTAAGTGTGGTGTCCTTGGAGAGGAGAAAAGAGGGAGTCAAGGAGAAGGAGGAGAGTCAGATGTGGAATGCTGCAGAGAAGAATGAAAGGTGAAGGCTGAGATGATATCCTTTGGATGTCTGGATAGGGGTTACTGGTGACCTTATTGATAGATGGAATGTTGCAGGTAGAAGCCAGACTGGAGTGTGTAAGGGGCAAGGAGAGATGAGGAAGTAGAGACGAGAGTGTGGGCAGTTCTCTTAGTAGCTTGGCTGTGATAGGAAGGGATGGTTTGGTCTTACTGGGAAAGCAGATGAACCATTAGAGAGGGAAAGGCTGTAGAGAAGGAAGGGATAATTGAGGTGGGAAAGAATGGGGTGCTGAACACAGATGGGAGATTGACCTCAGAGAAAAAAATTGAGAAGCAGGTGGGTCCAGGTGTGAGTTCTTTTGTAGGTTTGGGGTGGGAAGTTGAGGGAGCTTCAATCTTATGGCTTCTGCTCTTTCTATGACGTAGATAAGGTTCCATATTGGAGGGTGGAAGCTTGAGGAAAGTAGAAAATTTGAAATGATTGTTACAGGGACTGGAACTGCATCTTCTTATCACCATTGCCTCTCCTGGGAACACTGTGCTCACTATTTGGCTCTCCTTTCCCTCCCCGATGTGGCCAATGGAAGACATGGATTGCATATGAATTTTATTTTTTCTGCCTTGATGGTTTTTATTCTTCCATCACTAGAAACTGACATTTATACTGGGTATCTTTTGTCTCAGATTGTGAGATCAGACCTGAGAACAAATTGTTGATGTGCAAAGAGGAAATTACTGAAGACTTGGAATCACAGGAATTAACATTTAAATGATTTATTGGGAGTGAGTTTGGAGAAGCACGCAGTTCAGAGAGACATCAGGGAAATTTGGAGGGTGAGAAGCTGAGACAATCTGTTTTCCAGAAGAGGAATTTAAGAAAAAAAACAGTCATTCATAAAATAGGCCTCTCTGGAGAAAAAAGCCAAGTGTGTGATAAATTTGGGCATATCTCAAGCTCTGCTTCCCATCAGAGAGTTCCAAAAGGGAAAAGACCGTGTCAGTGTGGTGATTGTGGCCAAATCTTCAAACATCAGGTTTGACTCCAGATAATAAAATTCATATATCAGAGAGCTGAATGGTGAGAATCACACTTTGATAATGCAGACCTTCCTAGTGTCCAGAAAGCAAGTGCTATATGGAAGACTTTTGAATATCTTGAATAGGGAAAGACTTTCAGCAGAAAGTGCCACACTTACGGAACATCACAGTATTCACACAGGAGACAAGCTCTATGAATGCAGTACTTGTGGGAAGGCTTTCAGCCACAGCTTAACCTTCATTCAACATCAGAGAATTCACACTGATGAGAAGCCTTATGAGTGTCATGAATGTGGGAAGGCCTTTACCCGAAGTTCTAATCTTATCGAACATCATAAAACTCACACTAAAGACAAAACTTATGAATGCACTGAATGTGGTAAAACCTTCAGCCAGAGTTCCAACCTTATAGATCATCAGAGAATTTATACTGGAGAGCAACCACATGAGTGCTTGCAATGTGAGAAAATTTTCAGCCACGGCTCAACGCTAACTCAGCATCAGAGAATTACACTGGAGAGGAGCCATATAAATGTAGTCAGTGTGGGAGAGCCTTCAGTAGGAGCTGTCCCTTACTGAACACCAGAGAATTCATAGAGAGAAACCCTATGTATGTAACAGGTGTGGAAAAGCCTTTAGCAATCAGACCACCTTCAGCATCAGAGAACACACAGTCAGAAGTAACCCTATGACTGTGGGAGAAAACTTACTTGCTGCTCCTAAAACCAGTGAATCTACAGGTAAAACTCACTCCCAGGAGAAGATAAGCTCCTTACAGGACATCCAGTCCATCTACAAAGAACCTCCGTAAGTACCAATTTAATGACAGATTGATAACTATGACAAATATGCAGACAACTCTTAGAGTATAACATAGTGGTCTCTGAGAGATTCAGTGTAGGCTCTGAGGTCAGAGTGCCTGGAGTCCAATCTCACTGAATGACTCTGGATAAGTAAATTAGTTAACCTCCATTTCCTCATCTGTACAGTGGGGACAAGGAGCCCTGGTGGCACAGTGGTTAAGCACTCAGCTGCTAACCCATTAGTGGGTGGTTAGAACCCACCAGTTGCTCCACTGGAAAAAGATGTGACAGTCTGCTTCTGTAAAGATTATTGTTGTGTGCTGTCGAGTCAGTTCCAACTCATAGCAACCCTGTATATGACAAAGTAGAACTGCCCCATAGGGTTTCCTACATTTGCTACACGTATACAGCTTCTCTCCAGTGTGTATTCTCTGATGCTGAATTAGTGTTGAGCTGTGGCTGGAAACTTTCCCACATTCCAAACACTCATGTGGTTTCTCAAAGGCATCAATTCTTCTTCGGTCTTCCTTATTCATTGTCCAACTTTTGCATGCATCTGAGGCGATTGAAAACACCATGGTTTGGGTCAGGTGCACCTTAGACTTCAAGGAGACATCATTACGTTTTAACACTTTAAAGAGGTCTTTTGCAGCAGATTTGCCCAATGCAATGTGTCTTTTGATTTCTTGATTGCTGCTTCCATGGGTGTTGATTGTGGATCCAAGTAAAATGAAATTCTTGACAACTTCAATATCTTCTCCATTTATCGTGATGTTGCTTATTGGTCCAGTTGTGAGGATTTTTGTTTTCTATATGTTGAGGTATAATCCATACTGAAGGCTGGAGTCTTTCACCTTCATCAGTAAGTGCTTCTAGTCCTCTTAACTTTCAGCAAGCAAGGTTGTGTCATCTGCATAACACAGGTTGTCAATGAGTCTTCCTCCAATCCTGACGCCACAGTCTTCTTCATATAGCCTGGCTGCTTGATTGTTTGCTCAGCACACAGATTGAATAAGTATGGTGAAAGGATACAACCCTGACACACATCTTTCCTAATTTTAAACCACTCAGTATCCCCTTGTTCTGTTCCAATGTCTGCCTCTTTATCTATGTATAAGTTCTGTATGAGCACAATTAAGTGTTCTGGAATTCCCATTCTTCGCAATGTTATCCATAATTTGTTATGATCCACACAGTCCAATGCCTTTGCTTAGTCAATAAAACATAGGTAGACATCTTTCTGGTATTCTCTGCTTTCAGCCATGATCCATCTGACATCAGCCACGATATCCTGGTTCCACGTCTTCTTCTGAATCCAGCTTGAATTTCTGGCCGTTCCCTATCAGTGTACTGCTGCAGCCATGTTTTAATTATCTTCAGCATAATTTTACTTGCATGTGATATTAATGATGTTTTTCGATAATTTCCACATTTGGTTGGATCACCTTTCTTTGGACTAGGCATAAACATGGATCTCTTCCAGTCAGTTGGCTGGGTAGCTGTCTTCCAAATTTCTTGGCATAGACGTGTGAGCACTTCCAGCGCTGCATCCATTTGTTGAAACATCTCAATTGGTATTCCGTCAATTCCTGGAGCTTTGTTTTTTGCCAGTGTCTTCAATGCAGCTTGGACTTCTTCCTTCAGTACCATTGGTTTCTGATCACTTGCTACCTCCTGAAATGGTTGAACATTGACCCATTCTTTTTGGTATAGTGACTCTCTGTATTCCTTCCATCTTCTTTTGATGCTTCCTGCATCATTTAATATTTTCACCATAGAATCCATTGCAACTTGAGGCTTGAATTTTTCTTCATTTCTTTCAGCTTGAGAAGTGCCGAGCTTGTTCTTCCCTTTTGTTTTTGTATCTCCAGGTCTTTATGCATGTCATTATAATACTTTTCTTTGTCTTCTTGAGCTGCCCCCTCAAATCTTCTGTTCTGCTCTTTTACTTCAGTATTTCTTCCTTTTGTTTTAGCTACTCCTCATTCAAGAGCAAGTTTCAGAGTCTCTTCTGACATCCATTTTGGTTTTTACTTTCTTTCTTGTCTTTCTAGTGATCTCTTGCTTTCTTCACGTATGAGGTCCTTGATGTCATTCCACAACTCGTCTGGTCTTCAGTCATTAGTGTTCAACACGCCAATTCTATTCTTGAGATGATCTCTAAATTCAGGTGGGATATACTCAAGGTTGTACTTTGCTTCTCGTGGACTTGTTCTGATTTTCTTCAGTTTCAACTTGAACTTGCATATGAGCAATTGATGGTCTGTTCCACAGTTGGCCCCTGGCCTTGTTCCAACTGATGATATTGAGCTTTTCCATCGTCTTTTTCCACCGATGTAGTTGATATGATTCCCGTGTATTCCATCTGGTGAGGTCCAAGTGTATAGTTGCCGTTTATGTTGGTGAAAGAAGGTGTTTCGCAGTGAAGACATCGTTGGTCTTGCAAAAGTCTATCGTGATCTCCAGCATCGTTTCTATCACCAAGGTCGTATTTTCCAACTACCGATCCTTCTTCTTCGTTTCCAACACTCCATGTTATGATTATTAATGAATGTTTGCAGCTGTTTCTTCTCATTTAGAGTCATGCCACATCAGCTAATGAAGGTCCCAAAAGCTTGACTCCTTCCACATCATTAAGGTCGACTCTACTTTGAGAAGGCAGCTCTTCCCCAGTTGTATTTTGAGTGCCTTCCAACTTGAGGAGCTCATCTTCCAGCACTGTATCAGACAGTATTCCGCTCCTATTCATAAGGTTCTCACTGGCTAATTCTTTTCAGAAGTAGACCGCCGAGTCTGTCTTCCTAGTCTGTCTTAGTCTGGAGGCTCAGCTGAAACCTGTCCTCCATGGGTGACCTTGCTGGTATTTGAATACCAGTGGCATAGCTTCCAGCATCACAGCAACACACAAGCCCCCACAATATGACAAACTAATAAATGCATGGAGACAAAATATTATTATATAATTTTATTTATTGTTGTTATTGAGAATATACACAGTGTGTTAGCTGTCTAGTGCTGCTGTAACAGAAATACCACAAGTGATTGGCTTTCACAAAGAGAAATTTATTCTCTCACAGTCTAGGAGGCTAGGAGTCCAAATTTGGGGTACCAGCTCCAGGGGAAGTCTTTTTCTCTCCGTCTTCTTTGGAGGAAGGTCCTTGTCATCAATCTTCCCCAGTTGAGGACCTTCTCAGAGTAGGGACCCCGGGTCCAAAAGACACACTATTCTCCTGGCTCTTATTTCTTGGTAGTATGAGGTCCCCATGTCTCTCTGCTCACTTGTCTCTTTTATATCTCAAAAGAGATTGGCTCAAGACACAATCCAATCTTGTAGATTGAGTCTTGCCTCATTAACATAACTGCCGCTAATCCCATCTCATCAACATCATAGAGACAGAATTTGCAACACATAGGAAAATCACATCAGATGATAAAATGGTGGACAATCACACAATACTGGGAATCATGGCTTAGCCAAATTGATAACACATATTTTGGGGGGATACAATTCAGTCCATGACACACAGCAAAACATTCACCAATTCAACAGTTTTTACATGTACCATTTAATGACATTTGTTACATTCTTCCAGTTGTGTAACCATACTCACTCTCCTTTTCTGTGTTGTTCCTCCTCCATTAACATAAATTCACTGCCCCCTAAGGTTCCCATCTAATCTTTCAAGTCGTTGTTGTCAGTTTGATCCCATACAGATAGTTCTTAAAAGAGCATAATGCTAAGGCAGACATTTTTTACTAATTAAGCTAAACTATTGTTTGGTTTTAAGAATACTTAAGGGGATATTTTTGGTTTAAGGTTTAATCTCAGAGAAATAGGTTCAGGGGTTCATCCAACCTTCATGGCTCCAGGAAGTCTGGAGTCCATGAGAATTTCAAATTCTTTCCTGCATTTTCCTCACCTTTTGATCAGGATTCTTCTATCAAAATGTTCAGTAATGATAGCCGGGCACCATCCAGTTCTTCTGGTCTCATGGCAAAGGAGGCTGTTGTTCATGGAGGCAATTAGCCATGCGTTCCGTATTCTTCTCCTGTTCCTGACTTTCCTCCTTCCTCTGTTGTTCCAGGTGAAACAAGACCGATTGTTGTGCCTTGGAGGGCCACTTGCAAGCTTTTAAGACCCCAGGGACTACGCATCAAACTAGGAGGTAGAACAGAAGCACTAAGCACATTATTAGGCCAGCTAACTGGGATGTCCCATGAAACCATGACCCTAAATCTCCAAACCAAGCAACCATATTCCATGAGGTCTTTGGTTGCGCGTAAGCAACCTCAGCAGCTACTCAATTATTTTTGTCATCGTTTTAAATATATCTGTCCCACAACTTTTGCCAGTTCAACTTTTTACAGGTGTACAACTTATTGACAGCAATTACAATAGTCAGCTGTGCAACCCTACCCTTAACTAACTTGATATTTCCAGCACCGTTAACCCCCCGTCTTAGGCTGGGTTCTCTAGAGAAGCAAACCAGTAAAGGGTAAAGAGAGAGATTTATATCAAGGAAATGGCTCACACAGTTTTTAATGGCTGTAATGTCCCAAGTCCGTGGGGCAGGAAAGATGCTTCCCCTGATTTATGTAGCTGCAGGAGTTGGTGAATCCAAGATTGGCAGACTGTAAAGCAGGGCTGTTGTAGGCTTCTGCTGATTTATGTAGCCACAGGGGCTGACAAACCCATGATCAGCAGGGCTGTTGCAGGATGTGAAGATCGATGAATCTCAAGATCGGCAGGCAAGACTACAGGTAAGCTGCTAGCTCAATCCCCAAGAACCAGAGATCAGACAAACAGGAGGCAGCTTCAGGATCTAGAACAAGCAAAAGCTCTGGCAAGGAGAGCAGGAAGGACTAGGCGGTGAGGGCAGAGAGATAAAAGCTGAGAGGGTGGTGAGCTGCCACAGGCCCTGCCCCTGCTGGTACCATTAATAGCAGATCCCATTATGGGGGTGATCACATATCAAATCTCAACAGGGAAGTGATCACAACATTATATGACTGCTAAAACACTGAGAATTATGGCCCAGCCAAGATGACACACAATCTTAACCATCACACTCCACTTTCCCCCTCCCTCCTGCCCCTAATAACCACTAATAAATTTTGTTCTCTACCCAGTTGTCTTTTCTTGTCTTTTTATATAAGTGAGGACATACAATATTTGTCCTTTTGTGATTGATTTATTTCACTTAGCGTAGTGTCTTCCAGCTCCATCCATATTGTAGCATGTATCAAGACTTCATTTCTCCTACTGGCTGAGTAGTATTCCATTGTATGTACGTACCACGTTTTGTTTATCCATTCATCTGTTGACAGGCATTTAGGTTGTTTCCACCTTTTAGATATTGTTAATAGTGCTGCCATGAACGTTCGAGTACATGTTTGAGTCTCTGCTTTCAAGTCTTTTGAGTATATACCTAGAAGTGGAATTCCTGGGTCATACGATAGCTCTATTTTTAGTTTTTTGAGGAACCACCACACTGTTTCACAACTGCTATACCGTTTTGCATTCTCACCAGCAATGGGTGAGGGTTCTGATTTCCCCACATCCTTCCAACATTTGCTTTTTGTTTTTTCTGTCTTAGCCATGCTAGTGGGAGTGAAATGGTATCTCATTGTGGTTTTGATTTGCATCTTTCCAATGGCTAACGATGCTCAGCATCTTTTCATGTGTTTGGTGAAACATCTATTCAAGTCCATTGCCCATTTTACGATTAGGTTGTTTTTTTTTATTAACTTGTTGAAGCTTTATGTATATTTTATTAGGCTCTTGTCAGATATATGGTTTCCAAAGATATTCTCCTAGTCGGTAGCTTGTCTTTTCACTTTATTGGTAAAGTCTTTTGACAAACAAAAGTTTTTAATTTTTACAAGGTCCCATTTATTTAGTCTTTTGTTTGTGCTTTTGTTATTAAATAATCCATTGTTAAAAGCTAGGCCTGACAGTGTTGTCCCTGCTTTTTCTTCTAAGAATTTTATGATTTTACTTTGCACATTTAGGTCCTTAATCCATTTTGAATTTCTTTTTGTATGTGGTGTGAGGCATGGATGCTGTTTCATTTTTCTGCATGTGGAAATCAATTTTCCCAGCACCATTTATTGTAAGAGATTCTTCTTTCCCCATCGAGTGGGCTTAGCACCCTTGTCAAAAATTGAGTTGACCTTAATGTCATTTTTTATTCAAAAGTTACCTAGAAAGTGTTTATTAAATTCCAATAGTTAAGCTTTTTGACAACTTTTTATTATGCATTTCTAATTTTTATACTTTAATCTGAAGAATTAAAGAAAGTCCAAGTGTTTGATCAACTTTTGTAAATGTTCCGTTGGGCATTTCCCAGAATGTATATATTCTATATTCTTCAAGACTAAGGTGTGCCTGACCCAAGTCATGGTGTTTTCAATCACCTCCTATGCATGTGAAAGCTGGGCGATGAATAAAGAAGAATGAAGAATTGATGCCTTTGAATTGTGGTATTGGAGAAGAATATTGAATATACCATGGACTGCCAAAAGAACGAACAAATCTGTCTTGGAAGAAGTAGAACCACAATGCACTTAGAAGCAAGGATGGTGAGACTATGTCTCACATACTTTGGACATGTTGTCAGGAGGGATCAGTCCCTGGAGAAGGACATCATGCTTGGCAAAGTAGAGGGATAGCAAAAGAGGAAGACACAGTGGCTGCGACAATGGGCTTAAGCGTAACAACGTATGTGAGGCTAGCGCCAAGACCCACCAGCAGTATTTGATCCTGTTGTACATGGGGTCGCTATGAGTCAGAAACCTAACAACAACATATATTCTATTTATGAGATACGAATTTTTCCATATGCCTGTCGAATAACTTATTGACTGATTTAGTTCTGCCACATATGTCCTTACGTTTTTGTTAACTACATCTGTTCCGATTCTGGGGATCTGTGTATTGAAGTCTCCCACTTGTGCGGTATTTCTGTCTAGTTCTCCCTGCATTTTTGGTAGATTGTCTTTTTATATTTCGCTGCCACCTTGACTGGTGCACCCACTGGCTCTGACCTCCCGACGTGGCGGCCGGACCAGAATGGGCCGAAACACAAAGTCGCGCCGGCCTCCCGCCGCCTAGATCGGCTGCGCCGGGCCATAAACCGGAGGTCGGGGCGGGACTTCCGGGGCTCAATTCACCCCGCTGCTGTGAGGTTCTGGCGTCGCGACGCCGCGGCCTTGCCCGGAGCAGGACCGAAAGGAGGTGAGTTCGCGCGGTCGAAGCCTTTACGTTTCCAGCTGAGAGTCGGTGTGGCCCCAGTGTCCCCGCGGTGCGTGCCAGCACGTTGTCGGGACTCGGGCGGCCGGGCGCAGACCCGGGCGGGGGCGGAGCCACGCGGGGGGTTGTGGGAGCCGCAGGGGGGCGGGGTGGGACGGGCAGGGCTGGCAGGCAAGGGGGTCGTGGCCTCCGAGGGCGGCTTTCTTGGGCGGGGGTGACATCTACCGCCTGGCTAGGCTGCGCGGGAGCTCTGGCAATGCAGCGGCGCAGGTTTACGACTGAATGGTGTGTCCAGGCGTGAGGGGGATTGGGGTGGAAGAAGGGGGTCTAGCAGCTCGCTGCGAACGCCAGAACTGCACAGAGCCCGGTGAGAAACGGGAGTGCGCTCGACCCCAAGTGCCCTGCCTGGAAGGCCTGTCGTTGGTGCCTGGGAGGCCTGTCGGTGGTGGATTCTCTCTCTGGGTGGAGAAGGACCTGTACTACCCCGTAGGAGTAGGGCCCCTCCTGTGGATGCCTGCGGTGGATGGGTGGCTGATAGTCCTTTCAGTTGTCTGTTTTGCTTATCACCAGGCTGAGCTCTTACGAAAATCTGCTTCCAAGCTCTTTCAGGTTGTTGGCTGAATCCAGCCCCTTGCGGTTGTAGGAGTGAGGTGCTCGTTTTCTTGCTGGCTGTCAGCCAGGGCCACCTATAGCAACAACGAGAGGCTTCTCTCTGGTACGTATGGCCTGAGTACATTTCAGAGCCAGAAAGGAGCTTAGAATCCTTCTCAGGCTTGGAATCTCTCTGGTTTTTTCTCTACCGCATCTCTTTGCCACATCATTTCTGTTTTTAAGGGCTGCTGTGGTTAGATGGGGTCCACCTGGATAATTCAGGTCCATAGCTTTAATTCGCTCTGCAGAGTCCCGTTTACTATATATCTAACATATCCAAGGTTCTAGGGATTGAGATGTGGACATGACGGGGAACACTCTCCACCACAGACGCTGTCTGTGTCCTGGTGAGCAAGATGCATCCCACATATAATGAGGTAAGAAAATCAAGGTGTAAAACCAGGGCAGTTTGCTGCAATTTGCACTCAAGTGGCAAAGGAAACATATACGAGTTTGCTTGTGTAAGCCTGTAATTTGGAATGGTACACTAGAAACTGAGGAGAACCGAGTAACTGAAGAAGGGATAGCAGATTTTCACTGTAACAATAATGATAATTTGAAGTAATTTAAAAATAAAGTTAATTGAACATTGCAATGATTGAGTTCCCGCTTGGGTGGAGGAGAGTGAAAAAGGTATCCGCCATGGAAATGGAACGTCTGCACTGTCAGGGTGGGCGAACGCAGTTGCTGATGGTCTTGTGAGTCCCAGAGGCAGCTCTCTTGTCTCCTGTGCCTCTGCTGCCATGTGGATAGGCACCTCATGTCTGAGCCCCGCCCACACTTCCACCCATCTTGCCCCTGCCCTTGCCCAGGAATCCCTCCAGGCTTGGCCGAAGCAGCCTCTTCTGAGCTGGTTCCTCTTACTGCACGGGGACTCCAGCCTCACATATTCACCTTGTCCCACCACTTCTATCCCCACACCTGCCCTATGACCTCCTGAGACCACCAGCACCTGGCTTTTACTGATCTCAGTCCAGCAGCCCCATCCGGCCCCACTCCATTCTGTGAGCAGCTTAGGTCCCATGGGTGACACCCACCATCACCTTGACTCCCTGCACTGTCCTCCTGCCACCTTTCTGCAGAGAAGCTACACCTCAGCCCCATCCAGACCCACTGACCACACCCTACCTCTCATCAAGTTACAGTGCCATCGCCTCCTGATGTCACTCAACTCTGTCTCCATCCACAGTGAGCCAAGTAGCTTCCTGCAGGTGAGGCAGAAAGGAACAGGAGAACTTGCTCCTGTCTGAGCCTTACCACTGCCAGAAAAGTCACGGAATGCTTGGGGGAGCCCCTCAGCAGAGAACGCTGCATCAGGACAGAGTGTACCCTAGCAGAGGGCAAGGTGGTGGGAGCCAATCCCAAGGCTACTGTCTGTATATCGCCAGCATCTCCGGCCTTCTCCTTCATCTCACAGGGTGCAAGCTGCACCCTCACTGCAGGCCTTGTGACCCAATCCAGAGCCCCTCAGGCTTTACCTGCTCGCTCCTTTCTCTACCCACATTGGCCTCGCCGCTTCCCCTGGAATCTTCCCCCCACTGGGGCCCTTGAGGATACTGGTCACTGTTGTGTTCCCTGATCCCCAACAATCCCTGGCACATAATGGACACTGGAAGAGTGCATGTCCAAGAGGACAAGTCCAGTCCTTAGGCTGGCAGGCAGTGTCCACAGCAGGCTCTATCCTCTGAACTCTCTGGGGCCCACAAGTCCCACCAGCTCCTATTGTCGCTCTGACCTTCACCCATTAAGCCTGTCTGTTGTCCCCTGGAGCCCTCCCAGGATGGCTCCAGCTCCTTACCTCACGCACCAAGCACTGAGCACCTCCTGGGCCTTGGTGACAAGAAGGATGGGTGGGATCCCGCTCTCAGAGCGCCTTCTCCAATGATCCAGTCGAAGAGCCGGAGGCCAGGAGACAGTGTCTGAGCAGAGTCTGAGGCAAAGCCTGGGTGAGGCCTGAAGCAGGAAAGAGCTCTGCCTGCTGACGGGATGGACAGGAGTGTACAGGACACAGAGAGAGGAAGGGGGCTTTGGAGGGCTGTAGAGTGTGATGGACGACACATCTCATTGCAGCTGAGGGATGATAATGGGGCAGAGGCAGCGGGGATCCCGGGGAGGCAGCTGTTGTGGTCACCCAGATGGCTTGGGCTGTGGTGGAGGTGAGGTAGGAGTGGGGGTGTCAGGTACAAGCCAGTGGGGTGATATGGGTCAGGAGCCAAGGGCGGTCAAGCCCACTCCTGGCATGGTTGCTGAGCAGGTACTAGTGCATTTACTCAGGCAGCAGGAGGTGGGGCATTAGTAATTCAGTCCATGTGAGGGGCCACTGGGTGTCCAGGTGGGAGTGTCCCATCTGCTGTCAAGGGGAATGGTCAGGGCTGGAGAATTGAGTTTGGGAGTCCTCACAGGGTAATGGGTGTTGATGCCTCAGGACCAGAAGAGATCATCCAGGAAGTCTGTGCAGCAGCAGAAGGAGTCCTGAGCACTAACATGAAGATGGAGATGGGGAGGAGTGCTCCTGGACTGGGAGGGGGCAGCTGGTGCTGCGAGAGGAAGGCCTCGGGGTGGGGACACCTGTGAGGGCACGATGCAGAATTGACAGCTGGGCTTGGCGGGGTGGCACCATGGTGGCTGTGAGTGATGACTGTGCAAGCGTCTTTCAGGGGACAGCCCCTCAGACGCTGCCTCCTGCCTTGTAGAGGGGCCTGGCATGTTTACCTTCAGGGCCTGGTCAGCATCAGGAACAAGCAGCGTGAGGGGCGGGTGCAGGCTCTGAGGGGACCACCCCTCACCCAAGGGTTAGTCTCTCACCTCAGTGTCTGGTGGCCCCTCTTCTCAGGCCCAGGGTCAGGACCCTCCTCAGGTCTCAGGTTACAGGGATGGAGGAAGAAGCCCCTGCCTGATGGGAGGACAGTCTGGGGAGGTAGGCCCTCTGCACAGCTCACACGTTTCCCCACTTGTTCCAGGTCCCAGCCATGCGCAGCCCCAGAGCTCGCCCTGAGGAGGTGGAGATGGAGCCAGTGGCTCCAGGACCCTCCCCTGGGACCCCTTCGGCCCAGGCCTGCAGTCCTGCTGTGACCCATCCTGGATCTGCACTCCTCAGTCCCGTCTGCTGCAGTGACACTGAGCCAGGAGCTGTCCCCCCTCATCGGCACCATTCAGGTACCTGGAGTGGGTCCTGCACTGGCCTGTTGTTCCAGGGAGACAGTGTTCCTATCACCCTGTACTCACCCCACAGGCATCTGTGTTGTCTTTGGGGGTGGGTACCTCATAGACCCAGGGGTCTGAGGTTAGAGGCCAAGTAGGAAGTCAGCTTGGCCTGGCCCCTGGTGCCCTGAGTGAGACCCTGGTTTTTTCACCTGACACACCAAATATGATAGCTGCCAAGGTCCTTCTCTTTGCCATACAACCTGTCAGCTAGGCCAGTGAGGGTCCCCTGCCTTTGATGCAAGTGGAACCCTACCTGAGCAAGAGGTGCTTCTTGGGGAGTGTGTGTATGGTAGGTGGGCTTCGTGAGGTACCAGGTGAGGTCACTGTTGCATCGCCAGCGTCAGAGCCATGAGTAACACTCCTGTAAGCATAGTTTCATGACCTGTGTGATTATCTACATTGTATCTCACAGACCTGGAAGCCTCTAATCATAAGGGGCTTTGTTGTTGTTGTTCGATGTAGTAGAGTCAGTTCCGACTCATAGCGACCCTGTGTGCAACAGAAGGAAACACCGCCCGGTCCTGTGCCATCCTCACAATCATTGTCATGCTTGAACCCATTGTTAAAGCCACTATGTCAGTCGATCTCATTGAGGGTCTTCCTCTTTTTTGCTGATCTTCTACTTTACCAAGCATGATGTCCTTCTCCAGGGACTTATCCTTCTTGATAACTTGTCCAAAGTATGTGAGACGAAGTCTCGCTATCCTTGCTTCTAAGGAGCATTCTGACTGCACTTCTTCCAAGACGGATTTGTTCATTCTTTTGGCAGTCCATGGTATATTCAATATTCTTCACCAACACCATAATTCAAAGGCATCACTTCTTTGGTTTTATTTATTCATTGCCCAGCTTTCGCATGCAAATGAGGCGACTGAAAACACCATGCTTTGAGTCAGGCGTACCTTCGTCTTCAAAGTGAAATCTTTGCTTTTTAACACTTTAAAGAGGTCTTTTGCAGCAGATTTGCCCAATGCAATGAGTCGTTTGATTTCTTGACTTCTGTTTCCATGGGTGTTGATTGTGGATCCAAGTAAAATGAAATCCTTGACAACATCAGTCTTTTCTCCATTTATTGTGATGTTGCTTACTGGTCCAGTTGTGAGAATTTTTGTTTTCTATATGTTGAGGTGCAGTCCATACTGACGGCTGTAGTCTTTGGTCTAAGTGCTTCAAGTCCTTTCCACTTTTCAACAAGCAAGGCTGTGTCATCTGCATATTGCAGGTTGTTGATGAGTCTTCCTCTAATCCTGATGCTGTGTTCTTCATGCAGTCTGCTTCTCAGATTATTTGCCTAGCATATAGATTGAATAAATATAGTGAAAGTATACAACCCTGACGCACACCCTCCCTGACTTTAAACCACTCAGTATCCCCTTGTTCTGTTCGAATGACTGCCTCTTGGTCTATGTACGGTTTCCTCATGGGCACAATTAAGTGTTCTGAAATTCCCATTCCTCACAATGTTATCCATAAATTTGTTAATGATCCACACAGTCGAATGCCTTTGCATAGTCAATAAAACACAGGTAAACATCTTTCTGGTATTTTCTGATTTCAGCCAGGATCCGTCTCACATCGGCCATGATATCCCTTGTTCCACATCCTCTTCTGAATCTGGCTTGAATTTCTGGCAGTTTCCTGTCAATGTACTGCTGCAGCTGCTTTTGAATGATCTTCAGAAAAATTCTACTTGCGTGTGATATTAATGATATTTTTCAATAATTTCCCCATTTGGTTGGATCATCTTTCTTTGGAATAGGCATAAACATGGATCTCTTCCAGTCGGTTGGCCAGGTAGTTGTCTTCCAGATTTCTTGGCATAGATGAGTGAACACTTCCAGCACTGCATCTGTTTGTTGAAACACCTCAATTGGTATTCCATCAATTCCTGGAGCCTTGATTTTCACCAGTGTCTTCAGTGCGGCTTGGACTTCTTCCTTCAGTACCATCAGTTCTTGATGATACGCTACCTCCTGAGATGATTGAACATTAACCAATTCTTTTTGGTACAGTGAATCTGTATATTCCTTCTGTCTTCTTTTGATGCTTCCTGCGTTGTTTGGTATTTTGCCTATAGAATCCTTCAAAATTGCAACTCAGTGCTTGAATTTTTTCTTCAGTTCTTTCAGCTTGAGAAATACCAAGCATGTTCTTCCCTTTTGCTTTTCTAACTCCAGGTCTTTGCACGTGTCATTATAATACTTTACTTTGTCTTCTCGAGCAGCCCTTTGAAATCTTCTGTTCAGCCCTGTTACTTCATTGTTTCTTCCATTTGCTTTAGCTACTCCACATTTAAGAGCAAGTTTCAGAGTCTCTTTTGACATCCCTTTTGGTCTATTCTTTCTTTCCCATCTTTTTAATGACCTCTTGCTTTCTTCATGTATGATGTCCTTGATGTCATTCCACAACTCATCTAGTCTTCGGTCATCAGCTTTCAATGCGTCAAATCTATTCTTGAGATGGTCTCTAAATTCAGGTGGGATATACTCGAGGTCGTACTTTGGCTCTTGTGGACTTGTTTTAATTTTCTTCAGCTTCAGCTTCAACTTTCATATGAGCAATTGATGGTCTGTTCTGCAGTTGGCCCCTGGCCTTGTTCCAGCTGATGATATTGAGCTTTTCCATTGTCTCTTTCCACAGGTGTAGTCGATTTGATTCCTGCATATTCCATCTGGCAAGATCCACATGTATAGTCACCATTTATGTTGTTGAATAAAGGTCTTTGCAGTGAAGAAGTTGGTCTTCATTGTTGAATTCTGTCAAGCAGTCTCCAGCATCATTTCTATCACCAAGGCCATATTTTCCAACTACCGATCCTTCTTTGTTTCTAATGCATTCCAATTGCTAGTAATTATCAGTGCATCCTGATTGCATGTTCGATCCATTTAAGACTACAGAAGTTGGTAGAAATCTTCAATTTCTTCATCTATGGCCTTAGTGGTTGGTGTGTAAATTTGAATAATAGTCATATTAACTGGAGTATGGATATTATCTTACCACTGAGAGCGTTGCATTTCAAGGTAGATCTTGAAATGTTCTTTTTGACAATGAATGTGATGCCAGTCCTCTTCAATTTCATTCCCAGCATAGTAGACCATATTATTGTCAGATTCAAAATGTCAATACCAGTCCATTTCAGCTCACTAATGCCTAGGATATTGATCTTTATGCATTCCATTTCATTTGTGATGACTTCCAGTTTTCCTAAATTCGTACTTCGTACAGTCCACGTTCTGATTATTAATGGATGTTTGCAGCTGTTTCTTCTCATTTTGAATTGTTCCACATCAGCAAATGAAGATCCCGAAAGCTTGACTCCATCCGTGTCATTAAGGTCAATGCTGCTTTGAGGAGGTAGCTCTTCCCCAGTCGTATTTAGAGTGTCTTCCAGCCTGAGGGGCTCGTCTTCTGGCACTATATCAGACAATGTTCTGCTGCTATTCATAAGGTTTTCACTGGCTAATTCTTTTTAGAAGTAGATTGCCAGGTCCTTCTGCCTAGTCTGTCTTAAGTCTGGAAGCTCAGCTGAAACTTGTCCTCCATGGGTGACCCTGCTGGTATTTGAATTCCGGTGGCATAGCTTCCAGCATCACAGCAACACACAAGCCCCCACAGTACAACAGACTGTCAGACACATGGGGGTAAGGGGCTTTAGTGAATGTTTTCTATCAGGAGAAAACTTAACAGGTTTATTTTGTTCTAGAAGGGCTCAGAGGGTGCCAGGGTCAGTGGGAGTGAGTACAGTGCAAGCAAGTATATTTGCTTTTAAACCTGTTTCTTAGCCTTTAAACCCAGATTTTAGTGACTTTTTAAAGGTTTTCTTAAAGGGAAAATAATTTCTAATTTTACATTTCCTTTCTAAGAAGAGTCTTTTATGTTTTTTCCTCACAGCTCTTACGTGCAGACAAAAGTTGCATCATATTTAACAAGTCCAAAAAGTGAGCTTGTGATCTTCCACCATTCCCCGCTGCCCCCGGCATCATTTTTGTTTCCTGTTTCAGCAGAGGTTTTTCTATCCACATGGTGGCTCAGACTGGAACTGGTGCGCATGTTCCCTTGCCTTGCCCCGCCCCTTCCCCCATCTTGGCCCGCCCCTTCTGCCTGCCCATTCTGTGTGTCCATCTTGAGTCTGCCCAGTTCTGTCTATTCCTCTGCCAGGACCTCTTGATCCATACTGGTGATGTCATGTCCAACTCCAGGGCCATTTGCTGACCCTCAGGAAAATCCATCTAGTAGCCTGTTTTTTATATCCATGATCACACAAGCTATGAGCAGCTTGCAGTTTTTAAAAGATTGCCAAAAAGAAAATGTGATTCAGACCATAGAACTGCAAATTCTAAAATAGGTTCTCTCTGGCCCTTTACAGAAAAGCTTTGTGGACTTCTGTCTATGTAATCATCACAGTCTTCATCCTTCCCTGCCCCATCCCTGCTCCATACACAGCCAGAGCATGGCCATGGACTTCCTGAGCTGTGGGAGAACATGAGCGTCTCCTGCAGCCCATGTGGTATATATCATGATGGGCTGGGGGTGCTACAGGAAGGGAAAGAGAGGTACCCATGTCTGTCTCCGGTACCCGTGAAGGGGACAGCCAGAGGTGCCAGAGAGTACAGTGTTTCTGGGCCACAGATGTCAAGGTGTCTAGGGCATGAAGTGTCATCGTCAAGGACAAGATGAAGGGTGTAGTGAGCAGAGGGGCTGGCCCTATGAGGGACACGTGTGGCCAGATCAGATCTATATTTAGACACCTCAGGTGTTTCTGCTGAGAACAGAAGCAGGTAGACTGAAGGCAGGGAGATGGAGAGAACGTCGTTATGGAGGCAACTTATAGAGTCTTAAAGAGGGAGAGTGAAGTTAGCCTGAACTGAGGAGTGTGGCAGAGGGGCTACTGGGCCCAAGGAGTAGAAGGGTGGAGTGGAGGGGCATCTTTCTTGGTTACCTAGTGCTGCTGTGAAAGAAATACCACAAGCAGGTGATTTTAAAGAACAAAAATTAATTTCCTCATAGTTTTGGAATCTAAAGATTCAAATCAGGGTCTCAACTCTGTCAGCCCTTCCTTGTTGGTAGCCCTGGGCGTGCCTTGATTTCTCGTGATCCTTACGAGGTATCCGTCTACCCCCATGTTTGTGTCTGTCTGTGTCTGGTCCAGGGTTTCGAACTGGTTCTGTCATGGCCGATGAAGCGAAACAGGAACAGACTAGAAGTTTTACAATTTGGATGATTCGGCACAGTACCCAGAATGGGAAAAATTACAGATCAAAGCCCTGGAATGGGAGACTTGGAAGAGGCATAGTGAGCCCTTTCAGAAGCCTCATGCAGGAGACTGGATTATTGACAGGACTGTGGGGAGTGACACACATTCAAAGTGGCACAGTCAACTGCCATCTTTTAGTGGGGCAGCACTGTTTCCAACTCTACTCAAAATGCGAGGACAGGAGATTTGGTTGCTATGCAGTGTGTATGCTGCCCTTGTTTTCCAAGAGGGAGATTAAGTTTCTAGCAGGGCTTCGACCTATAATTATTCCTGTTATGGTTATCATTCCAGCTCACCCCGATTTTTAAAATTCAGGTCTGTTCCAGTGACGCTTCCTCAGCCATAACTGAGCCAGGAGCAACCAGTTAGAAGTCCTGGTCTGATCTACTCTTTTTATAACTCAAAGGTGATTAGATTTTGAATGAACCTACTCTGGCGTGATCTAATTAATATAACAAAGGAAACCCTATGTCCGAACAGGATTGCATCCGTAGGTATAGCTGTTAGGATTGCAACACATTCTGAGGGGACACAGTTTAGTCCATAACAGTGTCCTTTTGTTCATCCTCAGCATTACTGAGACTTCTAGATAAGGAAGCATTCCAGATTTGGAATGCGGAGTCTCTGCTCCTGTCAGGGAGTAATCAGTGCTGTGTAGGAAACAGCAAGGAAGGGGCGCGAGGAGAGAGATGCGGGAGAGGCTGGCATTTATGTGGGTGGTCAGAGGAGGCCTCTCCAGCAAGGGGCATTTGAGCAGAGACCTGGCAGAAGGGAAAGAGGGAATGTGAGAAGCACTGGAGAGAGCATTCCAGGAGAGGAAGCATGTGGGGTGTGTCAGCCATGTTCAGGGAGCAGCAGGAGTAGAGATGGCAAGAGAAGTTAGGAGAGGCCTGGGTCACACGGTCCCTGGGAGGACTTGGAAGTGCTCTGAATGCAGTGACAGTGGTGTGGCCTCATGTTACCAGGCTGTCCAGGGGCAGTAGGGGAAGTAGGGAGACGGGGCAAATTACTCAACATCCAGGTAAGAGAAGATGGTGGTATAGCCTAGAGTGTCGTCCCAGTTTGAATGAGACAAAGACTCTTGAGTTCTTTGTTTGAGTAAGGGATGCAGGGCAGCGAGGGTTTCGTCATTCCTTCTGGTGGAGAAAAGAAAGAGATGCCCAAGCCCCCTTCTGACTTGATGAGGCACCTTATACATACTTCTTTCTTCAGAAAGATAGACTCACCGGTGTAAAGATTGTTACTGGGGCAAGAGCCCACTGAGAATTGCAGGTTTAGGTGGTAAAAGGCCCATTTCACAGGACATAGCCACAGTCTCTGAAGGCTCTCCTGTCAAACAGAAGCTGGAGATTCATACAAGTGCCAACTGCATGGGAGTTGGACGATGCTTCCATGCAGCTCTCAGCCCTATGCTACAGGACTGGCTTTGCTCCCCTGCACCTGCCAGCAGGGGGCCAGCCTTTCCACGCTGATGACTGTATGGCTGAGACTGGAACTCCATCAGTTGGTGCTGGGAGAACAAAGGCAGCCTGAGAAGCTTACAGCTTGCCACGTGGAAAAGGAAAAAGCAGGGTAGAGTGTGTGACAGTGTAAGAGGTATATCGTGTGTCTTTGTGCTGGTGGGAGAGGTGGGCTGAGGGGGGCCTGGATTTAGCAGATTCCAGGGTAGAGCCAACAGGACTTGCTGATGACCCAGCTGTGGGTATGAGAAAAAGAGGGGTTGAGGGGCTCCCAAGATTTTGGCCTGAGCCAGAAGGGAACCTGCAGGTGCATGTCCTGAGGTAGGGAATCCTGGGAGGGCGGGTCAGGGTCCACTGAGAGTCCTCGTCCTTGGCTCCCATGCAGCCTTATCACCTGGAAGCTCTCCAGCCTCTCCTTGTCCCCTCACAAGATCCAGGGACCCCTTACCCCCATAGGTCCCTGCTCCCCTTGCTTCCTCCACAGAAAGCAAAAGGCTAAGATAGCTCTGCAAACTCGTTTTCTGTAATTTTTCTGCCATAGCAGTTCCTCTCAAGTGACCTTACATTTATTCTTTCAGATTATGACATTGGGACTGAGGACAAGGAGTTCCTTCAGAAGGAAGATGTTTCTGAGGATTTGGAATCAGAGGCAGAAATAGCAGAAAACTATGTCAGTGATGCTTCCCAGGCGCCTGAGCTCAGAGAACTCTGTGATGACATACTGGAAAGAGACTGGAGAGTTCCTGACGGTGAGAGACTGGTGCAGTCCCTCTGCCGGGAGGGGGACTTCACACCCATGACGGTGCTCTTTAAGGAGACCCCCATAGAAGAGAAAAATCTGGACTGTAATGGTTTTGGGAGGCACTTCAGTCTGAACCCAAACCCGATAGCATGTCAGGGAATTCCTGCAGAAGAGAGGCCATGTCCGTACAGCACGTGTGGCCAGAGCTTCCACTACAGCATGGACCTTACTGGCCGTGAGGAGGGTCACACAACCGACAGCCCATTCATATGTAGCGAATGCGGAAAAACCTTCAGAGGAAGCTCTGGTCTTACTCAGCATCAGATAATCCACAGTGGAGGGAAATCCTTTGTATGTAATGAATGTGCAAAAGCCTTCAGCCAGAACTCAGTTCTTAAAAACCACTGGGGAGCTCACTTGAGTGAGAAACCCTACCAGTGCAGTGAGTGTGGGAAAGACTTCAATGTGCGCTCCAACCTTGTTAGGCATCAGATCAACCACAGTGGAGAGAAGCCTCATGTATGCAACGAATGTGGGAAAGCCTTCAGCCAGAACTCAAGCCTTAAAAAGCATCAGAAGTCTCACATGAGTGAGAAACCCTACGAGTGCAGTGAATGTGGGAAGGCTTTTAGGCGGAGCTCAAACCTCATCCAACATCAAAGAATTCATTCTGGAGATAAGCCATATGTGTGCAGTGAGTGTGGGAAGGCCTTCAGGCGGAGCTCGAACCTCATTAAACACCACAGGATTCACACAGGTGAGAAGCCTTTTGAGTGTAACGAGTGTGGAAAAGCGTTTAGCCAGAGCGCACATCTGAGGAAGCATCAGAGAGTTCACACTGGAGAAAAACCCTATGAGTGTAATGACTGTGGTAAACCTTTCAGTCGGGTGTCCAACCTCATTAAGCATCACAGGGTTCACACTGGAGAGAAACCCTATAAATGCAGTGACTGTGGAAAAGCATTTAGTCAGAGCTCAAGCCTTATTCAGCATCGGAGAATTCACACTGGAGAAAAGCCTCATGTGTGTAACGTGTGTGGAAAAGCCTTTAGTTACAGCTCAGTGCTCAGAAAGCACCAGATCGTACATACGGGAGAGAAGCCGTATGAATGTGGCGTCTGCGGGAAGGCCTTCAGCCACAGCTCGGCCCTTGTTCAGCATCAGGGCGTGCACACAGGCGACAAGCCCTACGAGTGCCATGAGTGTGGGAAGACCTTTGGCCGCAGCTCCAACCTTATACTTCACCAGCGAGTTCACACTGGGGAGAAACCCTATGAGTGTACTGAGTGTGGAAAAACCTTCAGCCAGAGCTCAACCCTTATTCAGCATCAGAGAATTCATAATGGATTAAAGCCCCACGAATGTAATCAGTGTGGCAAAGCCTTCAACCGAAGCTCAAATCTCATTCACCACCAGAAAGTTCACACTGGAGAGAAACCCTACACATGCATGGAATGTGGTAAGGGCTTCAGCCAGAGCTCACACCTTATCCAGCATCAGATCATCCATACTGGTGAGAGACCCTATAAATGCAGCGAGTGTGGGAAGTCCTTCAGTCAGCGCTCAGTCCTCATTCAGCACCAGAGGATTCACACTGGAGTGAAGCCCTACGGCTGCACCACCTGTGGGAAAGCCTTCAGCCAGCGGTCAAAGCTGATCAAGCACCAGCTGATTCATACAAGGGAGTAGCCTGTTGGGCTGGTGGGAGTGAAGTCTCAGTGTGGGTTCCTCTCCAGCTTCTCTCTGGCCATTGTGTTGACCTCTCACTTTCCAGACTTGAAGCCCAGAGTCCCTCTTCACTGTCCCTCCGTCCCAAAGTCCAGCCATCTACCAAGTGCAGGACCCTCCTTTTCAAACCCCCTTCCCACTATTTGGCACCTCTGCTTTTTTTTTTTTTTCCCCCCCCACCTCCCTTCTCCTTTAAATAATTTGTGGGCAGCTTGCTGCATTTCTTGGGGGTGGGGGGAAGACTATGGAAGTTGAGTATTCATGAATAGAGTTTATTATTGTAATCAAACCTTAACCAAAAAAATAAACTGACAATTGATTTGAGACAAGCATAGTAGGTTTCTTGTTTGGTAATCAGTCGTGAGTACTAAGTCCTTTGTCAGTGGCTGTAATGGAAGCCCTGGTTACATAAAATCAAGTGGTTGCTGTCATCCTCTCCCAAAGGTGGCATATACTCATACCATCAAGTTCCTTAGCCCTTTGTTGTCAATATGCAATCCAAGTCATGCTTTCTCATCCTCCTCAGCTGGCTGTGACTCCCAACCTCCAGTTGCACCTTATGGTCCTGCCTGTGGCCCAACAAAAGCTCTCTGTCTCCACACGCCTCTTCCTCCCCACAAGCTTTCAGGCTTGGTTTTCTCCCAGATCCATATATCAGCAAACATCTATGGAGGCCCATGTCCTTTTGACATCCCCACTTTTTAGCATGTCCTTTGCTTTCTAGCACAAGATATTCTATACTTAACCTGTACTTTCCCTACTTTGGCCCTGGAATTAGCCACTTTCCCAAAGAGTCCTAGTCCCTTTTAGTGGAGAATGGTTTTTAGAAACCAAGAACTGGGTGCTAGCTGTGCTCATTGCTACTGAGGTTATCATTGCTTCTGGGTCCTAAGCAGACAGCTAGGAAATAAATGTATGTGTAGTTACAGGTGGTGCAAATGGTTAAGTGCTTGGCTGCTAACTGAAAGGTTAGTGGTTCAAGTCTACCCAGAAGCACCTCAGAAGAGAAGCCTGGTTTTCTACTTCCAAAAAGTCAGCCATTGAAAACCCTGTGGAGCACAGTTCTACTCTGATACACGTGGGATCACCATGAGTTGCAGTTGACTCAACAGTAACTGTTTAGTTTTGTGGGTTTTTTTTTTTAATTTATGTATATACATTATATCAACTTCTGCACCTATCTGTATATTAAAAAACCATTAGTTTTTACTGATTCCACCAATTCCAGTCCACCACTGCAGGACTCATTCTACCCTTCACTTTCCATATTTGTAACTCCCTCTTTTGACAGAAGTTTTGATTCGTACCATCCTTAGTATATTTACTGATTTGCTCATCCTGGAATGTAGCAAAAGTAGTTCCAGAATTGCCGATTCATAACCAGAACCAAACCAAAACCACTGCTGTCAAGTCGATTGTGACTCATAGCAACCCTACGCAGCAGAGTGGAACAGCCTCATAGGGTTTCCAAGGCTGTAAATCTTTACAGAAGCAGACTGCCACATCTTTCTCCTACAGAGCGGCTGGTGGGTTCACACTGCTTTTGGTTAGTAGCTGAGTGCTTTAACCACTGTGCCACCAGGGCTCCTAATCCACAACCACTAGGGAAAAACAGCCTATGAACTAGAGTTCAAGATATGTTTACAAGTTTTTTCCCTCTTTGATAATGAGGATACACAGTCAAAATATTGTGTACAAAGTCGTGTTTTTGTTTTTTTCCCTCTTTCACAGTGATTATGTTATTAATTTGTAACACAGTTAGGCTTTGTTTCTGTTATATTCCATGTTAGTGTTTTCCCCTTGTCCTTGTTGATTTTTTTAATATGTAAATGACCTCTCTTTTTAAACTATAAAATTCTGCAGAGGGACATTAGAAGAGAGATACGAGTAGTGAAGTGTATCTTGTTCGTGCATAGTAAGACTTAATACTGTGAATATGAAAATTCTTCCTAAATTGATCTATGAAGTAAATACAGCCCTAGTTGACATCCTAATAGAAAAAGTGTGGGAACTAGTCCAAATTATTCCATAGTTCATCTGGAAGAAGACACATGTAAGGAGAGTATCCAGGTGTCTTAAGGTTGGTTTGGTGGCAAAGATATCCACCCAGACTAGCCTAAGTTAAAAGGGGAATTTATTGGAGAGCTGCAGGCATGTCCGTTTCATGGCATTGAGGACAGGAAGTGGAAGCACTGTCAGCAACAACTGCAAACTCTTTGTTCCTCTTCATATCCAGTTCATTCTTGTATTTTCTCAGGCTTGGGAAAGAAATCTCCATGTATCTTCATTAACACCCAGCTCACCCTTCAGGTTCTATCTACATGGGAGCTGGATTCCAAGCTAGGGATGTGGAAATTGACCCATGGTCTGGATCACCTTGCCCACCCTCCCATCCACCACAGGACAGCTTAGTCTAAAAGTGTCCGGGGATAAGATCATTTCCCAGAAAACAATAGCATTTTGCATGTTATAAAAATCAGCCACTGTCCAGTGGACACAGAGCTGAGGATCTTCAGGGGCGAGTGGGGTTGCAGAGGTGGAGTATTGGATGGAGGTGGTGGCAAGACCAAGGACAAGGTAAGTGCTTCTGCCTTGAAACAAACCTTGAACTCAAGCATGAATTATCCCCATTGGGTGGGAGATTTGGGAAAGGACAGGGACTCTACATGATGCCTGGTTTGATGACTAAAGCCACAATGAAATACGACTGAACGCTCACTGGAATGGCTAAATTTTTTAAAAGACTGACTATACCATGTGCTGGAAAGGATGTGGAACAACTGCAATTGTCACACATTGCTGATGGTAATGTAAAATATTTAAAAAAAAAAAAGTTGGAAAGGAGTTTGGCAGTTCCTTATAAAGTTAAACATACACCTACTATGCCACCCAGCAGCCATGCTAACTCTTCCGCCAAGGCAGTTAACACAGTGATGAGGTCCATTTACCAGGACCATTCTGGACCAGGAGCACCTCAATGAGCGAGACCTCCGACCTCAGGGCCTCACCCTTCTAGTGGGCAGAAATAACAATAATAAACACACACGTTAAACAAACTAGATGATTTCTGAGTGTTGTGATAAAAGGAAACGGACACTGAGGAGGTGACATTTGAACTAAAATGAAGGCAGGGACCAGCCAGGTGAAGCGTCCGACAAGGATGAGGGCTTGACAGTGGGACAGAGCTCGGCCTGCCGGGAGATGAGCACAACGTCTTACGCGGGACCCGGACGGCGGCGTCTGCGGACACCCCCGGAAGTGTCCCCAGGGCCACCCGACCAACCCA
Organism: Dugong dugon; assembly: GCA_030035585.1. Classification (NCBI taxonomy): domain Eukaryota; kingdom Metazoa; phylum Chordata; class Mammalia; order Sirenia; family Dugongidae; genus Dugong; species Dugong dugon. The sequence goes on along the minus strand of CM057474.1, from coordinate 102,776,218 downwards.
GGTCCAGCGTGCGGAGTGGCCTCTCTGGGCGCCGCGGAGGACTCGGCTCTCCGTGGTTCCAGAGAGTGCGGCCGAGCCGTCAGTTAGAGAGAAAGGCGCCCGGCCGAGGGGCGGGGCTGACGACCGGACAGGACGCTGTCGCGATCCAGGATTGGTGGCCCGGGCGGTGGCGGCGGAGCCTGCGGCGACGTACCTCCCCGTGGTTGGCGGCTTCGCAGACGGGGCAGGGCGGCCTCTTTGTCTGGGTGGGCTGCCGGCGGCCGCCCCTTCGCGCGTGAGGCTGCACCGCAGACGGTGAGTGGGGACGTGTGCGCGCCAGGGGACGGAGCCCCTCTCCCCTCACGGACACGGGAGCAGGCCCGCCCTCCACACGAAGCGGACACTTCCCCCATGGGCACTCTGCCTCCTCTAGTCACGCCGGTTCACACCACTCACGGACAGCGGCCACCTCTTCCCTCAGACCCTCCCGAGTAAACTCCTCCTTAGGCCCTCCCTGGAACCCCCCGCGCCGCGCCACCTCCTCCGACCCTCGCCGCGTCCACTGCCCCCTCAGACCTTCACCGGCCCCCCTCACCACTTGGACCCTCCGAAAACCCTAACCCCGTCGCCGCCTCCCCCCACCCCCCGCCACTGCGGCCGGAGTTCGGGGGTCGCGGGCGAGGTTCCCCGCCGGCCCCGCGCCGCGCGCTCCACGGCCGGGTCCTGGCGGAGAGGTTCGGCGTGTGATGGCCCCCGCAGTGGGCGCGGAGGGTGGTCAGCGACCCCGCGTGCTCTGGCCTCGCGGAGGGCGCGCGGGCGTTGCCCAAAATACGGAGGCGAAGGTTTTTCCGCTGAATGCACAACCTGAGAGGCCCTACGCGGACCTCAGGCGGTCACGGCGGCGCGCACGAGGCACCTTTTTCATTGAACAAAAAGACGTCCTCCCGCGCGTCAAAGGGGGTTTGAGCTTTTTTCATCTTTGTTGACCAAATGCTCTTTCCGAATTTCACAACCTTTTCTCCATTTTTCTATTGATGCTGTCTTTTTCTTATTAATTTGTAAGCTTTATCTTAATGAATAAGATCAACTTTTGTAGCACAGTTGGAAAATTTTAGTTATTTTAGTTGAAGGGTTTTTTTTAATAGAAAATTATATGACAATATATTTTTAATCCAAGCATGTCATAAAAACATAAAAAGTAAAAACCAACCTCCGCATAAACCTGTCAGTGTACGCAGAGGTAAGCACTGCGGACAGTTTCGAATGTACCCTTTCAGGGTTTTTTTAAATGTAATTACAGTTCTAGCCTGTGAACACCACCCTTTTTGACCCCTGGCAGTCCTGCTGCTCTCCGGCCAGCAGGGGGAGGTCGACTTGCCCTCTCCGGCTGCAGGAACCACGCCCCAGGTCCGATAGCTGTCAGATTTCGCACCGTTACAAACTGGCCTCGTGAACTCTGTTCCATGGAATTTGCACACCGTGGCGTCTCCGTAGGACAGACTTCTAGAAGTGGAGTGAACGTTGGAGGTTAAGGCTTTTCGATTGTTACAGACGTTAGTTACCATGGTTTACATTCCCGCCCGATGTGGGATATCCCCGTGCTAGCATTCTTGCTAGATCGTTTTAATTTCCGTTCCCCGATTAGAGGTGAGTTGAAATCTCTTCATGTGTATTTTAGCCATTTGTATTTCTTTTGTGACTTGCCAGTTCATATTCTTTGCCCATTTTGTTGTGTTTTACTTAGGGATTTGTGTAATATAAGCTCCTTATAACTTAAGGAAATTAGGCATTTTCCATGTATGTTGAAAATATTTCCCCAATTTGTTATTTGACTTCCATTATGATGTTTTGTCTTGGTTTGGTTTGAGTTTTTTTAAGATAGAAGATTTTAAGCTTTTGATGATTACGTATTTTCCGTTAAGGCTTTTAGGCTTTGTGCTGTTTTAAAGGGCCTTTCCACTCCAAGATTATTCATAAAATAAGCTCTTGTTTTTCTCTGGTACTTGTGAAATGCTTGCTCCATCTGGAATTTATTTTGGTGTGGTTATTATGTTGTTAGGTGCTGTAGAGTCAGTTCCAGCTCATAGGGTCCCCATGTACAACAGAACACCATCCTCACAATCATTGTTATGCTTGAGCCCATTGTTGCAGCCACTGTGTCAGTCCATCTCATGGAGGGTCTTCCTCTTTTTCACTGACCCTCTACTCTACCAAGCATGATGTCCTTCTCCAGAGACTGGTCCCTCCTGATAACATGTCCAAAGTATGTGAGACAAAGTCTTGCCGTCCTCACTTCTAATGAGCATTCTGGCTGTTCTTTTTCCAAGACAGATTTGTTCACTCTTCTGGCAGTCCCTGGTATATTCAATATTATTTTGGTGTGGAGTGAGGTAGAAATACAGCTTCAGTTTTTTCCCCTAAATCATAGCCATTTCTAACACTACCTGCTGAATAATTCATCTTTCCATTGATTTGAAAAACCACCCTTGTCATATACTGGTACATGCCTTTGGTCCTATTCTGGAGTTTGTGCTGGCCTTAATGTGCATAAGGTTTTGATTTACATGAGGCAGATCAGTGGGTCTCTGCCTCCAGGCTTTCTTCCTTTGGTATTTTGTTTAGAAAGCCCCTTCCCACCCTAAAATAATATTAAAATTTTACTTGTAATTTTTTTATCCAAGTTCTTCTTATGGTGTAATTTTTAAAATTTAACTCTTAAATCGATTAGACTTTCAGTATGTAGTATAAGATAAAGATCTAGGGTTTTTTGTTTTTTCCCCCTATTTTTTTTTTTTTTTAATCTCTTTGTCTTTTCTCTACTTTCTGGGAGGTTTGTTGAGCTTTACGTAAAGGTCTAATTTTATTTTTCCCAAAATAACCCATCATCTTAGCACCACCACTGAATCATCTTTTCCCCAGCAATTAGAAATAACATGTCTGCCCCACTCCAATTGTTTGTATACCTTGTCCTGGCCCTGCCATCCATTCCTGGGGTCACCCACTCTTGGTCAGACCCATGAGGCTCTTGTTGTTGCAGCTTTGTGGTAGGAGACGCCCTCATTAGTCTCTTCTCTCAGTGTCCTCTTGGAGATGCTCCAGTGTTTATTCTCCCAGATCAAGGTAAGAATCAATAAAAAATGTGTTAACTTTGTAGATGAAGTGGGAAGAATTAACATCACTGTGATATCTTGGAATGTGTGTCATTTAGAGTGTCTTGTGTTGCCTTAAAGTTTTATAGTTTTCTTCATAAGGATCCTGCACATTTCTGAAGCTTAGTTTAAGCCTGTTTCTTGTTGTTGCTATTGTGATAGGATCTTTTTTTCCCTTTATCTTTTCTGACTATACGTTGTTGGATAATGAAAAGTATTGATTTGGATACATATTTCTGATCATATACTCTGGGAAGGTTGGAAGATTAGAAGTGGTTGCATTTAGCAGTGCTTAGCTTTGCACGCATGGGTGGTTCAGAAGTTGCCTCTTCTAAAGGTGCCTCCACTTGAAGGATGGAGATGAAGAAGGAGCAGGGCTTGTAGCAGGAAAGGTAGACAAATGAAGACAGGAGGCTAGAGCCCAGCCCAGCTCACATGATCTGCCCACCCTAGATCCAGGGACTGGGCTGATGGGACTTGGAGCTTTCCTGTCACAGCATGTCACCATATGCCATGTCCTCTGAATGGACAGGCATGCTGTCTATCATACCAAGACCGTCAGTAATTCCAACAAGAGTGATGGGTTTCTAAAATTTAGCTTATACAACAAAAAATAATAAACATTAAATTCTAAGCTGTTGGCATCCTTGCATGTCCATTTCTGGTTCCTGTCCATGCGTGCATTTTGACCAATTGCTCCTGTCACGTGTGGTCACAAGAGCCAGCTCCACGTGTTGACTGCCTGCCTGCAGATGGTGCTCCTGGCAATGAGGGTCCTTTCAGTTTTCTTTAGAGTGACCATTGCTGCTGTGAACATTTATTGATTCCTCCTTTTGATTTGGGTTATTTACTGGGGAAATTTCCAAAAACAAAATTTCTGAATCTGAAGAATGAACCCTTCACGCTGCAGCCAGCATGACCGATGAACAGGTGTGGGGGTCAGGGGTCATGGCTCAGCACGTGGCAAGTTTTGGGCCCTGGGCTCCTGCTACAGGTGAGCGGAGTTGCTGTTAACCAAGTTAGGGGCAGAAGTGAGAGTAGAGCTCAGTTTTGGATGTTAAGTGTCTAAGATCTATGAGATACCCACATGGATGTTAAGTCGGAGGGAAGGAGGATTGCCAACTCTACAGCACTCAGATAGGAGCCTTCTTGGCTCAATGAACATTCAGAGTCAATGACCATGCCTGGAGCCAGGATGGCTAAAAAGGACGTGGGAAAGGAAGTCCAAGCCAGTGGACGTTGTCCTCGCAGCCATCCAGGGATAGCTCAGGAGCAGGAACATGGGATGCAGGGCAGGTGCAGGAGCCACCTAACCCTAAAACCTCATGACCAAATGAATCCTGCAGTTATCTGCACCAGTGGGCCCTGGGCCTGTGGGCACTGCACTCAAGGAGTCCCTAAACGTGGGTTCTTGTGGGTGTTCATTGTTGGATCCTAGGCCAGATGCAGTCAGGGTTGTTGTAGCACAAATGACCATCTACCACTACCAGGTTTCCAGGGGACTAGAAGGTCAAATTCTCATGGATAAAAGGGCTACCCAACTACTGTGGACAGGGGATGGTAAAGTTGAAGGAGTGTGCCGAGAAGGAACCTGCAAAGACCAGAGAGCGCTGCGTCCAGGAGACCTATAGGGGACCACATTTCAGGTCAGCCACGGGGTGGGGGGTCAGATGCGGTGACCCGGAGGGCAGGAGGCAAGGCTGTGAGAACCACCGTTCTTGCTCAAACTTAAATCTTTACTTAATCTGATGTGTATTGTTGCATATCCCATCTGGATGGCTGCCTACACCAGCACCGTTGTTCCCCATTGAATTGGAACTTACCACTCTTGTCGTCTTTTAAATTCTCATGCCTACTGGAGCTATGTCTGCATTCTCTGTTCTGCTCCAGATGTGTTTCTTTGTGAACAGCATCTTAGATCTGACGAGGCAGCCACACCCCATTACATTCTTGATTGTTTTCCAGCATTCATTCTTCATATGAATTTTAAGATCGTTTTATTAATTCCTTTCAAAGATTCCTGTTGGAATTTTAATTAGAATTTCATTGCACTTACACAAATGCACACATGCAAATTTGGGGAGAATTGGCATTTTTGGAGAACAGAAGGGTTGGGGAGGTTGAGTGTCAGTCTCCACCACCAAGTATCCCTGTCCTACTCCTCGGATCTTTCTAAAATTTGTCTGTGTAAACGTGAGCATATATCTGATGTTTTATAAAGAACATAGGGTTATGATGTTGCAGTGCGATGGATCGCTTTTGTTTTGCCCTTCTCACCCTGGTCTTGTAGCTCCCATCAAATGGGGCCATGCTAATAAGGTATATGGAACCCTAACAAGGGGATTAGTCTGTTTTGCCATCCCACTAGGCTTAAAATGAACCATCCTAGAGGCAGGAAGGAGAGGTTCTCACCACCACCGAGGAAGAAATGCCAAGAGCGGAGTGTGTCCTTTGGACCCAGGATCCCTGTGCTGAGAAGTTCCTGGAACCAGGAGAAAGAGAGAGAGAGAGCTGTAACAGTGAAAATGGCGAGAAACAGTGGCAGAGAAATAGCAACAGGCCCAGTGAGTGAGAAAGCAAGTGCCTTCAGGCAGGAGGCTTACTGGCAGGGTAGGGTGCCTCCAGGCACTTGGTGGAACTAGGTGTGCCACCCACAGAGCTAGAGCTGAGCCCTTCTGGCTGAGGCACACTGGAGGAGTGGGCTGCCTCAGGGCACTTTATCAGCAAAGCTAAAAGAGTTTTGTCACACTTACCAGAGCAGGGCAGAGGCCCGGGGCCAAAGAGAGTCATGCCGGCAAGCAAGGCTGAGAAGAGGCTGTCCTGATGGAAGAACTGTATCCTGAGTGTTCCTGAGCCTGAACTGTAATTGTTATTTCCCTAATAAACCCTGTAGTCATATTATCTGTGAGTTCTGTGTGGCCATTGCAATGAATTATCAAACCTAGCAGAAAAGTAGAGAGTGCTGTTGGGGAACAGTTGGTGTCACAATTGGTAAAGATGGCAGAGAGAGGAGGCATGTCTGACCTCCGCCTCATAGAAATCAGCCTTGGGCTGTTGATCTTGATTCTCCTTCCCCCTCGTGAAGTTAGAGGAGGTCAGACTCCTCTACCACGTCATTCTTACCGATGGCCATGGACTTCCTTCCCAGGCCCCTCCTCCAGTACCCAAGTCGTGTCTGCCATCACTCTGGCATCGCCTGCACTCCTTTCACACTTGAAATGTCTGTTTGGATGATGAACTATGTAGTTGCTTTAGTTATATCACAATTTTCTGTTTCCTCGCTATTCAGTGTTTAGTAGTATCATGGTTCATTCTTATGCCAGATTGTGTTTTCCTGGGTGATCTGCCTCCTTTTGTCACTGCTGAGAGCTCTGTGTCCCTGCGCAGATTCCTCCTCAACATTCCAGAAGACCACGAAGCCCATTTTCCACAGGACCAAAGGCAACAGGAGAGCTCTCCGTCTCCCCCCTCCACCCTGGCAGTTTGGAGTATGATAAGACATCTCACCTTAACTTGTCCAAATCCAAACTCCTGTTATTTCCCCAAAACCTTGCCACCCATGGTGTCCCCTTCTCACTGGACAACAGGTCCTTGTTCAGGCCCACCAGGACCCCAGGTCACCCTTGATTCCCCTTTCTGTCTCACCCCACATCCAGTCCATCAGCAAGTCCTGTGACAACAGAATCTAACCACTTCTCACGCTTCTGCTGCCAACACCCTGTCAAGCCACCACCATCTCTCGCCTACATTGCTCTGGGGCGGACAGGGCCACCAGAGTGGTCTTTCTGCAAGGTGGATCAACTCATGCCCTTCCCGTTCCCACCCACAGTAGCCCCGGGTCTCGGGAGTCCAGGGTCTGCACAGTGTCTCCAGGCCCTGCTTAGTCGGGCCACTGTTACCTCTTGTTCTTCATGAATTTTACATCAGGCACTTTTGTTGTATGTAGACTATTTATTGAAGTGTAAGGCACAGTCTGAATTTTCTTGATGTGAACATGCCCCAGTACCAGCTCCCAAATCAAGAGACAGATGTCTCTAGCCCCCAGGAGCCCCTCTGGGGTGACCCCCTGCCTTTACCACCCTGGGCTAGTGGTGCCCATCTTTGAACTTGATATAAATGGATCACATGGTGCCTCTTCTGCCAAGGGCTGCTTTTGCACTGTTGTGTGGGATTCACCCAAGTTGTGAGTAACTGTAGTTTGCATGGTGTATTTTTATGGTGAAGGCTTGTCACATTTTCCTTATTTTACATCATTTCATTTTGGAAGTTCTATGTGCAGGCAGGGAAGAGCCAGGCATGCCCCAAACTCAGCTAACTTGTTAGGTCAGTTCAAAATGGATGAGGGTCTTGCATTAAATGGCACCTATAAGTCAAAAGCTGACTGTGCCTTGTTCGCATGTGCAGCCCTGCCAAGCAGTGGTCACAGTACCTCGCAGAGCCAGGACATGCTGGGCAGGTGGTCGGAGGCAAACCCTTCCTCCAGGACCCTAAGGTAGGACATTCCATTCTGGGTGAGAGTGTAAAGAGGAGAGCAAGGATAACCCCACTGTGTGCTGAGATGCAACTGAAGGTGTCCGGAGGGGACAAAACCAGTCAGATGGTCCCTGGTGAGCTAGATAGGCAGGTGGCCCCGGGCCTTTGCCAGCTCCCTCGCCATGGGTGCAGTATGGTCACCCTGAGGTCCCAGAGTCCGGGGAGTAGAACTTGGAGTCTTGGGGCCCATGGGGTACAGCTGGTTTGTATGTGTCCCCAGGTGTCTGGGTGCCCTGGCACTGGTGCTGTGAGACCCCTGGGAGCTTGTTAAGTGTGTTCTTCCTGGGCCCGTGACCTGGGGGCCAGGCACTGGCCAGGGCAGGGCCAAGAACCGCAGGTTTGTTCAGTGCCTGGATGTGGCTCCCAGACCTCTGTATCAGAATCCACAGATGGCTGGGGAGCCCACCAGGGGCAGAGCAGGGCTGCAGTCGGGGGTGAGAAGTCCTCCCTCAGCATGCCCCTCACTGACTTTGCTTGCCCAAGGGAACCAGGGGCCTCCTGAGGCCTCCCAGGAAATTGGGGTCTTCTGGGGTCAAGGCTGGACCCATCATGTGCTCTGTCCTCTCCCTCAGCCCTATGTGGATTTCTGTGTGTCCTCAGAGGCCCCGGGAGACCAGGCGATGGCAGCAGCTGGGCTCCTGCCAGTGGCAAGACGCCAGGTGAGCTTTCCCCAGGACCGCATGGCCAACAGGTTCCCCCAGTCCTCTCAGGCGCAGGGTTCCACGGCAGCCTGGACCTCTCTGCTGTGCCCTGTACCCTGTCAGGCCTTCCCATCACTCTGCCCTTGGCTCTCTCTGCAGTCAACCCCAAGTTGGCTCACACCCCTCCCCATCCATTTGCACCTACTGCCTGTGGTGGATGTCCAGACTTGGTCCCACCCCAGCACAGCCCCTATCATTCCAGGCTGCGGTGACCTTCGAGGACGTGGCCGTGCTCCTCTCCCAGGAGGAGTGGGACCGCCTGGGCCCTGCTCAGCGTGGCCTCTACCGAAATGTGATGATGGAGACCTACGGGAATGTGGTCTCTCTGGGTAAGGCCCCCGAAGGCAGCATGAGCCAGGCTTCCCCTCACATAGATCTTGTGTGTACAGAGACAGTGAGTGGGGGCTCGCCAGCAAGGGTGGGACCTCAGGGCAGGCTGGTCATGCTCAGTCTGGACAATGACCCCAAGTTCACAGCATTTGCACCCAGTGTCTTCCCCATGGTGCTGAGCCCTGTGCAGGGTTTATCTTGTTCATCATCACACTCCTGTAGATGGCATGGTGGGGCAGGGTAGGAAATAACCATGTAAACAGAAGGACTTCCCTCCCCATGAGCAGGACTCCCAGGATCCAAGCCTGAGGTGATCTCCCAGCTGGAGCGAGGGGAAGAGCCATGGGTACTGGATGAGCAGGAGACTGAGGGGAGAGACCACCTGAGGAATGGCCACTCAGGTGAGTGAGGGGAGCTGTATCGTCCTCACTGAGGGCTCAGCTGTCCTGGCACAGCCACGGGGCCGAGTTCAGAGGACATGGAAGACCCTGCTCATGCCCAGGCCCTCACTCCTGTGCTGGAGTGAGACTGAGAGCTTACGTAAAACACTGAGAGTGGCTTCTGCCAGGTGCAAGACCACTCACGCCTCACCTGACAAAGGAGGGTGGAAGACAGGCATGGAAGGAAGTGAGCGTGGTGGTCAATCTGGACAGAATGGTAGAGTTGGGTATGCAAAGACAGGGATGGGCATGGAGGGTGGGGCACAGGCCTACCAAGGCACAGAAGTGGATCCAGAGCATGGAGTGGGGGTTCTGTCCCTGCCCAGAGAGACAAAAACTGTTAGCCAGGTTTCTGTCCTCTTAGAATGTTCAGATTTTAGGGGCTGCCTGGTTGATTTAGAAAAGTATGAAACATACTAAGTGTAGAAGGGAAGTGTCTTAACCTGATATGGTGAAGTATTAAAAGCATATGTTTAAGATCAAGAACAAGACAAGGATGCCTTCTATTCCCATATCTGTTTACCATTGTACTGGAGACCCCACCTGTGAAATAAGGTAAAATAAATAATAAACAAAAACCTAACGCTGTAAGGATTGGAAAGGACAAAGTTGTTTGTTTGTTTGTTTGTTTTTAACATTAGTTTATGTGGTTGTATAGTTGGAAAACTCAAAAGAATTCCCAGAATATTTTTAGAATTAACAAGAGAGTTTAATAATGTTGCTGGATACAAAAATCAATTGTATTTCTATTCTTCAGCAGAAAACAGGTGTGATTTTTTTAAAAAGATAGCATTTACAATACCATCAGAAATATAAATGACTTAGGCGCTAATTTAACAAAAGAAGGTAAGACCCTTGTGGAGAAAATTATAAAGGAGAAGATGATTGCAGATAACAGAGAAATCCAACCCTGAAGGGAGCAGAAAGTTTAACATCTGAGTCTCAGGATGCAATTTCTGTCAGCCTACCCTACCAGGACATGGACCCCCACTCAGGGTAGGTGGGGACATACACAGACAATAACCTCAATAGGCTTCCGCTTCTTGGGTGCAGCAGTTTTCCACTTGAAAGCAGCTACTTATTTCTTAGAGACATGTGGACAGGGCTACCCATTATTACAGTCTACCTCCTGTTGGCCTGCAAAATCACATATCCTCAGAAGAACAATGAATGTGCCAGCCTCCGGAAATTTAATTTTCCAAAGGATATAAAAGAAGACATGGCATTACATTGTGGAAATCTTACACAGACTTCTTTAAGCTGTTTGCTGACTGTAGCCAGGTGGATAAGAAAACACAGGGCACATTTTACAGCCACCACTGAACCAGATCCCAGGCTCCATGGTGGCTGTCTGTGGCCTCACCTGCCTGAGATGTCTTAGACAATGCCCTTCAAATTTGATGCAGAAGTGAGGGTGTAATTTCTTTGTGAACGTGATGGACTGGAGATTGAGAGGAAGTTTTTGCAGAGAAGCAGCTGGTCTCTGCACAGGCCATGGAGAAGGAAGGAACTGAGTGTGTGTTTTAGACTTAATGATGTGCACAGAGCCAGAGACCACCTGCCAGTAGCCTGGGACAGCACCTTGGGTGTCATCAGAGTGAGCACAGAGTAGAGTGGGGGATGTGCAGCATGTGACCTCATTTTAAAGCCAGCACCTGGTCCTGGTGGCTCCTCAGGATGGATAAGTTGCTCACCCACCCACTGTTTTTATTTTAGTGAACTGCACTTTTGTGTTATAACAGCAATGAAAGGATTTTTCCACTCTCAAGTGTTTTGTTGTGACTTCAACTCTGTTTCTTTTGCAGACAACCTCAACTGTGACCATGCTGTAATCTGCTTGTGCCAAGACTATTTATCCTGTCCCCAGGGTAAGTTTACACCTGCTTTTCTTTTTAATATAGTACGATCCCTGAAGGTGTTAATGCTTCTGTTTCACTAGCATGTAAAGAGATTTCCCAGGGTGCTCTGAATTAGAACATGTGTTACTGTTATTTAAATTCAGTGGATGATATTAATGGCAGATTAAACATTGTGTAAGAAAAGATTAGTGAACTTGAAGACACAGCATTAGAAACTATTGAAAAGAAAATAGAGAGTTAAAAAAAGAAAAGACCAAACTATATGCTACCTACCGGAAATGCACTTTAAATATTAAGACACAAATAGGTTAAAAGTAAAAGGATGGAAAAAGATTTATGCTAGCACTAATGAAATTTTGTTAGCACTAATGAAAGAAAAGCCAAAAAGACTATTTTAATATCAGACAAAGTAGATTTCAGAGCAAGGAATATTACCAGGGACAAAAAAAAAAGGTCTTTTTATAAGGACAAAGGGGTCAATCAAGAGAATATAACAATACTAAACACTTATGTACCCAATTAGCTTAAAAATACATGAAACAACTATAGACCTGGAAGAAGAAATAGATACGAATTCACATTTTATAATCAGAGATTTCAACACCACCCTCTCAATAATCGATAAAACAAGTGGGATGAAAGATGGCAAGAATATAGTGAACTTGAACAACATCATCAACCAACCTGAGTTGATTGACATTTATAGAAAACTCCATCAAACAACAGTAGAATATACATTCTTTTCAACTGCATATGAAGATAGTATTGTGGGCCACTTAAAAAAAAAGCTACAATAAATTAAAAAAGTTAAATCATACAAAGTATGTTCTGTGATCATAATGGAATTAAATTAAAAATCAGTAACAGAATAATCTCTGGAAAACCCAAAAATATTTGGAAATTAAATAACATACTTCTAAATAACTCATGGATCAAAGAAAAATTAAAAAGAATTTTGAACTAAATAAAATGAAAATAAAACGTATCAAAATTTATGGTATGCATCTAAAGCAGTATTTATGGATTTTTAAAGCACTAAAACACTCAGGAAATAAGAAATGTCTTAAATCAGTGACTTCAGCTTTCACTTGTTGTTATTGTTATTAGGTGCCATCAAGTTGGTTCCGACTCTAACCCTATGTACAACAGAATGAAACTTTACCCAGTCCTGCACCACCACCCTTACAATCTTTGCTATGTTTGAGCCTATTGTTGCAGCCACTGTGTCAATCCATCTCTTTGAGGGTTTTCCTCTTTTTTGCTGATCCTCTACTTTCTTAAAGCTTTCACTTTAAGAAACTAGAAAAGAAGAGCAAATGAAACCCAAAGTATCCAGACAAAGAAGGAAATATGAGGATCAGAGCAGAAATCAGTGAACTAGAATTGATATTTCTCTGGTCAGATCAATCATGAAACAAAGAAGACACGAATTACTCATATCAGGAATGGAAGAAGTGACATGACTACATGATCCTACAGATGTAAAAAGAGAGTTACGGACATTTTTATTCCAACAAATTGGATAACTTAGATGAAATGGACTAATTCCTTGAAAGACACAAAATATCAAAGTTCACTAAAGAATTGAAAAACCCTCATAGCCCTGTGTCCACTAAGGAAATTGAGCTTGTATTTAAAAAAATCTTCCCACAAAGAAAACAGCAAGCCTAAATGGCTTCCCTGGCAAACTCAAACCTTTAAGGAGAAAATAATTCTACTTCTCACAAACACTTCCAAAAGATTGAAGGAGAGAATACCTTTGAACTCATTCTATGAGGTCAACGTTACTGTGTTACCAAGACCAGACAAAGATACTACAAGAAAGAAAAACAAAACTACAAACCAATTTCCCTCAGGAACATGTGGTTGAAAAATTGTAAACCAAAAATTTAGTAAGTGGAATCCAACAATATATAAAAAAGATAATACATCATGCTCAAGAGGGATTTATTATAGATATGCAGAGTTGGTTTAACATTAAAAAAAAATCGTTGTTGAAATGCAGACTATGACAAATGACTAACTGTATCACAGATGTATGAAATAACCACACTGTAGGGGATGGAGTAAAAAGAAACTGACCTATGTAACTTTGGAAAGCTGTTTTGATGGGACCCTGTAAGGCTACAGACAGATGAATTATGCATAAGTACTGTATTCCAGTACTTATTTCCTCATGGAGGTAGAGATTAACAATGCTGAAATTGCTTTACATGTGTGTCGAGTTGAACAAATAAGTAAATATTTGGTAGATCGTGGGAGACAGGTTTCACACTGGAGAGGGACGTTACAGATAAGAAAGGAAGACTAGAATGAACCCTGTGGTAGGTACTAGATTAGTGCTAGAGACATCAGTATGAGCTCATGTGTAGCTTAATGAATAAATAAATGTGTGTGTACCTGTGTCTGTGTCCACAGATGAGTAGATACAGAAAGGAATTACTGATATGCGTGTTTACCTGGGTTAGTATACATATGTATATTACCTAACTCTATCTGTTGAGAGGGTCTAGAGGCATTGACACCCTGTAGCAATGAGTACACCAAGAGCCCAGATCTTGGTTTCTTAATAAATAAATAAAAAGAACCAGAGTTCCCTGAAGAAATGGTTGATTTTAGGGCTGGGGCAGGGAGAACCAAGATGAGCCCAGACTATCTTATACTACCAGAAAGTAAGGAAGTGCTCAAAAAACAAAAAGATAGGGACATGTCAAAGAAACACATGAGCCAACCTGAAAGGGCTTCTAATAGTCAATGCTGGAACAATTTGAGCAACAAAAGCAATATGTAGCATTGGATTATAACCCAAAGTGCAAAGTAAATATACATGACTCCATACTGATATTAAGAAACTACTGCATAAATAAATAAAACAGAAAAATTTTTCTTACAGAAGAATTCCAAGTAATATATGCAGATAGGCGTCTCTCCAGGAAGTGGAACTTGATCTTCCCCCCTTTAGGGTGGCTAGACTTAGTGACTTATTTCCAAAGACTAGAGTTTGGAAAGACAGACATCAGTAGTCCTCAAAATTGTCAAGGTCAAGATAAACGAGGAAAGACTAAGAAACTACCACAGACCAGAAGAAGCTAAGGAAACATGATAACTAAACACAGTGTGGTACCTGGAGAAATGGGTGAAATCCAAATACAGTCTGGAGTTTAGTTAATAGTAATGCACTAATGTTGGTTTCTTAGTTTGACAAATGTACTAGTGTGATGTAAGATGTTAACGATAGAGAAAATTGGGTGAAGGGTATAAGGGAACTCTTTGTGCTATCACTGCAACTTCTCTGTAAATTTTAAATTACTTTTGTTGAGCAATCAGGTGCCGACATGGTCAATTAGGACAAGTCAAACTGAAAATAACAATCAGGCCTTTATTCACTTACCGCTACAGTACAAACAAGAAGCAAAAGAGGTGCAAGCTCCCTAACGTTCCATTTTCCCCACAGAACAGCACCAGATGAGGGTCTGTTGGATGCAGTGCAGATGAGGAGAATTGTCTCACTGCTGAGGATCCCCAAACAAAAGGATCCTATCTCTTTATGAACCTATGTGCTAGGAGGAGGGAGAGGGGGAAGGGCTAGGAGTAGAAAGGTACTGAGTCAAAGTGAAGAAAAGTGCCTTAGCCAGGGCCCCCAATAAGGAGGTCTCTGGATGGAGGCACCTGGGCTAGGAATGCAGATATGAGTATGAACATGGCTGGCTGGCTGGGGTCGGGGGGCGGGTGGGGATTGAGTCCTTGATTACAGTTCTCTCCAGAAGACTACAATGCACTGGCTATGTACCAAGTCTGGTGTGGGAAGGGCAGCTTCCCCCATGAGGCCTGCCAAGAAAAGCTTTGTAATTGCCTATGGTCAGACCCGAAAGAAAAGATTACACGCAAGATTTTGGCCTGGAGGCAGACTACCCAGTTCCCAAATAAAAAGTGTATTCAAAAAAATTATATAATTCACTATATTAACAGACTAAAAAAGAAAAATCGTATGATTGTCTTAATGCAGAAAAAGCATTTTACTAAACCCAACATCCATTCTTCTTTAAAACTCTCAGTAAACTAGGAATAGAAGAGTACCTCCTCAAACCTGATAAAGGGTTTCTATGAAATACCTACAGCCAACTTCATACTTACTGGTGAAAGGACTGAATGCTTTCTCCCTAAAATCAAGAACAAGGCAAGGATGACTGCTCTCCCACTTCTATTCAACGTTGTACTGGTGGTTTTAGCCAGTGCAATAAGGCAAGAAAAGGAAATAAAAGGCATCCAAATTAGAAAACCATCTGTTTGGAAATGACATGATCATATTTGTAGAAAATCCTATGGAATCTACAAGAGTGCTACTAGAATAAGTGAGTTTAGCATGTTTGAAGGCTGTAAGATTAATATACAAAAATGAATTGTATTCTATATACCGGCAATGAACAATCAGGAATTGAAATTTAAAACAACAGTATCATTTAAATGCCACAAAAAATAGAAAATACTTAGGAATAAATCTAACAAAACTGTGTGTTATGGACTGAATTGAGTCCTCCAAAAAAGGTATGTTGAAATCCTAACCCCTGTACCTGTGAATATGACCTTCTCCGGAAATAGGTTCTTTCTTTGAGGATGTTATCTGTTAAATTAAGGAGGACGTACCAGAGTAGGATGGGTCCTAATCCCTTGTGAGTGGTATCTTATAAAAGGGAAGAACAGACAGGAGACAGGGTTGCAGAGAGGTAAGACAGATGCCATGTAAATATTCATCTAAAAGCCGAGAAACACCAGTAAATGTCCAGGACTACCAGAAACTGGAAGAAACAAGGAAGGATCTTCCCCTAGAGCAGACAGAGCATGGCCCTGCCAACACCTTGAATTCAGGCTCCTAGCCTCCAGAACTGTAAGACAATTTCTTTTCTTCAAAGCCACCCACTTTGTGGTATTTTGTTATAGCTAAGACAGTGAACAAGGACCCCTGGTGGCCCAATGGATAAGCACTTGGCTGCTAACCAAAAGGTTAGCAGTTCAAACCCACCCAGCAGCTCTGCAGGAGAAAAACCTCCCAATCTGCTTCTGTAGAGATAACAGCCAAGAACACCCTATGGGGCAGTTCTGCTCTGTCACATGGGGTTGCTATGACTACATCCCCCTGGTGACCTGCATACAATAGCTTATACCTCTCCCCTACACTTTCTTGACCAGACTTCCCATGTATATGCTGTTCTATCTGCTCTTCAGGGTTCCCCATATCTTGCATTTATTCGCTCTCCAAATGGTCCACGTGAGAATTCTAAGGAAGGCAGGGCACAGGCAGCAATGGACTGTTACTCAGCTGCTGCCCGTGCTTCTTACATGTGTGCACTTAGTGTAGGAGAACAACCTCAGACTGGGGTTTACATTGTTCTCTTAAACTCTGCTCTTAGCCTTGATGTGTTCCTGTTTAAATACATGTTATCTCCCCATTTCTAGTTGGCTGTCCCCCTTGCCCCTTCACCAGCAAAGCCAGCTCCAGAGTTGTACTTACTCTGCATTTGTGAATAGTGTTAACATTTTCACTTTGGATTTGTTGTTTCAGACTGTGAAACCAAGGAAGACAACCAAAATAGGGATGTGAATCTGAAGCCATTAATTTCAGAGGAAATAACAGTGCCTCTGGGGAAAACTGCCACAGGGAGAATTGATCAAGAATACAATGAAATTGGAAGAAGCTCCTATCTAAGTTCAAACCCCGCTGGCCAAAGGGAAGTTCAGGTCTTCAGCCAGAGCATGCCCCTTAGTCAGCATCCAGCAGTTTTTAACGGAGAAAAACCCTACAAGTGCGTGGAATGCGGGAAATCATTTGGTCGGAGCTCCCATCTCCTTCAACATCAGAGAATCCACACTGGGGAGAAACCCTATGTATGCAATATATGCGGGAAAGCCTTCAGCCAGAGCTCAGTCCTCAGTAAACACAAGAGAATTCACACAGGAGAGAAACCCTATGAGTGTAACGAATGTGGGAAAGCCTTCAGAGTGAGCTCGGACCTTGCCCAGCATCATAAAATACACACGGGAGAGAAGCCTCATGAATGTCTTGAATGTCGGAAGTCTTTCACTCAGCTCTCACATCTTATCCAGCACCAGCGGATCCACACAGGAGAAAGGCCATATGTGTGTCCATTATGTGGGAAAGCCTTCAACCACAGCACCGTGTTGCGGAGCCATCAAAGGGTGCACACCGGCGAGAAGCCTCATGAGTGCAGTGAATGTGGAAAGACCTTCAGTGTGAAGAGGACACTCATCCAGCATCAGAGGATCCACACTGGAGAGAAGCCTTACACATGCAGTGAGTGTGGGAAGGCCTTCAGTGACCGCTCAGTCCTCATTCAACATCACAATGTGCACACCGGAGAGAAGCCCTATGAGTGCAGCGAGTGTGGGAAAACCTTCAGCCACCGATCCACCTTGATGAATCATGAGCGGATCCACACTGAGGAAAAGCCCTACGAGTGCTATGAGTGTGGGAAGGCCTTTGTTCAGCACTCACACCTGATTCAGCACCAGAGGATTCACACCGGGGAGAAACCCTATGTGTGCGGTGAGTGCGGACATGCCTTCAGTGCACGCAGATCTCTAATTCAACATGAGAGAATCCACACGGGCGAGAAGCCCTTTGAGTGCATGGAATGTGGCAAAGCCTTCAGCCTTAAAGCAACTCTGATCGTGCACCTGAGGACCCACACAGGCGAGAAGCCCTATGAGTGCAATAGCTGTGGGAAGGCCTTCAGCCAGTACTCTGTGCTCATCCAGCACCAGAGGATCCACACAGGTGAGAAGCCTTATGAGTGTGGGGAGTGTGGGCGTGCCTTCAATCAGCATGGGCATCTGATCCAGCACCAGAAAGTCCACAAGAAGCTGTAACCGTCAGCTGCCACAAGTACTGGGAAGAATCTACACTCAGAGAAACTCTATGCACACAACACTGTGAAAAGCCTTCAACTCAGGAGAAGCTTCTGTTAACTCTACAGGAAGCCCTCTATGGTGATTCAGTGTCTGAAGATAACTCCAAAGAGAAGCTCTGGGCATGTCCTTCCTATGGAAAAACTTTGGAGGATGCCTGGAGTTCTTTTCAATGTCTCACAGTTGTATTGGAGAGTAACTGTAATGTTAGAATAAATTTTGGTAAAGACTTACCCATAAGTATTTCCTTATTTAACATTAGAGGATTCATTTAAAGTATCTAAGAAAAGTTAAGATATGAGGACTGCTGTCACAATAAAACTTTCTTATATCACAAATAAGTTTTTTTCTCATAGAACATTACATGCCTTCCCTAAATATAACTGACCATTCTAATTATTGCACTTGAAATTAGAATGTTTGGCTATTTTCAGTATTCTGTTAGCACAATAAAGTGCTGTGTAGATAAGTGGTATAAAATACATACCCCTACTCCTCACTTATTGACTATCTCATTATCCGACATTTCACATTTACAACAGTAGTAAAAAATCTACTATCTATTTGGCACATTAATGACATATGTCTGGCAGTAACGAATGCCAAGGTGCAAGGCAAGAGTAACGCTGGCTGTGATGGTTATGTGTCAGCTTGGCTGGGCTATGATTCTCGGTGGTTTGGCAGTTATGTGATGATGTAATTTGGCAGTTATGTAATGATGTAGTAATCCTCCATTTTGTGACCTTATGTGATGGTCTTCCATTTTTGCATAATGCTGATTTTTGCATAACAATCTGGTCTTTGGAACCTAACCATGTCTATAAGTGAGGTGTGAATGTATTATCAAGTATTATGTAAAATGGCTCGAAATCCTACGCATGGAAAGTCACCTGTTTTGTATGGAAAAAAAAGTCTAGACATACAGTTACGGAGAAATGTAAATTTATAAAACCTTTTATCTGGTGCTTTAACTTTATTCAAGATCATAAGGAATGTCTTAACTTTTTAGTGAAAATGCAACTCATAAATAGGTATTATCCTCAAAACCTACCCTTATAACCTACAAACCCTGTGTCCCAGAGACCACTAGAGGCATTGCAGGCCCATGAGCCCCATGCAAGTGCAGGAAGGGAGCTCCACACTCAAGGTCTAGACCCACAGCTGCTACACCAAGTGGGTCCCTCTTTGAACCTTACAGTATTTTTTTTTTAAGTTACTAAAAAGACAGTTTTTTGGTGCATACTTTTTAAACAACCAAATTCTCAAATTCAAATAGCTTTTTTTTTTTTTAACTAGCTTTATTGTTTCTGTTCCTGTGTTTGAGGGTTGTTTTGCTTTTTCACTTTTTACTGAAATGAAAAAGAGTTTAGTATCTATTGCCATATACTACGATGAATCTGATTTATTCACAATTAAAATTTTGTGTTTAACTTGTTCAAAATTATTTGCTCTGCTGTAAGGGATACAATCCTTGTAATTTAATCTGTGTAGGAGCCATTTCTCCTAGCAGCAGATCACAAAAGAAATGTTTCATGAGATTCAAACCACATTCAACTTCTAAAGAGGTTAAGTACCTAGTAGAAGGAGAACGGTTTTTTTCCCTTTTGAAAAGAGTTATCAGCTTCTGGGGAAAATGAGGCACTAGAGTGTTGATCTTTAAGTCCACAGCAATATGCTGTGATACAGGCAAGAGCTTGCATTGCCTTCTCTGTGAAGACACTGCCTAGAGGAGTTGAGATCACCAAGGTGTTACTTCAGGGGAACCAGAATCACAGAGTGTTACTTCAGAGAGGAGCTATGATTAATGAGGTGTCTTTCAGAGAGAAGATGAGATTACTGAGATGTTACTTCAGAAGAGCTGAGGTAACTGAGATGTTGCCTCAGAAGTTCCCCACAAAAGGAAGCCACAGACCCCACTGGATTGAGTACACAGCTGGCAGCTTATTCAGTGGCTGCTGTTCACAGTCTGCCACAACTCAGGTCACCCTTTCTACATCATGTGGATGAGTTAGAGACAAAGTCACATTTCAACAAGATGAGCATAAAAGTTGGATTCAATATACAGAAATATTTGTTTAGTAAGTCCTTCTATATATATCACAAGACAACTTAAGTTACATAGTGTGAGTCATTATGGATTGCTAAATCCTCCACTAGGGGTTGACCCTAAATGGTTTTCAGGGAAATCTTTCTGAAATGTATATTTTACTTTCCTGCCTTCTTAAACAGAGTGTGCTAAAAATCATTCTCCCTTTTCTTTCTGTCTTGGGCTTTTCATTGAGCCATTGGTGAGCATGCAGGGCTCAGGTGTTGATTTGACCAGGAAGTGAACTTTGGTGCCCCTCTCCCTGAGGAGGATCCCCAGGCCACATGTTCGACACGCTTCCTCTTTAAGGAGCAGGAGGCAGCACACTACCTTCCAGAATATGTGGATAGTCTGCCTTTCTGGGAAGTGTCATCAGAAGCCAAAACGACCCTTGGAGTCCCACTCACTCTAATAACAAGTCGCCTCAGCCATTACCTCCCACCTCTGTCTTGTCAGCAGCATTCCATACTTATTTTGGATTTTTAAATTTTTATTCAGACATCTCTACATGTTATGCATTTAAATCTTTATATTATTTCGCCATAAACTACTAAGAATTTGATATTTAGTTCTCTTCATTTTTTTTGTATGATTTTAGAAAACATTTTAGTCCATCTGGAATTCAATTTTGTGTACTGTGTATAATCTAATATTTTCCAATAAAAAAGCCATGACTGGAACAAACATTTGTGGCTGAAGGAAGATCGGTTACTTTGGCATAAAGATATCCAACAAATCAGTGATCATGGAAAGTAAACAGACAATTCCCAACAAGGGGAAATATAACCAGAAAACTGAAAAAGGCTTAAGTGTGCCAATCCCAAAACAGAGTACCCCCTACTCCTAATCAGTTAGTAAAGATTATCCTGTAATGTCCAGGGAAAATGGATAATTTCATGCATTGCTGATGACATTATCAATTAATACAATCATTTTCCCCCAAGCAACATGCAAATTTTACTAAACAAAAGTAGAGAAGTCAAATAGCTGCGTATAATTTTTCTTGGGAATATCATTTACTGAAAGGTCAAGTGCCAGTGAGGGAGTACTTGGTTGCTAAGGTTCCACTGGGCTGGACAGTCCCTAAGCCTGAAGGCTAAGCAGGGCACTTCTTTTTTTGTTGTTTATTGTTGTCGTTTAAGTGAAAGTTTACATTTCAAGTTAGTCTCTTATCCAAAAATTTATACATACATTGTTATGTGACCCTAATTGTTCTCCCTATACTGTGACAGCGCACTCCTCCTTTCCACCCCTGATTTCCCATGTCCATTCAACCAGCTCCTGACTCTCTCTGCCTTCTCATCTCACCTCCAGACAGAAGCTTCCCATTTAGTCTCATGTATCTACTTGAGCTAAGAAGCACACGCTTCACGAGTACTATTTTATATCCCACAGTCCAGTCGAATCTTTGAAGAGTTGGCCTCGGAAATTGTTTTAGTTCTGGGCTGATAGAGAATGTGGGCACCATGCTTTCTGGAGTGCTTACTCAGACCATTAAGTCTGGTCTTACTAGAATTTGAGTTCTGCACCCCACCTTTCTCCTGCTCCATCAGGGACTCTCTGTTGTGTTCCCTGTCAGGGCGGTCATTAGTGGTAGCTGGGCACCATCTACTTCTTCTTGTCTCAGGCTGACGAAGTCTCTGGTTTATGTGGCCCTTTCTGTCTCTTGGGCTAATACTTTCCTTGTGTCTTTGGTGTTCTCCATTCTCCTTTACTCCAGGTGGTTGGGACCAATTGATGCATCTTAGATGTCTCCTTGCAAGCTTTTAAGACCCCAGACACCACTCACCAAAGTAGGATGCAGAACTTTTAATAAACTTTGTTATGCCAATTGACCTAGATGTCCCCTGAAAGCATGGTCCCCAGATCCCCGCCTCTGCTACTCTGTCCTTTGAAGTGTTTGATTGTATTCAGGAAACTTCTTAGCTTTGGTTTAAGCAGGGCACTTCTTGACATATCTTAACGCTGTAGTGTAGCTGCTCCTGTTTTTCTAACCAAGCTCTGGATCACAAATTGGCTGCTGCTATGCCTAGCACGTGCCAGTTGCAGGGACACAGTGGCATGACCCAACCCTTTTCTAGAGGAAGATGACAGCACACCAGGACTCAGATCAGCAGGTGCCAAGCAGCCCAGAGGTAGCCCTGGGAGAAGCAGTGGCACTCCTGGTGGACCGGCTGGGCAAAAGCTGCCAAAGACTTTAGCAAGATGCTAAAGGCTCCTCAGTGCAGAGAGAAGCTGGTGGTTGAGCCTGGGAGGGTCTTGCCTAGGAATTGGACTTGTCCCATGGCAGAGGGTAACCATAAGGGGTGGTAGTAGGAACACACTGGGGCATCTCTACACTGGCCCACTTTGTGAGACCTGGGGAGCATTTTTAGTTTCTTGCTTAAAACTTCCTGTAATGAGAAATACTGGTGAGGTGGTGAGAAGTTTGGGAGACCCCAAGACGCCCCTCAGTTTCAATAATTTGCTAGAAGGACAGAACTCCTTGTTATACTGTTAAAACAAACAAACAGGCGGAGAGGGGCAAGATGGCGCTCTAGGCAGAAACACCACGCCGTCCCTCCACAGCAAAGATCCGAAAAACTAAGCCTAACAGAGAATCAACAATCCTGAAACCCTAGAACACCAAATGAAGAGATAAAGAACTCAGCCAAACACCAAACGGAGTGAGAATACTAAAAGAGAACGGAGAGCGAGGAGAGACTCAGGCAGAGATTCCTTACCAGCTAACGCAGCGCGGATCCACCATCTTGGATTCCTATCGGAGACCAGCAAACGGGAGAGCAGCCTTGCAGAGCATCTGGTCGGAGACAGAACGACCGGTAAACTGCGGTGCGCGCTCTCCCACCACCCACCCCTCTCCGCCTCAGCTGGGGATCCCCTGCTTTCCGTGGCCAGGGTCTCTGGGCTGGGGGGCGCCGGTGCTTGGATTCCGCGCGCCTGGGCTGGCGGCTTTCTGGGAGCCGTTTGCTGGCAGCTAGCGAACCTTTCTCTGCCGCCTCCCCCTCCTTTTCCCTGGGTGCCTGGTTCCGAGTGCCGTCTCTGCTCTCTCCTGCGGGGCTGTAGGGCTGCGTGCGGGCGTGTGGCTGTTTCTGGGTCTGGGCTCCCGCGTGGGTGGGATACCGGGGCCTTTGTTCGTTCGCCCCTCTGCTTTCCGTGGCCGGGGTCCCTGGGCGGGGGGGCGCCGGTGCTTGAGTTCCGCGCGCCCGGGCTGGGGGCTTTCTGGGAGCCGTTTGCTGGCACCTAGCGGAACTTTTTCTGCCACCTCCCCCTCCTTTTGCCTGGGTGCCTGGTTCCGAGGGCCGTCTCTGCTCTCTCCTGCGGGGCTGTAGGGCTGCGTTCGGGCGTGTGGCTGTTTCCAGGTCTGGGCTCCCGCGCGGGTGGGATCCTGGGGCCTTTGTTCGTTGGCCCCTCTGCTTCCCGTGGCCACGGTCACTTAACCCCGAGACTATCGGCTTCTTGGAATTCACGCCCCTGAGTGGGGGCTCTCTGGGTCCCATTTGTAGGCACTGACTGCTGGTGTTGCCCTTTTTTTTTTTTTTTCTCAATTTTATTTTTCTTCCTTTTTTGATTAGTTTTGTCATATTTTACCTCTTTTTCTCTTTTGTCTTTCTTCATTGCTTAATTTCTTGTCCCTCTATCTCTTCCTTCTCTTTCTGATCCCTGAATACCAGGCGATGTATGCCTCTGTACCTTCTGGCCAGGCTGAGCTGTGAAAATTGAGACCGACTCCCCCAGACCTCATAGCTGCATCGGTGCGATCCCTGGGAACTTTGCAGTTTTTTAACTTTTCTGATTTTCATTTGGTCATTCTTTCCTTTTCTTTCTCTTCCCCCTTCTGGTTTCCTCCATCCCATAGTCTCTCATCTGTACATTCCAACGACAAACTCCCCTAGCATTCTTTTATGTTTGTACGCTTTTTGCTCCTCCTCCTCTCTCCTCTCTCCCATATCCAGCTTAGCTTCACACATAACCATCTTCCCGCTGCACCCTACCTACCTGCACCGTGCACTAGACATCACATCACCAAGCGGTGCAGGCACGCCCTATTGGAACCTGCCCAGCACTGACTACCGACCGTCCTGGTGGCTGCGGTGAGTGCCACAAGCAACCCATCCCAGTGGCTCCTCCTCAACTAGATCTGCCCAGCTGTACCACAAGAACAAAAAAAAAAAAAAATCTACAATCAATAAACGAGAGAAATATCTACTGAATGCCCCGAAAACAGCAAACAATATCAAAACATTTACAAAAACAAGACAAGATGGCTCCAATAGGCGTCCAAATTAAAACACCAGATAACTCTCCTGTGGAAGAAAATGCACTAGAAGTACCTGATACGGAACTCAAATCACTAATACTCGGAATTTTCCAAGAACTGAGGCAAAAAGCTGACAAACATGAGGAAAAAATAGACAAATTTATGGAAAATACAGACAAAAAATTGGAAGAATTCAGGAAGATGATGCAAGAACAAAATGCCAAAATAAATTCACAACTCAAAATTATACAAAAACAACAATTAGAAATCCAAAAGATAAACAACAAGATTTCAGAAATGGACGGTGTCATAGAAGGGCTGAGAAGTAGATTTGAAACCATGGAAGACAGGATCAGTGGAACTGAAGACAAACACTTGGATACAACTCTGTTTCAGGAAAACTCAGAAAAAAGAACAAAGAAAAATGAAGAGACCCTGAGAGTTATGTGGGACACAATTAAAAGCAAAAACTTACGAGTGATTGGCATACCAGAACAGGGGAAGAAAACAGAAAACACAGAGAGGATCATTGAGGAACTGCTGACAGAAAACTTTCCCAATATCATGAAAGATGAAAAGCTGGTCATCCAAGAAGCTCAACGAACCCCATATAGAATAGACCCCAAAAGAAAATCACCAAGACATATCATATTCACACTCGCTAAAACTAAAGACAAACAAAGAATCCTGAGAGCAGCTCGGGAAAAACAAGAAGTCACATACAGAGGAGAAACAATAAGACTAAGCTCAGATTATTCAGCAGAAACCATGCAGGCAAGAAGGCAATGGGATGACATATATAAAATCTTGAAAGAAAAAAATTGTCAGCCAAGAATAATATATCCTGCAAAACTCTCATTCAGATTTGATGGTGAAATTAGGTCATTTCCAGATAAACAGAAACTAAAGGAATATGCAAAAGTCAAACCAAACTTACAAGAATTATTAAAGGGAGTTCTTCGATCTGAGGACAAACAGCTTAAGCCCTCAGGCAGGACCTAGGACCTAGGATGCAGGTTAACATGAACCAGATACCATTCTAGGAACTGAACTACAGACGACTTTCCAAAAACAAAAGATATACAACAGGGAATCAGAGAAATCAATCAAAGGATGACAACAACATCAAAACAATGAAAGAGGGAACAAACGGCATAGGTATAGAACCTTCTAAAGGAGAAGAAGGCAAGGCGATACCAAGTAACGGTAGACTGCTTCAAAATTATAAAGATAAGGGTAAAATTCATGGTAACCACAAAAAAAGTTAACAAACCAACTCATAAAAATAAAGACGAAAAACATAAAGTCTCAACAAAAACAAAACCTACAAAAACAAAAGAAATGAACACAAAATCCACAAACAAAAGGAACTCAGCACAAGAGAGTAAGAAGAACAAAGAAAACTTCAGCATCACAAAAAAAAGCACTACAAAATGACAGCAACAAATTCACATCTATCAATAATTACACTGAACGTAAATGGACTCAATGCACCCATAAAGCGACGGAGAGTGGCAGAATGGATAAGAAAACAGGATCCATCTATTTGCTGTCTACAAGAGACACATCTTAGAAACAAAGATGTGAATTTATTAAAAATCAAAGGTTGGAAAAAAATATATCAAGCTAACAACTATCAAAAAAGAGCAGGAGTGGCAATTCTAATCTCAGATAAAATAGACTTTAAAACAAAATCTACCATAAAAGACAAAGAAGGACACTATATAATGATTAAGGGGATGATCCATCATGAAGACATAACCATAATAAATATCTATGCACCCAATGACAGGGCTCCAAAATACATAAAAAAAACTCTAACAGCACTGAAAAGAGAAATTGACAGTTCCACAATAATAGTAGGAGACTTCAACACACCACTCTCAGTAAAGGACAGAACAACTAAAAAGAAACTTAGCAAAGATACAGAAGACCTAAAGGACACAATCAGCCAACTGGACCTCATAGACATATATAGAACACTCCATCCAACCGCTGCAAAGTACACATTCTTTTCCAATGCACATGGAACGTTCTCCAGAATAGACCACATCTTAGGCCACAGAGCAATCCTCAACAAGATCCAAAATGCTGAGATAATTCACAGTATCTTCTCTGACCACAATGCCATCAAGGTAGAAATTAACACTAGAAAGAGCAAGGAAAAAAAATCAAACACATGGAAACTGAATAATACTCTGCTTACACATCAATGGGTAATAGAAGAAATCAGAGATGGAATTAAAAAATTCCTAGAATCAAATGAAAATGAAAACACATCATACCAAAACCTTTGGGACACAGCAAAGGCAGTCCTCAGAGGACAATTTATAGCAATAGAAGCACATATCAAAAAAGAAGAAAGGGACAAAATCAAAACATTAACTACAGAACTCAAACAAATAGAAAGAGAACAACAAAAAAAGCCTACAACCACCGGAAGAAAGGAAATAGTAAAGATCAGAGCAGAAATCAATGAAATAGAGAACAGAAAAACAATAGAAAGAATCAACAAAACCAAAAGTTGGTTCTTTGAAAGAATCAACAAAATCGACAAACCACTGGCCAGACTGACAAAAGAAAAACAGCAGAGGGCACAAATAACCCAAATAAGAAATGAAATGGGGGACATTACAACAGACCCAACTGAAATAAAAAGGATTATAACAGAATATTATGAAAAACTATATTCCAACAAATTTGAAAACCTAGAGGAAATGGATAAATTTCTAGAAACATACGGCCTACCCAAACTACAACAAAGTGATATTGAAAATCTGAACAGACCCATAACAAGAGAAGAGATTGAAAAGGTAATAAAAAAACTCCCAACCAAAAAAAGCCCTGGCCCAGATGGCTTCACTGGAGAATTCTACAAAACATTTACAGAAGAGCTCGTACCAGTTCTACTCAAGTTATTTCAGAGCATAGAAGAGGAAGCAACACTTCCAAATTCATTCTATGAAGCCAGCATAACGCTGATACCAAAACCAGGCAAAGACATCACAAAAAAAGAAAATTACAGACCAATATCTCTCATGAATATAGATGCAAAAATTCTGAACAAAATTTTAGCCAATAGAATTCAGTATCATATCAAAAAAATAATACACCACGACCAAGTAGGATTCATACCAGGTATGCAAGGATGGTTTAACATTAGAAAATCCATCAACGTAATCCACCACATAAATAAAAGGAAAGAAAAAAATCACATGATTATCTCAATTGATGCAGAAAAGGCATTTGACAAAGTCCAACACCCATTCCTGATAAAAGCTCTCAATAAAATAGGTATAGAAGGGAAATTTCTCAACATCATAAAGGGCATCTATGCAAAACCAACAGCCAACATCATTCTTAATGGAGAAAGGCTGAAAACATTCCCCCTGAGAACAGGAACAAGACAAGGATGCCCTTTATCACCACTCCTATTTAACATTGTGCTGGAAGTTCTCGCTAGAGCAGTAAGGCAAGAGAAAGAAATAAAGGGCATCCAAATTGGTAATGAAGAAGTTAAACTCTCCCTGTTTGCAGATGATATGATACTATACATAGAAAACCCTAAAGACTCCACAAGAAATTTACTGGAACTAATAGAAAGATTCAGCAGAGTAGCAGGATACAAGATAAACATTCAAAAATCAGTTGGATTCCTATACACCAGTAAAGAGAACGATGAAAAGGAGATCAGGAAATCAATACCATTTTCAATAGCCCCTAAAAAGATAAAATACTTAGGAATAAATCTGACCAGGAATATAAAAGACCTATACAAAGAAAACTACAAAACACTGCTGCATGAAACCCAAAGGGATCTACATAAATGGAAAAACATACCATGCTCATGGATAGGCAGACTCAACATTGTGAAAATGGCAATTCTACCTAAAGCAATTTACAAATACAATGCAATTCCGATACAAATACCAACAACATTCTTCAAAGAGATGGAAAAACTAATTATTAACTTTATATGGAAAGGGAAGAAACCCCGAATAAGTAAAGCACTACTGAAGAAGAAGAATAAAGTTGGAGGACTCACACTACCTGACTTGAGAACCTACTATACAGCTACAGTACTCAAAACAGCCTGGTACTGGTACAACAACAGAGACATTGACCAATGGAACAGAATTGAGAACTCAGATGTAAATCCATCCACCTACGGTCACCTGATTTTTGACAAGGGCCCAAAATACATCAAATGGGGAAAAGACAGTCTTTTTAACAAATGGTGCTGGCAAAACTGGATATCCATTTGTAGAAAAATGAAACAGGACCCATACCTCACACCATATACAAAAACTACTTCAAAATGGATCAAAGACCTGAATATAAAGCCTCAAACTATAAAATTCATAGAAGAAAAAATAGGACCAACACTTCAGACCTTAATACATGGCATTAACAGGATACAAACCATAAACATCAACACAAAAAACCCAACAGATAAACTAGATAATTGGGATCTTCTAAAAATCAAACATCTATGCTCTTCAAAAGATTTCACCAAAAGAGTTAAAAGAGAACCTACAGACTGGGAAAAATTTTTGGACAGTACAAGTCAGACAAAGGTCTAATCTCCATAATCTACAAGAAAATCCAACACCTCTACAACAAAAAGACAACCAATCCTATCAAAAAATGGGCAAAGGAAATGAACAGACACTTCACCAAGGAAGACATTCAAATGGCCAACAGACACATGAGGAAATGCTCGCGATCACTAGCCATTAGAGAAATGCAAATTAAAACCACAATGAGATACCATCTCACCCCGGCATTACTGGCACGAATCAAAGACACTGGAAATAACAAATGTTGGAGGGGCTGCGGGGAGACGGGAACTCTTATACACTGCTGGTGGGAATGCAAAATGATACAGCCATTTTGGAAAATGATATGGCGTTTCCTCAGAAAGCTAGAAATAGACGTACCATTCGATCCAGCAATCCCACTCCTAGGAATATATCCTAGAGAAATAAGAGTCATCACTCGAATAGACATATGCACACCTATGTTCATGGCAGCATTATTCACAATAGCAAAACGATGGAAACAACCTCGATGTCCATCAACAGACGAATGGATACACAAACTATGGTACATACACACAATGGAGTACTATGCAACGAGAAAGAACAATGAATCGGTGAACCATCTCATAACATGGATGAAACTGGAGGACATCATGCTGAGTGAAATAAGTCAATCACAAAAGGACAAATATTGTATGAGACCTCTATTGTAAAAACCGATGAAAAAATTCACATGCAAAATGTAACAATCCTTGTTGGTTACCAGGGATGGGAGGGGGGGGGAATACTAAATAGGTAATAGGTAAGTGGTAACTTGGGTGAGAGATGAGATAGTACATAGTACAGGGGAAACTAACACAACCTGCACAAGGAAAGGTCATGGAGGCCCTATAGACACATCCAAACCCCCCGAGGGACTGAGTTGTTGGACGGAGGGCTCTGGGGACCATGATCTCGGGGAACATCTAGCTCAATTGGCATGACACTACTTATAAAGATAATGCTCTACATTCTACCTTGGTGAGTAGTGTCTGGGGTCTTAAAAGCCTATGAGCGGCCATCTAAGATACTCCACTGATCTCATCCCTTCGGGAACAAGGGAGAACGAAGAGAACAGGATACAAGGAAAAGATTAGTCCAAAGGACTAATGGTCCACAGCTACCAAGGCCTCCACGGGACTGAGCCCAGTACAGCTGGATGGTGCCCGGCTACCACCAATGACTCCTCTGACCAGGATCACAACAGAGGGTTCTGGGCAGAGCTGGAGTAGGATGTAGAGTATAATTTTAACTCCCAAAAACAAAAAAAAAAAAAAGAAGACCAGATATACTGGGCTAAAGAATACTAGAGAAACCTCGAGAGTGTGGCCCCCAGACACCCTTTCAGCTCAGAGGGGAAGTTACCTTCAAGGTTCGATGTTAAGCCTGGGAATGGACACCCCAGTAAAACTAAATGGGACTAACGATGTACAGGAGTCCGGTGACAAGGGCCAGAAGGCAGAGGGAGAGTAGGAAACTGATGATAAGGAACACAAATTGAATAAGGACACTGTCGATGTATTGTGAGATTGTTGACCACTGCTATAGGGCAACATTTGTAGTAACTATTAAATGGGAGGCTGTTTTGTCCTGTAAGCCTTCATCTTGGGCGAGAATGGCAGCACAATTGGAAGAGCATAGTCAATATCACTTAAATGTGTAAGTAAAAAGTTTTGAAATGGTGTTTAAATAAAATAAAAATAAATAAATAAATAAATAAATAAATAAATAAACAAAAAAAAAAAAAAAAAAACAAACAAACAAAAAACCCAATCCCATTGCTGTCGAGTTGATTCCAACTCATAGTTACCATATAGGACATATTTGAATTGCCCCGTAGGGTTTCCAAGGAGCAGCTGGTGGATTCAAACTGCCACCCTTTTGGTTAGCAGCCTGAGCTCTTAACCACTGTGCCACCAGGGATCCAATAGAGTTGGCAGCAGTGGGTGTTATGGTTTATTACAGCAAAAGGATACAGATTAAAATCAGCCGAAGAAACAGGTACATGGGGTAGAGTTTAGGAGAGTTCCAAATGCAAAGCTTCCAGTTGTCCTCTCCCTGTGGAGTTGTAGACCATGTTAACTTCTCCGAACAAAAATGTGTGACAATACACATAAGTAATGCTAACCAGGGAAGATATGGTGTCTAGAGTTTTTATTTAGACTTAGTCATGGAGACATGGTTGATCACCCACATGGTTGATTTTAGTCTCCAGACCCTCCTGAGGTTGAGCTGATATTGCATGGCCCAAGTCCCCCCACTATAAATTGCATTGTTAAGATAGACTATCTAGCCTGGCCCAAAACCAAACCCATCGCCAACAAGTCAATTCCGACTCATAGCGACTCTATAGGACAGAGTAGAACTGCCCCATAGAATTTCCAAGGAGCAGCTGGCAGATTCGAACTGCCAACCTTTTGGTTAGCAGCCGAGCTCTTAATCAGTGAGCCATCAGGGTTCCTGCCTTGCCCAAGGCCCCCAAATAAACAGGACACTCTTAGCAGGTAGGACATTCGAAGAGCTTAGAGATTATCTTCCAGCAGCCAAGAGCAAAGGCCAGACCTCTCTTTGGGTAAAGTTAATCTGACAGGTGGTCAAGAGTGGATCAGACCCCAGCCCTGCCTCCAACTTCTCTGTGACCTCAGGCAAGCCACTTACCCTTCCTGAGCCTCAGGTTCTCATTTGTAGATGAGAACAGTACTATCCATGTCAATACAATGAAATCATCATAGGAAGCCCAACCCAGCACCGAGGATATAGCCAAGTGCATGGTGACTCAGGACTTCTGCACCCTTGCTTGCGTGTCCCAGTCCATCTGGCACCCTTAGTCCCCTGGATGAGCTACAGTTGGACTGAGGGGTTGGCAGAGGGAAGGAATTTTCCCTGCCATGTCCCAAGAACCCCAGTGCGTCCTCTTTCCATGCACAGTATTCCACCCCCACCCCCACCCCCACACCTAGCTGCCTTATGGTGGTCAGTCTGTCTTCAAACATCCCATGTTGAGCAACTAGTTGTCAGGTCTGGGATCTGATTTTACTCTACCTGCAAGCTAATAAGCTAGCCTGCTGTGCCATGAACGCTGGCAGAAGACACAGAACTCCTGGATCAGAGACAAAAGACTATTTACTCACAGCACAGCAAGCAGCTTGAGCATCAGTATATTTGTGTCTGTTCCGCTTGTCCCCAATTCCCTCGGGAGCATATAATATGGCCCAGATAGATGTTGGGCTTCGGTGGGTTTGCATCATAGCTGAGGAACACTAAGCTTGGAGAATCCTCCTCTTCTATAGCAAGCAGTAATCAAGCCTGCTTCTTGTCCCTGAGGAAGACATTATGTCATTCCTGAAAATTGTTCACTGCAAACACAGTCCTGAGAAATGATCTGAGTAAAGCGTAGTCTTGGCATTCTTGGCAGACCCAGCAAGAACACGCAGGACACTCAGGGCCATGTGAATTGCCTTTCCCAATTATTACACTCCACCTACAGCTCACACCCATTCAGCTAACTTCTCATCTTATTCTGTGATTGACAAAATGAGACCACTCCCTCTTGTTCTGAATGCTGTATCTCTTAATTATTGCCACCCAGTACTGGGTAAGTGTGCCGCAGCATTTACTCATAACTCCCTGATACTGGTTAAAAAAAAAAAAATGCCCTTCCTTCCCTGGACTAACCCTGAGAATCAGGAGGTGACAGTGCCTAGAGTAAACAGACAAACCATTTCAGCTTCCACAAGCTGTAGCAGGAACAGCGGGAGGGTGGACACAAAGATAGTCCCACTAAGGCTGGCATCCAAGGACAGTTCCCAGGCAGAGGGAAACTGGTGCAGGAGCCCAGTAGAAGGAAAGAGCTTGGAGTATTCCCACAGCAGGCAGGTCTCATTGCTGAAAAGCCAAATGCCAGGCAGGGAGTACTGGGTGCCAAGGTTCCACCAGGCTGGACAGACCCTAAACCTGAAGGCCAAAAAGAGTGAGTGGACCTCATCCTGGAGGCCCCAGGGCCTGGGAGTGGGGAGGGTTTGAGAGAGGCAGGGTCGACTAAGTTTTGTTCAGGAAGATGTCCTAACTGTGGGGTGAGGACCAGTAGTTCAGAGGAGCTGGGTGGAGTTTTGGCTGCTGAGAATTTACCCAGGTGGCCACAAGGACTGGCCAGTTCTGCTCTGAGCTGTGTTTGTTAGGAGGCCTTAAAAAGACACTTAATTAACTAGTACTCCACCAGTTATCAGGCCACTCCCAGTCACCTCTCCACCAAGTCACTCACTTCCTCTAAGTTATTTTACTGACTCTTTGGAGAATTCCTGATCTGGATCTAACAGGCTTAAGGATTTCAGACATGCGCAGAGCAGACAAGGGTGATTGACAGACGACTTGGGACACCCATACACGCTCAATAGCATGGGAAAACTCAGGTCAAGGAAGGGAAAGACTCATGTCAAAGAACCAAATTCACCAGATATACCCTCATCTGCAGTAGCCAAGCCCATTTCAAAAGTGAAGAGTCCCTCAACCGCTTCCGTGCCAAGTCTTAGCCCCGCCCCATGATAAATAATCAGTAAAAACTATGAATATGTAGAACTTCCTGATCCTGCCCACCTGCCTTCCTCAACCCCTCTATGAACGTGTATAATTCCCCAAACCTATAAAATGTAAATGCTTCCTCAAATCGAGGAATTCAATCTGAGGTCCATACCTCTCAGTTCCCACTTGCTAGCCTGCGAAATAAACTCTCTCTTCCTCTCAGAACCAGCGTCTGAGAGATTGGCTCCTTGCACGCTGGGCACGGAACCATTGGTCCGGTTTCTTGGCTCTGAGCTGTGTGTGAACCGCAGGGGGAGGTGCTGTCCCCACCCCGTGTACAGAGGAGACTTCCTAAAGCTGGGCCTTTTCGCCCTTGTCCATCGGCCAGAGTCAAGGCAGGTCAGCAGCCTGGTTTGGGGAAGGGGCTCTGAAGGTGCAGTTCTTGGCAGGAAGAGTTGGGGGAAAGAGAGACAGGGGATGGACGTGGGTGGCCTCAAAGACCTGGTCTGCCGCCTCCGCTGGGTGACTCGCCAGGGATCTGCGTCGCGGCTGTCCCACTGACAGGTCCTAAGAGAGGTACGCCCTGGCGTGGTCGCCTCGGGTCAAAGGGTCAGAGCAGCTGTAAACGACGCCTCTTCAGGACCCAGAATCCCGGCATCCTGGACGCCACCCCGGCTCCGGCCACCCGCTCAGCGTTTCTCCCTCGGCAGGTCTGCGCCACCTGCCCTCGAGCGCGCTGGGCTCCACCGAAGAGCGCGGATGCGCAGGGACCTGCGGGCGTGGGGCATCCGGGTGTCGGGAGCAGCGGAGCCTGTGCGCCTCCACATTCACAGCAACTCCCGGGGCGCAGGGCACGGAGAGTGGCGCTGGGGACACCGCAGGGAGGCGACCGCAGACGAGTTGCCTGTTCCCAAGGACAGACCGGCCTTGCCCCAGCGCCCTGGCCAGGCTTTCTCAGAGCGCCTCTGGGGGCCATGCTGGCTGTTCACGTAAGACCCAAGAGCTGTCCCGAGACTCTGTCCCTCGATGGCCCCGGAGTCCTCCCCATCCCCAGTGCTCAGGGTCCAGGAGCCTGATCCACGTGAGAGCAGTTGCAGCGCGAGGCGCAGCCAGAGCTGCTAACGGGATCAAAATGTAACGGTTTTTAATCAGACCGAAGGAAAAACAAGTTTCAGGGGAACTCACACAAGTAAACTAGGAAGGACATTACGTAAGCATAAAATTGGAAAAAATAAAAACAAAAGAATTATTGAGTCAAATACATGGTTTTATGAAAATACACAACGCTTACCAAGAATAAGATAGAAACACACGTCGTAAAAGGTCTTGTAAACATTATGAGGTAACACGCACAACCGCAGGTTAAAAACGCAGCCGCCAGATGGCGCTGACTGACCGGCGGGTCCACAAAACGCAGGGCAGAGGACGCCCCCAGAACCCAACGGCCACGCCCTTCGGGCCGTCGTTCCGGGACGTCATGTGTCCCGCAGTCCAGGGCTGCGCGTCGCTAATCCCCACCGAAGGGGCACAGGCCGAACTGCAGGACCTCCCCTGAAGGGTTCTCTGCCAGTGGCGAAAACAGGGACAGGCTGGGGCAGGGCTAACGCCCGGCCGGCGCAGCGACCTCGGGCCATCCCGGCCTCCGACTCAGGTCGGCTACCGGCCTTGGGCGAGGCCTCGGTTTCTTCTTCGGCACGAGGACGCAGCGCCGCCACCTCCTGCGGGGACTCGGGGAGAACCTGGAGAACACGAGCACTGCCGGGTGCCTGAGGACTGGCCAAGCCCAAGAGGAGAGGAACCTGGCGTCCCAACCTACCGGCCACCCTCTGGTTTGGATCTGATGTCCTGCCTGGGTCCCTCTGCCCTCGTGTATTTGTGTGCTTGCGCCGGCTCCACAGACCAAAGACATCAGCACCACACTGACACGCGCACTGCTGACTGACTCCACCACTCCACCATGGCCTTCAGTTGCACCACCTTCAGTGGTGGGTACCGTTATCGCCATTTGCACAGCACTGCTGACTCTGAGATTCCCTCTGACCCTTTCAGCTCCTGTCCTGACTCACTAGGGTGCCATCGTTTTCAGAGGCCTCTGTCATCAGCAGGTTCCTGATCCTGTGGGCTGACACACCAGGACAGCTGCAAGGAGTCAGCCCACCAGAAACCCAGGAGTGATTGCCAAAGATGGACTTAATCTAGAAAAGCCAGACGAACCCCGTGGAAACATCTAGACCTAGTGGGGCAACTTGCACCATGCACCCTCCCTCCTTCCCTCTCCAGTCCCTAAATGGGCTGGAAGCTCCATCCCCAGCCCTCCTGAGCCAAACTCCAACAGACAAGAAAACTTTGTCAAACCGTATTTTCTGTGGTTTGCATTATGAAAAACAACCAGCATATTTTTCTTTTTTCAACTATATACCATTAAATGCTTCTTTAGACTGCACTCCCCCTTCCCCTACCTCTCCAACCCTTTCACACAGGGCTGCAGGGAACCATAAGCCACCGGGGATCCATGTCACCTGAGCAGCACCTTTCAACAAGGGCACAGTCCCCTGGGGTACTAATGGTTTGGGGGAAATCCAGGTTGATGAGATAAAGGGATGCCCTAGAGCAAGGGTTCTTATCAAATAACTGATTTGAAAAAACATCTGGGCTGCAAGTGGTGATTGGGCAAAAGACATGAAGGAAGAGGTGGTTCCCATGGAAACCAACATGGAAAAATGCAAGCTTCTGAGGAATCAGGCAAATGCAATTTCAGTCGCTGACTCATGCTTATTCAGTCAGCAAGCACAGGTTAAAATTACAAGGTCCAGTACAGGGAGGCTGTGTGAAAATCAGAGTGTCTGTACACACTGCTGTGCTCAACTTTGCCTCCTAGCAGGCAGGATACCCTCAATAGACAGTTTCTCAATGAATCAGTGCTGGTGTCATTATATATTGGTACAACCATTCTGGAAAGCATTTGGATATACGTATCAATGTCCTTAAAAATGTTCATCCTGTTTCTAGGAACATATCCTAAAAACAATTTAAAAGAATATGTTAAATACCTGTAATTAGTCACTGTGGAATAACATATGTCTAAATAAGTTTTATAAACTATGTCAATTGGATACGTTCTATTTAAAAAAAAAAAACCTATCAACACTATTTTGTACCACAGAAAATGAATAATACTAATCTTTTTAAATTTACAATATAGGAAATATGCGAAATACTCTCCAGTGTGAATTTTTTGGTAATGAAAAAATAGCAAAAGTGAAAAGCTGTGAAAACGGACGTAACAATATATTCTTTTTATAAATGCTCTTCAATAGTCTGAAAGGAAACATACCAAAGTGGCAGTGGTGACTTATTTTTTTTAAGTAAGGGAATTACAAGAGCTTCTCCTTTTTGCTTACCTTTCTCTCTTAATTTCTCTAAAATGAACATACAGTGCTTTTAGATTAAGAAAACAGTTCTCTTTAATTAACAAATGCCCCTTCACCCTGACAACACTGTGTGGACAATAAATAAAGGGAGGTAGGTGAGGGTGGAGGAAGTGCACAGTAGGATTCTGCACTGATGGACTCTCCTCTGTAGTCACGTGGAGAAGTCTTCTCGAAGGTGAATCCTCTGATGCTGAAACACATTGGAGCTGTGCCGGAAGGCCTTCCCACACTCACTGCACTTGTAGGGCTTCTCTCCAGTGTGGATTCTCCGATGCTGTATAAGGTAAGTACTCTGGCTGAAGGCCTTCTTGCAATCAGTGCATTTGTATGGTTTCTCTCCATGGTGTGATCTTTGGTGGTGAATGAGTCTGGAACTGTTGTGAAAGGCCTTCCCACACTCACTACACTTGTAGGGCTTCTCTCCTGTGTGGATCCTCTGGTGTTGGATAAGGTGTGTGCTCTGGCTGAAGACTTTGCCACAGTCATTACATTCATAGGGCTTCTCTCCAGTGTGGCTTCTCTGATGTTCAACAAGTTTGGTTTTTTGGATGAAGGCTTTCTCACATTCATTACATTTATAGGGTTTCTCTCCAGTGTGAATTCGCTGATGTTGGATAAGGTTAGAACTCTGGGTAAAGCCTTTCCCACATTCTTTACACTCAAATGGCTTCTCCCCAGTGTGAGTCCGCCGATGTCGGATAAGGATTGAGCTATCACTGAAGGCTTTCCCACAGTCGTTACATTTATAGGGTTTTTCTCCAGTGTGGATTCTCTGGTGATAAATAAGGGAAGAGTAGGCACTGAAGTGTTTCCCACACTCACCACACTTGTAGGGCTTCTCCCCAGTGTGAATCCTC
Organism: Dugong dugon; assembly: GCA_030035585.1. Classification (NCBI taxonomy): domain Eukaryota; kingdom Metazoa; phylum Chordata; class Mammalia; order Sirenia; family Dugongidae; genus Dugong; species Dugong dugon. The sequence goes on along the minus strand of CM057474.1, from coordinate 102,738,570 downwards.
TGATGCTTCATGAGGTTGGGCCTCCGGTTGAATGTCTTCCCACACTCGTCACACCTGTAGGGGATCTCCCCTGAGTGCATCCTCCTGTGATTGATGAACTCGCAGCTCTGGCTGAAGGCTTTCCCACACTCATCACACTTGTAGGGCTTCTCCTCACTGTGAAGCCGCTGATGCTTAACAAGGTTAGCACTATACCTGAAGGTTTTCCCACAGTAGCTACAGTAATGCAATTTTTTCCCAATTAGAATTTTCTGATCTTCATTAACAAGTGAATTTGCGTTGTAGAGTTCCCCAAAATCATGAACTGTATTTGGTTTTTTTGACCTGTGCACACGCTTGTGGTTGTTGAGGTATGATCTCTGCTCAAAACTTTGCTCACATATATCGCATTTGTAAGGTCTCTGATCTGGGATAGGGCTTGACCCCAACCTGAAGCTTCTCCCAGACTCCTGACCCCTCTCCTCACCAGTCACCATGACTGGCCTAGGGCCTTTCTGCCCCACTTGCTTGTCCAGGCACTCCTCTAGCTCCCCAACATGCTCAATGTATTCTCCCAGGTGAAGTTGCTGGGGAATAATCCCCCTGAGTTTATCTAATTGTTCTCCATCAAACATCTCTCCTGAAGTCAACTCCTTGAACTCAGTCCTGGTCCCACAATCTGAAACAACAAACAATATTTGAGGGTCACCTGTTCTGACTTTAGAAGGAAGGTATGAGGATGTTGCTTACCACTTACAGAAAAGCAACTTCATCATCTCCAAAGTCACAAAACAGTCTTGCAGAGATGAGTGCCTGGAACTCAGAGGCTTAAGGACCTCATCCAGGGCCACAGTTATGTGGCAGTGCAAATATTTCAACCCAGGTCTGATTAACTTTAACACCTATGCCCCTCCATCATTCACCCATGTGCCTGCCTGCCTGTCTTCTGCCCACAAAACTGGCCTGAGTGGGAGTGTAGGAGGCCTGTCCTTACCACTGCCAAAAGGACAGAAGATGGAGGTTCAGAGCACCATGGAGACCAGAGCAAGGAGAGGTCCCAAAGATCAGGAAGGACATTTGACAGAGAAACAAAGGCCAAGAAAATCTAAGGCCCCCTTGCAACAGCTAATCCACCCAAAAACATGGCAGGAAAACCAATCACCTTCCAGGGAGGGTAGAAGGCCAAGTACATGCCGACCCTGAGACGGAGGGGTGGAAGCATGCATGGGCTGGGGGGTCTCTTGGCTCTCCATAGCAGGCTACATCTGTTCCCAAGTCACTCCCCAGGTGCCTGAGGGGTCACCTCAGTGAGCCACCAGCACCTCAAACTTCAAGGCACCCACACAGAATGCTCCATGATGCCCTCAAATCTCTATTCCTTCCTTCCTTCCTTCCTTGACTCAACACACATATTCCCAAGCTCCTCCTGTATGGCTGTTTACCAGGAGGAAAACAGACAGTGACAAGCAGCCAGGTAGAGTCCTGCTGTGTGACCCCTCAGAGATCAACACCAGCAGCAATACTTAGGATCAATCCTGGCCGCTACTTGCCAGCTGAGTGACCTGGGGCAACTTACCTACCTTTGTGAGCCTCAGTTTCCCCATCTGAATAACAAAGGTCATACCAGCTGCTACCTTATAGCACTGTCATGAGAATGAAAGAGGATTAAACAACAGAATGGCTGTCAAGCACTCAGCAATGTGCCAGCACCACACCTGACGCACTGAGTCTTGAAAACAAGCAGCTGCACGACTGCTACTTTGTCACTGCTCCCTTTCCATTCCTGAGGGTCCCACCGACCTCTCCACTGCAAATAGCCAATTAGCACATGGAAAGGTGCTGAACCACTTTATACCTCAGAGACATACAGGTTGAAAGCGTGGGGTACTACAACCACACACCCACCAGAATGGTGCCATAAGAGAAACAACTAAGTGCCAGCCAAGATATGTAGCAAACAGAGCTCACAGTCACTGTGCTGGGAGTTTAAGCTGGAGCTGCCACTTTGGAAAACTGCTCAGCAACATTGTCTAAAGCAGACTATGCATACCTTATGACCAGCAACTGTATTCCCAGGTACATACACAAGAGGAACGCATACTCTGTGCACCAGGAGAGACACATACAAGAACGTTCTCAGCAGTTCATGCACAACACAAACTGGGAACAACCAGATGTCTTCCACAAGTAGAATGGAAAATAACTTGTGGTATGTTCACACGAAAGAACACTATAAGGCAACAAAATAGAACTGCTGCTCCATAAGGCAACACAGATGACTCTCACGTATTAAACTAAAGAGGGGCCCTGTGGGAGTGCAATGGGAATGATGAGAGGAGGTACAGGGGCTACTGGGCAGCTGTAATATGTTCCATGCCTTGAGTAGGGCAGGGTTTTTGGCAAAACTTCACTAAGACATAACTTTAGGTTTGTGCTGTTTCTCTAAGTACTTATATTCAAATAAGAAAATTTACAAAAGAAAAACACAAGTCCTTTGAGCCAGCAGTTCCCTCCTAGGACATTATCAGACAACTGCCAAAAAGATAAACGTGTATGATGATCATCAAAGCCATCCATGGCAGTGAAAACTATAGAACAACCTTCCCACTGGCACTTCCGTCCTTGTGTCACCACACAGCCACAGGAAACAGTCACCGAGACTCGTGTATAGATATGGAAAAGCACTTAGTGAAAAAAAGCAGATGACACAACAGTGCACATGGAATGATGACATTCCTGTTAATAAACAGTGTTTGTACATGGATGAGAAAGGTAGAGCAGGACATTTACTAGAAAGTGTCTCTAGGTAATGAGATTTGGGATGATGTATATTCTCTCACTTTTCCATCATGGTCTATAATCATCAGGTGGGTTAATTCAGAAAAGCAGAGAATGAAGTAATGGTCTCCATCAGTGTGTCCTTCTCTAACTCTCCTTGTAGGGCATGAGTTTTGGAAGGTAGGGCTGAATCCCCACCCCTGCATGGTCTATGGGGTGCTGTGGGCCCCTAGCCTCCCCTCACAGGACACCCCTCCTTCTGCAACCCTTCACCCTTCTCTGAACCAGCTCTGCCCAGATCCCCCTTCCCACATCTCCTCCCCCAATGTTTCCCCTTCCCATCCTCCAAGACAGCTCAAGACCATCCCCTCTGAAGGACCCCCAGGTTGATGGAGGGTGACTGTCACAGGCTTGGGCAGAAGCCACTCTCTTAAGCCTCCTGTGCTGGCCGTGATGTATCTTCTTCCAAATTCCTGAGTCATTAACCAGACACCTTGGACCCCAACAAATGCTTGTTCAGCAACTGAGCTGGCAGTGGGGCAGCTGCCCTTCACTCACCTGAGCCATCAACTCTCCCCTTGGTGCTCTGCACATCCAGGACCCACGGCTCATGCCCACGTTCCAGCTGTGAGATCACCCCAGGTTTTGGACCTGCGAGTCCTGTTCCTGGGAAGGAGATGGGGCTAGGTGTTGGTACCAAGGGCACGGGCTGAACTGGTTCACTCTAGCACTGGAGTTGCACTATGTGTGGGGGAGACCCAGGGACATCTGGACACCCTGTGGAAGCGGGGACTCAAGATTGGGCCAACAGTACTCCTGAAGATGAAGATCTAAGCACAGGGAATATGAGCCCAGGCGCTCTCTCCACTGGAGGTGGGAAACCCCTGGGGATGGGTCTGTCTGAAGCAGGGAGGTTGTTCTCTTCCAGGAGCTCAGGGAGGGAAGGACTGACTCAGAGAGGCTCCCAGCTTCACCTGTCCCTCCTCCCCACAGACTAGGCCTGCCTAGGATCAGGGCTAGCATCTCCCATCTCCGGGCCCAGGGCATGAGGAGCCTCTAAGCCCTGGCCCAGCCCCAGCCAAGCCTTTGGTCCCCAAGCTGTTCACAGGGCTGAGTCCCAGGGAGGGGCCTCACCCAGCGAGATCAGGTTCCTGTAGGTCTCCAGCATCACATCCCTGTAGAGGTGCCTCTGAGCAGGGGCCAGGCGACACCACTCCTCCCGGGAGAGTAGCACAGCCACATCCTCAAAGGTCACCGCAGCCTGGAATGACAGGACCCTGCTGCAGCCCCAGGATCCAGCCCAGTGTGGAGCCCTGGGTAGGAGGGCAGCAGAGGTGTGCTGGAGGCAGCAGCACAGGGCTGTGAGGGTCACCGCGTCTGCTGTCTGAATCCCAGCCCAGGACATCTGACTGTTCACCAAGGTGGGAAGCTCTCGGTGGAGACCTCACACATCCCAAAGAAGACAGACACTCACCTGGGGCTGGGCAGACAGAAGCTCTGCTGCCATTGCCAGAGATGCCCTGGATGTTCCAGGGGCTACAGGCAGGATCCAATCACACAGGTACTGAGGGGAGAGAAAGGAACATGTGGAGGCCCAGCCTGGCCCCTTCTTCCACAGCTGGGGCCCCTTTCTGTTGTCCTGCCCCCGTGCCTTCAATGGCCCCCTCCTGCAGTCACCAACTCCAGGCTGGTCCCAGGGCACTGCCCACCCACAGCCTCTGCTGTTCCTGAGAGCCAGTTCTGAGGCAGGAGGCCTCAGGGCCCCTGTCCCAGGCCATCCCCATCACATGTCCCTATCCCCCAAGGCACAGGAGAGTCTACTCTCTGCCTCTGGCTTCCCCTCCCCAGGCCTGTCCCCATGGCTCACACGGAAGGTCCCCCAACTCAACTACCCCCTTAGGTTGTCCTCCTCCTCCTCCCTCGTATGCTGAATTGTCTCATTCTGGAGGAGGGCGGAGATACTCGTTCACTTTATATAACAGAATAGAAACAGAACTTTAAGGGTTTAGGAAGAAAGGGAAATAAAATCAACAACATATAGAATATAAAAAACAAAGTACAAACCAAAACAAAAAAAAAACAAAGCCATTGCTGTTGAGTGGATTCTGACTCATAGCAACGCTACAGGACAGAGTAGAACCGCCCCATAGAGTCTCCAAGGAGCATCTGGTGGATTCTAACTGCCAACCTTCTGATTAGCAGCCATGCTCTTAATCACTGCGCCACCAGGGCTCTGAGAAAAAGTACAGAATATAAAAAAAACACAAAATAAGTAGTAGAAAGAAGTCCAAACATAGGAGCAATGGTAAGAAATACAAAAGAATTAAACTCACTTATTAGAAGCACAAGACTCTCCAATTAGATACACAAAATACAGCTATTTGACCTAAAATAAAGTAACAGAAAGGCTGAATACAAGTAAGACAGACCTGACAAACACTAAAATAAAGTTGTTGTAGCTATATACCTTTTCCCATATGTTTTAAGTCTTTTACTGAAACATGGCATTTCTACAGAACAGTAGACAAGTCCTAGGTGTACAGCCCAATAGAAAATGACAAATAGCACAGGCCCACATAACCAGCACCCAGATCAAGAAAGAACAGGACCTGCTCCCAGATACCCGGTGCCCTTGCATTCACCACCCCACCCCCAACCCAAAACAGTGAACCTCTATCCTGACTTCCAGTTCCACAGATCATCTGGGCCTGTTTTAAACCTGATGAGTCTACACTCTGCTCAGCATGGTGTTTGTAAGCTTCATATATATTGCTGTATGTGGTTTAGCTATAATACCAATCAAAACAGAAGTGAGAGCAAAAATCATTAATAGGAACAAAGACCGACACTGCGTATTATAATAAAAAGAGAAACTCACCAAAAAGCTATAATAATTACAAACATGTACATATCTAATTATAAACCTTCAAAATGTCTAAAGCCTAAGTTAACTGAACTACCAAAGAGGAACTGGCAAACCTTCCTCTGGAATGAAGGATTTTTAACACACTTCCCCCAGAAACAAGATCAAGTAGAAAACCCTGCACTTAAAAAATAGATAATACATATATTTTCAATATGCACATTGAATATTACAAAAAGTAACCACATACCAGGCAACAAACGGAAGTCGCAACAAATTCCCAAGGCTGATATCATTTGGCAAAACATTCTCAGATCATACTGTTGTTATACTAGAAATATCTGATAAAAGGAACCCCCAAAAACAACAACATAGAAAATGGAAACAAAGGTGGAAGTGAAAACAAAGGCTAAGAAACAGGAACAGGCTTAACGAACTTAACATGAGATTGAAAAACAGGATGATCTAAACATTCAACAAGAAACTAGAAAGAAAATAAAGTAATTCAAGGAACGAACATGGAAGAACATAACGAAAACATGATTTAAAGAAACACAAAACAGTCTAAATATTGGTTATTTGAAAAATGCTAATAAAATACATAAACATCTGGCAAGTCCAATCAAGGCGGAAAAGAGATGGCAAAGCAAATGCTATTAAGAACGAGAAAGGGGGCACTTTAGATTCTATAAGCAGTAGTTCTCAGACTGTGGCCCCGGAGCCCCTGAAGTTTGGCATGCTCAAGACTGTTTTCATAACAACACTAAGATGCGTGTGCTCTTTCACTCTTATCCTCTCACAACAATACAGTGGAGTCTTTCAAAGGCTACGTACACATGTTGATGGCTGATGGTTTCTGTAGTAGTATATCCTTTTGTTTTAAATTTTTCAGTTTTAATTTAAAATATACTAAATATTGATAGGTATGACACAAAACCTCTTTGGGGGCCCTCAATAATCTTCAAAGTATAAAACCATAACATATGAGAACTGCGGCCATAGACATTTAAAAGCAATAATATTATAAATAACTATAAAAACAATTTAAAATAGATAAAATGGACCACACACTCAAGAATAACATGAACCTGACTAAACAATAACATCACGATAAATGAAGAAAATACTGAAGTCAAGGATTTCATTTTACTTGGATCCACAATCAATGCCCACGGAGGCAGTAGTCAAGAAATCAAAAGACACACTGCCTTGGGCAAATCTACTGCAAAAGACTGCTTTAAAGTGTTACAAAGCAAAGATGTCACTTTGAGGACTAAGGTGCACCTGACCCAAGCCATGGTATTTTCAACTGCCTCATATGCATGCGAAAGCTGAACAATGAATAAGGAAGACCAAAGAAGAATTGACGCCTTTGAATGATGGTGTTGGCGAAGAACCCTGAACATACCATGGACTGCTAGAAGAATGAACAAATCTGTCTTGGAAGAAGTACAACCAGAACGCTCCTCAGAAGTGAGGATGGCAAGACTTCATTGCACATGCTTTGGACATGTTATCTTCTCCCTGGAGAAGGACATTATACTTGGTAAAGTAGAGGGTGAGTGAAAAAGAGGAAGACCCTCAATGAGATGAGCTGACACAGTGGCTGCAACAATGGACTCAAACATAGCAACGACTGTGCAGATGGTGCAGGACTGGACAGTGTTTTGTTCTGTTCCACACAGGGTTGCTATGAGTCGGAACAGACAATAAGCATTAAATAAATTGAACTGGTAGTCAAAGATCTCTCCCAACCAATGGGTAGAGGACCCAGGTAGTTTATTGGAGGTGGGGAGAGTACAAATCTCTTAACAGATAATCCTATCTTCATTCGATTTGTTCTAGGGAAAAAAAAAAAAAAACAGTGAATGCTTCCCAATTCATTCCATGAGGTTAATATAACCAGACAAGAAAAATATAAGAAATTAGAGGCCAACTCCATTTTATGAACATAAGTGCAAAAATCTTTATAAAATGTTAGCAATTCAAATACAGCAGTATAAAAATACAAGGTTAAATAAAAAATCCTAAGCAGTGTAATTCAACAAACAATAACATATGTATGTAAGGACTGAGTAGGTTTAATTCCAAGAATGTAAGGACAATTCAACTTTAGAAAATCTATTAAAGTGCTACATCTCAAGAAAGAAACATCTGACAAAAATGAACTCATGTCCACTATGTAAAAATAAGTAACTTAGCAAACTAGGAATAGAAGGTAGTGTTTCTAATCTGATAAAGACTATTAGAAATCTATAACAAACATTACACTGGGTGGTATCATATTAGAAGCATTCCTACTGGAGTCAGTGACAACACAGATGCTCCCTCTCACGGCTGCTATTCCACACTGTACCAAAGAACCGAGCCAACACAGTAACAACAAAAAAAAAAAAAAACTCCGTTGCCATCAAGTTGATTTTGACTCATGGCGACCTCACGTGTCAGGTCATGGAAAAAAAAGTACAGGTAGCCTCCAACTACAACAGGGTTCTTGTTCGGACGGTTCCATCATAAGTCAGTTCTGACCTAAGTCAAATACCTCATTTTATTTTTAGTTTTCATTATTATTGCCTTTTATTATCAGTATCTTTATACACTGATCTTTGTCTTTGGGGGTTGGAAACATTACATATAAACTTACACATATGTTTTAATACATACATACATATATAAAAAAAATACACAAATCATAAAAAAAAGGATGGCCGTAAGTGTAGCTCGTCGTAACTTGAATACGTTGTAAGTCGGGGATTACCTGTACAAGGAATAAGAATTGGAAGGGAAGAGATGAAACTGCCATGATTTGAGAATGATAAAATCACCTGTATAGAAAATCCAAGAGTATCAAATAGTTACATAATACCACTCCTATCTATAACCAAAGTGACATTCACAACAGCTACAAAAACTATTCACTAATATATAAGGACTTTACGGACAAAAGTAAAAAACTTTACTGAAGGACATTAAAAAGACCTAAAATAAATAAACAGACAATATTCATAGATGGGAGGGCTCAATATCATAAAGATGTCAATTTTCCTCAAATTGATCTATTAATTCAATGCAATTACAGTCAAAATTTCAATAGAACATAACATGAAACTTAACCAGAATGGCTCTAAATATCTCATGAAAAAGTAATGATCCAAGATTAGCCAAGGCAATGCCAAAAAAAAGAACTAAAGAAGGCAGGAGCTTGCTTTCCAGATATCAATACTTATTATGTTAATGACATACCTGCAATGATAATAGCGATGAGGAAGGATGTGCTATTGAATACATGGTGTTGGCACCACTGGTTTTCCATAGGAAGAATAAAATAAAATTGGATTCCTGCTTCTATAAAAATATGTCAGGTGTTGAAGACCTAAATGTTAAAAAAAAAAAAATTATAACTATTACAAGAAAATAATATACAAAAGTACCAAAAAAACCATAAAAATAATTTTTAAAAATCTCCTGTACAAAATACACCACAAAGTTAAAAGACAAGCTGCAGAGTGAAAGAAGATATTTGCAACATATGTAACAAAGGATAAGTATACAAAATTTATAAAGAATACAAAAAGAAAAAAAACACAAATTATTCAATTAAAAAATGGACAAAAGGTATGCCCTAGAAAATCAGATACAGAAATTCAATCTAATTAACATCTAAAAAGATTTTCAATGCCCATAAGAATTAGGGAAATGCCAATTAAAACAGTATCACAGGACTTCTCTCCCCCAAAATTGGAGAAAATTTAATGCTTTGTAATATTAGATACTGTTGAGGACACAAGAAAGACTGGAGACGTTCCGAGTGCAGTAGGGCTGTAAACGCTACAGTCACTCTGGAAATCCATCTCACCAGAGCTGGCAGAACTCAAATCCTGCATACTTCCTACTCGGGAACCCTATTTCTAGGTATGTACACTATAGAGATAATTGCTCACACACACAAGTAGATACACGAGAATGTTATCCCATGCCTGTGTATAAGAAAAACAGAGAAACAACCTCAATGTCCATCATCAAGGGAATGGGCAAATGAACTGTGGTCTGATCACAGCGGTTGAAATGAATGAATCACATCGTCAAGGACACAATACAAAGATATAAGGTTGAATGTTGCCATCAAGTTGATTCCGACTCATAGCAACCCTATAGGACAGAGCAGAACTGCCCCACAGGGTTTCCAAGGAGCAGCTGGTGGATTTGAACTGCTAACCTTTTGGTGAGCAGCCGTAGCTCTTAACCACTGTGCCACTAGGGCTGCATAGTATGATATACATGTAGCTTTTCAAAAGACAAACACAATATCAGGTGTGTAGAAGTATAAGAAAATGGGCTGAAAAGAAGAGACTGGGGAATGGTGGGCCTAAGAATAGTTTTACTCTAATAGTAATGTTTTATTTCTTTTCTTAAAAAAATAAAGGCTTCAGAGCTGGAGAAGGATGTAGAGCATAATTCTAACTCACAAAAAAAAGACCAGATTCACTGGCCTAAAGGAGACTGGAGAAACCTCGAGAGTATGGCCCCCAGACACCCTTTTAGCTCAGTGGTGAAGTTACCTCCGAGGTTCACTGTTCAGCCTGAGAGTGGACAGCCCCGTAAAACCAAATGAGACTAACAAGGCACAGGAGTCCAGTGACAAGGGCCAGAAGGCAGAAGGGGACAAGGAAGCTGGTGATAGGGAACACGAGGTTGAGTAAGGATATCGTTGATGTGTTGTGAGATTGTTAACCATTGTCATAGGGCAAGATTTGTAGTAACTGTTAAATGAGAAACTATTTTGTTCTGTAAGCCTTCATCCTATGTGAGAATAACAGCACAATTGGAAGAGTGTAGTCAATGACACTGAACTGTGCATGTAGGAATTTTTGAAACGGTGTATCTTTGGCTATGTGTATTTTCACCAAAAAAAAAAAGGTTGAGAATTTAGAGGGTTAATATGTTGTGGGGTTGTTAACCAGTGTCATAAAACAACATGTGTACTACTGTTTCATGAGAAACTATTTGTTCTGTAAGCCTTCACCTGAAGTACAATAAAATATATAAATAAATAAATAAATAAATAAATAAATAAATAAATAAATAAATAAATAAAGGCTCGAAACAAATGTGGCAAAAACGGAACTGGCAATCCTAGTCACTGGTGTTTGTTAATCTATTCTATGTACTTTATTTTTAAAATGTCTCAAAATGTATATAAATTTTTAATGATTAAAAAAAAAAAATCCCTGAGGGACCAAGTTACTGGGCTGACGGATATGGGGACCATGATTTCATAGAACATCTAGCTCAACTGGCATAACACAGTTTATAAAGAAAACGTTCTACATTCTACTTTGGTGAGCAGCGTCTGGGGTCGTAAAAGCTTGTGAGCAGCCATCTAAGATATTCCACTGGTCTCACCCCTTCGGGAGCAAGGGGGAATGAAGAAAACCAAAGACACAAGGGAAAGATTAGTCTAAAGGACTAATGGACCACAACTACCACAGCCTCCACCAGACTGAGTCTAGCACAACTAGATGATGCCCAGCTACCACTACCGACTGCTCTGACAGGGATCACAATAGAGGGTCCTGGACAGAGCTGGAGAAAAATGTAGAACAAAATTCTAAATTACAAAAAAAAAAAAAAAAAGACCAGACATACTGATCTGAAAGAGACTGGAGAAACCCCAAGAGTATGGCCCTGGGACACCCTTATAGTTCAGTAACAAAGTCACTCCTGAGGTTCACTCTTAAGCAAAGACTTGACAGGCCCGTAAAACAGAATGAGACTAAATGGGCACAACAGCCCAGGGACAAGGACTAGAAAGCAGGAGGGGACAGGAAAGCTGTTAATGGGGAACCCAAGATCGAGAAGGGGAGAGTGTTGACACGTTGTGGAGTTGGCAACCAATGTCACAAAGCAATATGTGTATTCATTGTTTAATGAGAAACTAGTTTGCTCTGTAAACCTTCATCTAAAGTACAATAATTAAAACACATACACACAAGACCAAGAGGCAAAAAGGCTTGAGACCTTAAAAAAAAGGCCTCTAAAATATGAACCAAAAGCTGGCTCCTTGGCTGTGGAGAGGGCGGCCTTGGAGAGAAGGCACAGCTAGTGGGACAAGTGTTTTGGGAAATCTGGCTGCTAAAGGCAAGAAGAGGGGCCTGCAGGACAGGTTGGGACAAATGGGAGGAGGATGATTGATATGGGGGCGCGTGAAGCCAAGTTAAATGTTGACAGGAAAGTGTGTGTGTGTGTTTTGGCATTAACTGTCCCCAGGAGGCCAGGTGACCGCGCCTCCGCGCCTCCCCGCCCCCCTCCCCGAGGAATGTGGTGTGGGAATCTAGTGGTGGGGGTTGTGGGGAGAGAGATACAAATGAGCCTGGGCCTGTGTGCGAAGGAAAGGCCGGGCCTATTCTGCAGACTGGGAGTTTAGAATTGGGGGAGTTTGAAGGGGGATGGTACTAACGATAGGGGGAGACGAAGGGCCTCGGGTCACCAGGCTACAGGAAGGGGTCCAAAGCATCCCGAGGCGTGGAAGCCTCCTCGTGGGGAGACCCCGGGCGAGTCATGGGATCTGTTGGCGGGGTGCCCAGAGCAGGAGATGGGTCTGTCAGCGGGATCCTGGGGCGAGAGGTGTCGCCGATAGTCAGGAGGACCCCAGGCCCGGAGTATTGCGAGAGGGGTGGACTTTGGAGCGGGTGGCGCGGGAATGGCTCGCATCCCTGTGTAGGCCCCGCGGCCACAGCCGCCCCCGTCCCCGTCGGGCCCACACTCACCTCAGAGCCGCAGAAGAGCGGCCACCGGACCAGACCCCGCCTGCCCCGCCAATCGGAATCGAGCCGGAAGTGACGCGCCAGCCAAGCCCTACTCCTCTCCGGGCTACAAGCGCCGCTCGGGCTGCTCTGGGACGCGGGAGGACTCCGCGTCTCGGTGGTATGCGGTTCTGGTACACAGCAGGTTCTCCGAGAACCGTAGACAGTAATGCTGTGAGTTGGGAACGCTGGTACCAGCCGGCAGTCTGGAGCCATGACCCCGAGTTCCCAGAGCAGGGACTATGGCCAAAGGCTTTGATGACCAACTTAAAAGATTAACAGGTTATAGTAATTCTCTTTTTCGGGGGAAATCTCTCCCGTGTGAGCGGCTAGTGTTACCCCAACCAAGAAAAGATCAAGCCCCGGGTAACCCTACCCTTCCCTCAAGACATTGTGCTCACCCAGGATGTTAAGTAAATGCTTACTGGTCAAAGAAGCCTATTTTAGGATTTAACCCACTGCTGCCACCCCTGTAAATGGGCCCGGAATGCACACCAACTACAGAAGTCTCAGAGGCCGCTGTCCACCCTTAAGGATGTTCCAGGGGCAGCCATCCCGTCTTTCTTCTTTCCAACCCCCCTGAATCCACGGGGACCCTGCTTGCTGATGCCTGGGAGGTCCCACACAGCGCCAACCCTGTCCAGCCGCAGGGCGGCTCTGAGGGGCGGTGCCCAGGTCTGCAGAGAGGATCACCACAGACCACACTCTGCAGGCCCTCCAAGCCCTTGGAGCTGTGCTTGGAAGAGAGCAGGTCTTGCCCTGTGAGTGGGGCAGCAGCAGGGACAGGAGTTCTGGGAGCCAGGAGAGCCGGCTGGACGGCTGGAACCTCAAAGGACCACCGTGAGGAATGCTGGCATCATCACCACGTCCTGTCCGCGAATATTCTTGTTCTAACTCTGTCCCATTTTGGGAAATCCTGTCCATCCTTTTGGATTTGCTGAGTAGTTAGGGTTGATGCTTCTGTTTTCAGCAACCCTAAGTGGGAGATTGACTCACATGGTCCGAGAGCCAGAGGAATAAGTGCAAATATTGACCTGTTGACTGGCTGAGGAACCGAGACACACAGGACATAGGTGTGTAGAAAATAAACAGAACAAAGATACAGAGAAAAGATACCAAAATGTTGGCAGTGGTCACCTCGGGGATTAACCCCCACCAAAAACCCATTGCCGTCATGTTGATTCCGACTCATAACGACCCTATAGGACAGAGTAGAACTGCTCTACAGGGTTTCCAAGGAGCAGCTGGTGGGTGTGAACTGCCAACCTTTTGGTTAGCAGCCAATCGCTTAACTTCTGCATTATGGGGTTTTAATTTGTTCTATGCACTCTTCCATGTTTTCCAAAAGGTGAGAAGCCAGGTTTTGTAGGACTTGGGGCTTATAAACATGGGGGTTCTTTAAGGAAAAAAAATATATATATGCAAACAAATTGGGCCCAGAACCTGGAAGAGGCCCTTAAGCTCCTTTAGCTTCTTGATGAATTTGTTAACTATGAGTGCACATGAGTTTTATACCCAGGGGGGAAAACCTCATCACAAATGCTCCTGGGCTCTTACCCTCCTTCCAAATGTGCTAGGCGAACACTTCCAAGGTTTGTGTCACCTGCTGCATCCATTCTAGCTGTGTCCTCTGTCCTGGAGCAAGCCTTTCCTGATGACCTCCCTCCCCAAAGCTTCCTTTGGCCAAGGCTGGAGCCCACTTTGGCCAGAAGGGAACAGAAAAGCAGTGGCGATTTATGGCCAAGGTGACCATTTCATCCTCCTTCCAGATGTCCCTCTGTCCTTGGGAGGAAATGCTGCACCTGCCTTCTCTACACCCAAACTCTTCATGGATGTAAATGTGACCTGCCAAGCTTGGGGTCAGCACTATGGATGACAATCAAGAAGATCAGATCAAGGTCCCAGCCCTGTGGGAACCACCTGGGTGGGGTGAGTTACCCAAGGGCAAAGAGAACACTAGCAGGATCAGGAAGACAAGACCAAGAAATGGGGGTCAGGGTCCCATGAGAGGTGGGCATGGGCTATGAATGGGAACCTGCCTGGCAGCACAGCGTGGCCTTGTCACCCAGGAGGGGCCTCACCTGGGAGCCACACAGCCCCTTAGAACCACCTTGAGATAACCTGTTCTTATGCATGAGGCTCAGGGAGGGGCAGCCGAGCCATGGGCACCTCACCAGTAAAGACCCCTCCATCCTGCATGAGGCTGTCCCTGGCAGGCTTTTGGCCATGAGTAGTCAGGGACAGTAGCTGGCAGCACCTGCAGCCTCACTGGCTTTGAAGGGGCTGCAAGGGGAATAGCCATAGCAAGAATTCCAGATGGCGTTCTGGAAAGGAGTATCCCTTGCTTCCCTGAGCAGCATCAGTCCTGCTTGTTGGCTTTGATCAGCTTGTTTAGCAGATGGTACAGGTGCCCTGGGCCACGCTCAGCCTGGTGGTGGTGGAAGCTCACAGGACAAAGTCTCCCCAGGGCAGAGGACATGCCACACACCCTTCAACCCCATTCTCAAGGGGGTGCTCCAAGAGTGAGCCTCCACACCCCGGTGGATGAGCGCAGGGACAGCCCCATGCTGGTGGTGTGGTGTTGGGAGTTCCAGGAATCAAGTCCCTGTGGAGATTTAAGTGACAGGACAGGGCCAGAGGCTGGTGACCAGGAACCCGAGAGCCTCTCAGGACTCCTGCTGTGTACAGATGCTGGTGCCCATGGGGTCAGGGCTACAGCCTATCATCAGGGAGCGTACAGGGTGAGCCAGGGTGCCGGCAGACATGATAAAGGCTAGACCTCGGGGACTAATTGGGTGGGAGAATATGGGGGCTGGCAGCTGGGTGGTGGCCAGGACAGGTTTGGGCAGCAATCTACACTCTTTGGTCAGCTGTGTACACCTGTCTAAGCCTTTCTGGAGCCCTCCACTAAACTCAACAGTTCTGAGGCCATGATGGGGACCTGAACAGCAAATGCCCCAGAGGCTGCTGGGTGACCCCAAGCTCACCACCATTATCTGGGTGTTCAGCAGAGCCCCATGCCCAGAATCACTGACCTTAACTTCATCTTTCCCTGCTGGGTCGGAGAAAAGGCAGAAGCAGACAAGCAGGCCTGACCCAGACGATAAGGTGCCCAGGGGTACAGGACTTTCAGCCCTGGTAGTGACCCCTGGTCCCCTACCACATCTGGGGTGTGGACTGCTCCGTCAGAGAAGCAGCAGCTTGTTCCTGATGATCAGCAGGGAAGGACAGGCAGGATGTTGAGGCAAAACCAGGCATGGCCTTCCTGGCTGTAAAGAGACTGTCTTTCTCCCCAAAACAGCCCACTAAGGACAGGACCAGCCATACCCCAAAAGCCCTCTCTGCACACAAGACTCCCAGCGCTCAGCCCAAGAGTGGGCCCTAGACACTGCCATGTCATCAGCTGCAAGCCAGGCACCCCAAAAGTAGCCTTCCAGAGACATGTGCACCCCCCATTTGGGCAGGTCCTGGTCATATGGCGGCCAACAGGAGGCTTGGGAAGTGCAGGGATTCCATCTCGCACACCGGGGCTCAAATCCAAGCTGTGTGCACTCCACTTCCTTACTTGCAAAACTCTCCTCGGACCAGGGCACCGCAGCAGGACTGATCCACTGGCTGATGCTGAGCACAGACCCTTGTTCTTGTCCCTCCAACCTGGTCTCCAGGCCCCAGCAGGCCCCTCTCCTCCTGCAGTGAACTTTTGCTCCAAAGCTTCTACTACTCACTGGTGCATCTACACCATCTCCTTACTGTTCCACAGGTGACACTGCAGCCCAGCCCCAAAACAGGGCCCTTCACTCTGAACCACAGGAACAGTACACAGCTAAGTGGCAGGAGAACAAGCTTTATTGAGTCCCCAACCCTAGTTCTCTTTCTCCTGCACAGTCTTGGTTCCCCGGAGTCGTCCGGTCCGGCGAGCAGCAATCAGACCCACTTTGCGGCCGGCAGGGGCATCCCTGCGGATGGTGGAGGGCTTGCCAATGTGCTGGTGGTTGCCACCTCCAAAAGGATGCTCCACGGGCTGCAGAAAAAGGACAACAGTGTTAGCGTGGGTGACCTCACCTGCCAGAGCTCAGGGGCAGAAAGAATCGGCCTGAGACTACAAACCAGTACACCACTGCATCCCCTTGTAAGTTATTCCCCTAACGGGGGGAGAGACACACTTCTGAAAGGGGACTGTCCACCCAGCTTCATGGCCCCTGCACCTCGATTTCTGAGGTACTCACGTTCATGGCCACACCCCGCACACGTGGCCAACAGTTCCTCTTGGCCTTATACTTGTGGTAGGCACGGCCGGCCTTCAGGATGGGCTTGTCAATGCGGCCACCACCAGCCACCACACCTGGAAAAGAGTAGGGACCTCAGTGACGTGCATTGAAGACAAGACACTCCCCAGGCACAGGCTCCCCCTGCTGGCTCCTTGCCAGTGCCCAGCTCCCTGCACTAATTACTCTCTCTTCATACCTTCCCATTCTGTCCCCAGCAGCCTCCATTAAAGGACAACTGCTAAGGAAAAAGCCTGCCCCATTCAAGCCTCTGTCCCAGGAAGCCCCTCATAGCCTGTGAGCTGACAGCCAAGTTTCTTCAAGTTCCCCGAGTCAAGAGAGCTTCAAGGTTTTCCAAATAAGTTTTCATTCTCAGCACTCTGCCTTTGTGAGCGGATCACTCCACCTCCCCTCACAGAGCAGCTGTCACAACACAGCGGTGGCTCTGCTCCTTCTGTGAACATGCCCCAAAGCCTCCTCTGCGCACGGGTAATTTAGCACAGCAATTCAAAGGCATTGCAAAGCAGTGAAGTAAACAGGCAAACTTGGGTTCAAATCCGTTTTCCCACTTACTGTATAGCCTTGAACAAATTACTATCTCTGGATGTATCTGTAGAATTACATCAGTTGGGAGTTACAACACAGTGAAGACATTCCCTACCTGACAAATCTCACTCAACCCTAAATCAGATGTGAAGTCGGTACTACACCACGCCATTTTACAAGTTAAGACAACTCACAAACCACTTAAGGGGCTCAAGTAAACTGAACCCATGGGTAACAGGCTGGAACACGCAAAACAATCAGTTGTAACTGAATCCTGGCTGAAGACTCAGCCTATCCACCCACCAACCATCTACTCGCTACCTGCCACTCACCAACCACGGCTCTGTTGGCTGAGGAGATGACCTTCTTGGAGCCTGAAGGAAGCTTCACGCGGGTCTTCTTAGTCTCAGGGTTGTGGGAAATGACCGTGGCGTAGTTCCCGGAGGCTCGCGCCAGCTTGCCTCGGTCTCCAGGCTTCTCCTCCAGACAGCACACGATGGTGCCCTCAGGCATGGTGCCCACCGGGAGGACGTTGCCGATGTTGAGCTGGGCTGCGAGGCGAAGCAGCTAGGTCAGTGCAGTACTGTGGCCACCTTAACTCACTCACTCTGGTACCAAGACAACACTAGACGCCCAGCCTCCGCAGCTCTCCAGGTACCAGTTTGGGTACCTTTTGGTCACGCGGGAGTCCCCAAGTGAGGCCGAGGCTTCTCAGACAACCCCATATCCTCACCCGACCCCACCTTACAGTCGCGAGACTCACCCTTCTTGCCGCAGTACACGAACTGGCCTGTGTGGATGCCCTCGGCTGCGATAAACAGCTCTGTCCGCTTTTTAAACCGATACGGGTCCCGGAAGACCACCTTGGCAAGGGGCGCGCCACGGCCCGGATCGTGGATGATGTCCTGCGGGCCGAGGCTGCGTGAGGGCAGGATCCCGGCGGGCCGCCCCCACCCGCCACCCGTCCCGGCCCAGTGTTCCGCACCTTCACAATGCCCTTGATGTAGCCGTGCCGCTCGGCAAAGTCCACGGCGCGCAGTCGCGCTGCGCCCTTACGGTGCTTCACGTGCGCGCGGAACACAGAGCCGGCGCCCTTCCTCTGTCCACGAATTACGCGGCCCATGGCGGCGGGTCTGGAGAGCGTCCACTGTCAGCTCGCAGGCGGACCAGGCATCCCCGCCAGCCGGGCTTCCAGCACTCCCGTCCCCCTAGCCCCGGCCCGCCCCGCGGCCCCAGCCCGGCCATTCACCCCAGCGTCCCCACAGGAGAGTCGCAAGAGGCCCCCGCGGGCCCCGGGGCGACGGATGGCAATGGATGGTAGCCACCCCGCAGCGCCGCAACCACGTCTTACCTGCCCACGAGCGCGAACGAAAGAGGAAACGCGGCGCCCGCGAGCCGCCTTATCTTCCGGGGCGGGGCCCGCGAGCAGCTTTACCTTCCGGAGCGAGCGCCTAGCCGTCCGGCGCGCAGGGTACGCTGGGACGAGTGGTCGGCCCTCGGGTGCTCCGGGTGACACCTCCGCCGGCGTGGAGTCTGCGCAGGCGCACTGGGAAAGCTGTGTCTGTGGAGCCGGGAGGCTCGGGGGTTGCACCTGGCCGACGCTATTCCCCGTTGTGTCATCGTGGGATCGGGGCCCTGAGAGGAGGCTGCAGCGTCCCGGCCCTGGCCGAGGGCTCCCGGCTGGCAGTGCTGCCCGTGGAACAGCCGAAGAGGCACCGAAAAGAGGGATTTGTCCAGCCGCAGCGCCCCATTCTGGATTCGCGCGGGGCTCCAGACTGCCCCCTGTAGGGTGAGGGGCTCTCTTGTCAGGAGAAGCGGCCTTCTGTCCGTGAAGAGCCCCAATGTAGGGTCAGGAACTACCTTGTCGGGAGAGGGACTCCCTTGTCCGGTGAGGGGCTGCCGCGGGTGCACTGCGTCCAGGGAGCTGGCGGGAGATGGGCGAAGGAATTTGGGGGACAGATGGCAAATAACTCCTGCTGGATCGGACGCTTCGCGGACGTCAGGATTTTGTCGACTTCTGGGCCCTCGAAGAGGGAGTGGCCGGAACTGGGTGTGGGTGTCGGAGAGAGGAGCCTGGGACCATCTTTACCTGGAGCTAGGGAGAATGGGGAGGGGAACGAGGCCCAGAAGGGAGAAGTATGATGTCGCAGGGGCGAGTTGTGGGGAGGTGCGGCGGTGTCACACGCAACGGAGAGAATGAGGATAGGCAGACTGGACAAGTGACCCTGAGGCGACGGAACACAGTGACAGTGACCAGAGGCCTGTGGAGACGGGTGGGTGGAGGAGGAATGCGGAGAGGAGCCCAGAATGGGGCAGCTGGGCAAGGGCCGTGGGGGTCAGAGATGGGAGATAAGGAGCGTCTGGCTGGGTGGGGGTGTTCAGCAGGACACCTGCTGTGGGGCTGGGGCCTTCCCAGAGTGGTGTCCTGAGGGATGGGAACCCATGCACAAGTCGGGGGAAGTGGTGGTCCAGGAGAGTTAGCCAGGAAAGGAGGTGAGACCCCTCTCCAACAGGAGACGCTGGCAGGAAGAGCTTCATTAACATTGGCTTCTGGTGAGCAAGTGAGGCCCACAGAGGAAGGGGGGCTACAAGGAGGGTTCTGGAAGGATGGAGATCCCAGCTGGCAGTCAGGACTCTGGGAGGGAGACCCTCTGAGGGCAGAGACAAGGATCTGCCAGTGGTGTCCCACCTGGATGTGGTGCCATCACAAGAAGGTGATAGGAGAAGGGAGGAAGGGGTACCAGGTGGCCAGGGGGAAGGGGGTGCTGGTGCATGAGACACCCTGAAGAGGCCATGGAGCTGGGGTTCGGGGAGAGCAAGAAGGAACTCCACAGAACCAGGGCTCAGGAGGCACCACAGCCAACTACAGGGCATCGGCCTGGCTGGGCCTCCTCGGAGGTTCTGGGGTCAGTGGGGATAGGCCCTGAGGTCCAGAGGGCAGAGTGAGGGTTGGGTGTTGGACAGAAGTGAGACCAGCTTAGACACACAGGGTGTGGGGTTCCTGATACAATCCCACTGGTCCTTGGAATGGGATGTTACAGGTGAGGGGGCATCTGGGCCCCCATTACCCCTCTGGCCCTCAGAGGTGGACGCCAAGGCCCTGGGATGCAACTGGAAGGAGGCAGACCTGGCCACCGCGGGCATCCAGGGCCTTGCTGACACTAGCTTGGGTCAGGCCCAAGGGTAGCTCCTTGAATGGACTCTTGTGGACAGTCAGTGTGTCACAGTTGGAGGAGAGATGGGGGGAATCCTTTCATGGCCACCAGATCCCTGACCCCTTGGCTGGTGCTTCTGACTTTCCACCTATAACCTCTCAGTCTCTCCTCCCAGATTTTAGCAAGTTTCCCTTTTCTCCTTAGTGATACAGGCTTGGACCCCACGATTTTCATAACCTTTGTAGGTCTGAAGACCTCCCAAGAGTTTTTACTAATTCCCGGGCAGACTTTTTTAAAACACTTTTTCTAAAGAGAGAGCCCAGGTAGTGCAGTGGTTAAGAGTTCGGCTGCTAACCAAAAGGTCAGCAGTTTAAAGCCACCAGCTGCTCCTTGGAAACCCTGGGGCAGTTCTACTCTGTCCTGTAGGATCACTATGAGGGAATCAACTTGATGGCAACGGGTTTTTGTAAAAAGTATTCTACAAAGACCTGTATTACAAATATTCTCAGCATAAACATGATGACTTTTCATCTCCTCAATATACTTGGGAAATAGCATCCATGTCAATGAATGGATTTTGTCCAGGACCGCTGGGGCTCCCTTCCAGTCACTCCCTCAGGCACCTCTCCTTTCTGCCCAGCATCACCCTCCGTGACTTTTGACAGCCCTGGTTATTTCTGCTAGGCACACTTTATGCCCTTCATGTGCGTTTACTCATAATTCCATGAACAAATACTATTGTCCCCGTATCAACAATGAGGGGGACACAGTGTTACTGTTATCTGCCAAGGCCCCACAGCTGTTAAATAGTGGAGCCAGCCCTACTTTGGTGAGTAGCAACTGGGGCATTAAAAGCTTTTGAGAAGGCATCTAAGATACAGCTATTGGTCTCTTCCCGTCTGGAGCAAAGGAGAGTGAAGAAAACCAAAGACTCAAGGGAGTAATTAGTCCAAAGGACTAATGGAACACTTAAACCACAGCCTGCACGACCCTGAGACCAGAAGTAGATGGTGCCCAACTACCACTAACAGCCACTCCGACTGGGATCACAACAGAGGGTCCCAGACAGAGCGGGAGAAAAATATGGAACAAAAATTCAAATTCAGAGAAAAGACCAGATTTACTGGTCTGACAGAGACTGGAGGAACCTCTGAGACTATGGCTGTAAGACACCCTTCTGACATGGATCTGAAGCCATTCCCAGAGACCATCTTCCAGCCAAACAGTAGACAAGCCCATAAAATAACACCGGAGAGAAACGTACTCCTTAGAACAATCAGTTATACTAGGTCAAAAAGACAACATTTGCCCAAAAGCAAAGATGAGAAGGCAGGAAGGGATAGAAAATCAGGGACCACAGGAAATGGGGAACCCAGGGTGGAAATGGGGAGAGTGCTGACAGATCGTGGAGACTGAAACACTAGGCACAAACTGTCAAATGAAATCAAATGGAAATCTAATTTACTCTGTAAGCTTTCACCTAGTGCACAATTACAAAAAGATACAGTGGAGCTGGGACCCAGCCCTCAAACTGGCTCCTGTCACATTCTTTGACTGCTAAGCTGTGGTGTGAAAACATCCTGCTCGATAAACTGGATGTGCTGGAGCAGCGCCCTCACACTTCCACAAACACTTGGAGAAGGTTTACCTCAAGTCCATTGGGTACCTAGCCTCCAATCTGGATCAGACTGTGAGGAGGCCAGCGGCTCAGAGAAAGGAAAGGCCTTGCCCCAGGGCCACGGCTAGTAAGGAAGAGTCAGATGTGTGCCCAGGACGGATTAGGAACCATTTTCTCCTTTTCACATGGGACAGTGACATGCATTGGTGTCCCTTCCTTCAGCAGGCCCAGCTCAGCACTCTGTACATGGGTGGTGCAACCTTACATGAAATCCAGGTTGTCTTTGTCCCTAGACTGAATGTTTAGACGCTATTAGAGCCCTCAGGCTCCTTGGGGAGCTTGGGTTCCCAGCAGCACTTGCACGTGTGATGGATCTGCTAGTGACCCAGACAGACGCTTGGTGGACGACGGAGAACCCAGAGGTTCTGAGCAGGGCAGAGGCACTCCGTGGATTAGGACACGTGCTCTGTCCTGACAGCCCCGACCACCTTGGGGAGGAAACGTGGGCCTACTCAGGGCTGCCGGCCTCAGTTTCAATGAATCAGATATTGTGGCTGCGCTTATGTGCTGATAAGTTGTCTGTATGTAAATCTCATGCTATCCCCTCATTGTGATAGGGAAGGATCTTTTCCTCCTGTCCTACTTTTTATTCTTCAATCACACATGTGCGCCCCAGAAAACATTCAGAATGGCTTTGTGTCAGGCTGAAATTATTGTGACCAGTCCTCACAGACGGCTGGGGTTTCAGAGACTCAGGGCTCATCAGGCCACTGGGCTTCACAATCTTTCGCCTTATCCCCTTGTTAACACAGCGGTGGGTCTGAGCCGCGTGCCGCAGAAGCCAATACCGAGACAGGGTCAGGAGAGCAGCAAGAGTGTTCTATTGTGTATCGATATGCAGGAGACGGGGGAATGAGCGCCTCCAAAAGACCTGTCTCCCCATTGGAGACTGGCTAAAAGTTTTTATATGGACAAGATTATAGTTTTTTTTCTGGTGGTTACATTCCGCACCTGGCAATCCTCAAAGGTCATCTTGCACTGTTATTATCACGTTGCAGCTGAGTTACTCTACCCTCCACGGTCGTTCTACCTCTCAAAGAGAAAGTTAATTAAACTTTAAAATCATGGGAAAGCAAAAGAGAGGATAGGAGGAAAACAAATAAAAATTATAGGAGCTTGCAAAAGTGAACTACGCAAGCTAGGCATTAACAATGCCTCAATACCCAGGAAGCTAGGCCTATACTGCTGGCAATAAACAATAAATATGAAATTTCCACACAGCCCCTTTCACCCTCTCAGAAAAGCTGTGAGCACACACCTCCAAGCCGTCCCCAAACATCTGCAATCCCTGTCCCTCCCCACCCCACCTGCCCAGCCAACTGTAGTCCTTGGGGTCTCCCCTCCCTCCCTCGAGGAAGGGCCTCTCATGGGTTATCCCACTCCTGTACTCAACCTGGATCATCCTCCTAACTACTCCATCCTCAGCCTCCTTCTTGCCCTTCCCACGTGGACAGTCCCTTGGGGGTACGGAAGTTAGTGCTGAGTGAGCATCTGCCCAAGGCAGGAATGCTCATGAATCTGAGCACACACAACCTGGTCCTAGGCCTGGCTTGAGGGGACTGCTTAAGCTCTCTTCTGACTGCCCCTTCTGTACGGACGGGTGGAGGAGCTCCCGGGCCCAAGGAACTGTGACCCAGGCCTGCCACTCTCAGATGTGCTCAGGGCACCACAACCCCAAGTTGTGCTCTAGGTCCATCCTGGGGTGGGATCTCGCTGCCCAGTATGTACCCTTGCCTGACCCACAGAACTGTGAGCCAAGCCTGGACATGTTCCGCTCTGCTACAGAAGATGAGAAAAATTAACAAGATGGGTGAAGCCAAGAGGTGCTACTTGTGGATATCAAGTATGTAACCCAAGACCTTGAACAAAGCAGGTGTGTGCTCAACACAGACATAAAGAACAGAACAAGAGACAGCTTTCTGGAGGCAGAGGGAGTGGAAGGGCCAAGTCATAAGGCACACCTCTGTCACCCTTATATCAGCCCCTATTGGGACGATCATTCTGACTTCAAAATGACCCTGTATGATCACCATTCCAGAAAAGAAGATTGAAGTCATGGCTGCTCCATAGGCTACATCCCCGGTCAGCTACTGCTGCCTGGACTAGTCCTATAGAGCAAGGGCTGAGGTCAGCCCCAGACTCCTCTGTCTGCCAAGCCCTCTTGCTCAAACTTCAGCTCTGGTCCTTGTACCCCACCGTCTTAGGCTGGGTTCTCTAGAGATGCAAAACCAGTAAAGTGTATAAATGTATATATATATAGAGAGAGAGATTTATATCAAGAAAATGGCTCATGTGGTTGTAGAGGCTGTAATGTTCCAAGTCCGTGGGGCAGGAAAGAGGCTTCTGATTCATGTAGCTGCAGGGGCTGGCAAAACCAAGATCCACAGGCCAGAAAGCAGGGTTGTTGCTCACAGGCTGTGCAGATCCACCAGTTCCAAGACTGACCACCAGGACCACAGGTAAGCTGCTAGCTCAAGTCCCAAAAACCGGAAATCAAATGAACAGGAGTCAGCTGTAGGATCCAGAACAAGCAAAAGAGCCCCCGAGCCTTGCCTGAACATCCGCCCACACTCAATGCAGGCCACATGTCCAAGGAAACTCCCCTTCAACTGATTGGCTACTCACAGCAGATCCCATCATGGGGGTGATCACGTATCAAATCTCAACAGGGAAGTGACCACAACATCACACAACTGCCAAAGCACTGAGAATCATGGCCCAGTCAATTTGACACAGTCTTAACCATCACAGCCACTAAGTGGGGAAGGCAGAGACTGGATGCAGGAACATCACATAACCCAGGATTCAGGCTGTGAGTTCCTCCCATTGCTGGTACCCATCCTACATGTTTTGGCCCACCCCATCTCCCTCTTGCAGCGTGTTTAAACAGGGTGATGTGAGGCCCCTAGATGGCCTGTGAGATCTGTCCTGGCCTCAGGCAGCCTGTCTGTTCAGGCATGGAGCTGCCACTGAATGGACGGGTTTCCCACACAACAGGCCAGAGAGGGCTTCCCCACAGGAGCCATGGGCCCGGGGAAGCCGAGCAGTGAGGGCCACTCAGAGGCGCAATGGGATCAGGTCACCTAGGACAGGCCCCTCTGTCTACCCTGGGGGGCTTCTGAGCTCCATGCTCACCTACACCCCCCTGGCTGGTTGGCTCCAGCCCCCTCCCTGGGGTCCTACTCCTCCAGTCAGCAAATATTTACTGTCAACTGAACCAGGATGCAGCCAGGCCTGGGTGGAGCTGGACAAGGCCTGGGATGTTCAGGTCCAGTGCCATCCCAGTTTGGATGGGGAAGCATGCAGAGGTGCACGGATCCTAGACTGGAGGAAGGGGCAAATGGCTTCCTGAGGAAAAAGGCAACAATGGTAAGGGAGGGTATGAGGGCTGCAGGTGGCATGGAGGTTACGCCCCAGTGGGTGAACTGTGCCCTGCTCTAGGCAGCAGCATAGCTAGGGTAAAGAGGGCCCAAGGACAATCTCCAAGTTTCCACCTCACCCCCCGCCCCCATGCCATGGGAGGGGATGGGGGGGTTGATTCGCCGGCCTACCTCATCTGGTGCCCCTTGGATTTGTGCCAAGGGACAAGTGCCTCCCTCTAACCTCCCCTCACTGGTGGTTAGAGGACGTTACATTCATCCTCCAAAAGATCATTTTGCTGACCCTGTACTTTACTAAGCATGATGTCCTTCTCCAGGGACTTATCCCTCCTGATAACATGTCCAGAGTATGTGAGACATAGTCTGGCCATCCTTGCTTCTTAGGAGCATTCGGGTTGTACTTCTTCCAAGACAGATTTGTTCCTTCTTTTGGTAGTCCATAAAAACCAAAAAAACCAAACCCTCTGTGGTCAAGTCAATTCCGACTCATAGCAACCCTATAGCGACCCTATGATATATTCAATATTCTTCGCCAACACCACAATTCAAATCGATCTTCCTTATTCATTGTCCAGCTTTCGCATGCATGTGATGCGATTGAAAATACCATGGCTTGGGTCAGGCACACCTTAGTCGTCAAGGTGACATCTTTGCTTTTCAACCCTTTAAAGAGGTCTTTTGCAGCAGATTTGCCCAATGCAGTACGTCTTTTGATTTCTTGACTGCTGCTTCCATGGGTGTCGAGTGTGGGTCTGAGTAAAATGAAATCCTTGACAAGCTCAGTCTTTTCTCTGTTTATCATGATGTTGTTTATTGGTCCAGTTGTGAGGATTTTTGTTTTCTTTATGTTGAGGTGTAATCCGTATTGAAGGCTGTGGTCTTTGATCTTCATCAGTAAGTGCCTCAAGTCCTCTTCACTTTCAGCAAGCAAGGCTGTGTCATCTGTATATCGCAGGTTGTTAATGAGTCTTCCTCCAATCCTGACGCCCCGTTCTTCATATATTCCAGATTCTCGGATTATTTGTTCAGCATACACATTGAATAGGTATGGTGTGGTGAAAGGATACAACCCTGACACACACCTTTCCTGATTTTAAACAGTGCAGTATCCCCTTGTTCTGTTTGAATACCTGCCTCTTGATCTATGTACAGGTTCCTTATGAGCACAATGAAGTGCTCTGGGATTCCCATTGTTAGTAATGTTATCGATAATTTGTTATGATCCACAGAGTCGAATGCCTTTGCATAGTCAATAAAACACAGGTAAACATCTTTCTGGTATTCTCTGCTTTCATCCAGGACCCATCTGACATCAGCAATGATATTCCTGGTTCTGTGCCCTCTTCTGAATCTGGCCTGAATTTCTGGCAGTTCCCTGTTGATATACTGCTGCAGCTGCTTTTGAATGATCTTCAGAAAAATTTTACTTGTGTGTGATATTAATCATATTGTTTGATAATTTCCACTTTCAGCTGGATCACCTTTCTTTGGAATAGGCAAAAATATGGAGCTCTTCCAGTCAGCTGGCCAGGTAGCTGTCTTCCAAATTTCTTGGCGTAGACATGTGGGCACTTCCAGCACTGCATCCATTTGTTGAAACATCTCAATTGATATTCTGTCAATTTCTGGAGCTTTGTATTTCACCAATGCCTTCAGTGCAGCTTGGACTTCTTCCTTCAGTACTGTCAGTTCCTGATCATATGCTACCTCTTGAAATGGTTGAATGTTGACCAATTCTTTTTGGTATGACTCTGTGTGTTCCTCACATCTTCTTTTGATACTTCCTGCATCTTTTAATATTTTCCCCATAGAATCCTTCACTATTGCAACTCGAGGCTTGAATTTTTCTTTTTCAGTTCTTTTGGCTTGAGAAATGCTGAGCGTGTTCTTCCCTTTTGGTTTTCTATCTCCAGCTCTTTGCACACGTCCTTAAAATACTTTGTCTTCTCGAGCCGCCCTTTGAAATCTTCTGTTCAGCTCTTTTACTTCATTGTTTCTTCCTTTTGCTTTAGCTACTCAACGTTCAAGGGCAAGTTTCAGAGTCTGTTCTGACATCCATTTTGGTCTTTTCTTTCTTTCTTGTCTCTCTAATGATATCTTGCTTTCTTCACGTATGATGTCCTTGATGTCATTCCACGACTTGTCTGGTCTTCAGTCATAAGTGTTCAACACATCAAATCTATTCTCCAGATGGTCTCTAAATTCATGTGGGATATACTGAAGGTTGTACTTTGGCTTTCGTGGACCTGTTCTAATGTTCTTCAGTTTCAACTGGAACTTGCGTATGAGCAATTGATGGTCTGTTCCGCAGCCGGCCCCTACCCTTGTTCTGACTGATGATATTGAGCTTTTCCATCATCTCTTTCCACAGATGTAGTCGATATGATTCCTGCGTATTCCATCTGGCGAGGTCCACGTATATGGTGGCTATTTATGTTGGTGAAAAAAGGTATTTGCAATGAAGAAGTCATTGGTCTTGCAAAATTCTATCATGCGATCTCTGGCATCATTTCTATCACCAAAGCCATATTTTCCAACTACCGACGCTTCTTTGTTTCCAACTTTCGCATTCCAATCACCAGTAATTATCAATGCATCCTGATGGCATGTTTGATCAATTTCAGCCTGCAGAAGTTGGCAAAAATCTTCAATTTCTTCATCTTTGACCTTAGTGGTTGGAGCATAAGTTTGAATAACAGTCATATTGAGTGGTCTTCTTTGTAGATGTATAGATATCATCCTATCACTGATAGCATTGTACTTCAGGACAGATCTTGAAATGTTCTTTTTGATGATGAATGCAACGCCAGTCCTCTTCAAGTTGTCTTTCCCAGCATAGTAGACCGTATGATTGTCTGATTCAAAATGGCCAATACCAGTCCATTTCAGCTCACTGATGCCTAGGATATTGATCTTTACGTATTCCATTTCATTTTTGATGACTTCCAATTTTCCTAGATTCATCCTTCATAATTCCACATTCCTATTATTAATTGATGTTTGCAGCTGTTTCTTCTCATTTTGAGTCATGCCACATCAGCAAACGAAGGTACTGAAAGCTTGACTGCATCCATGTCATTAAGGTCGACTATACTTGAGGAGGCAGCTCTTCCCAGGTCGTATTTTAGGTGCCTTCCAACCTGAGGGGCTTGTCTTCCTGCACTGTATTAGACAATGTTCCACTTCTATTCATAAGATTCTCACTGCTAATTTTTTTCAGAAGTAGACCACCAGGTCCTTCTTCCCAGTCTTAGTCTGGAAGTTCAACTGAAACCTGTCCACCAGGGGTGACCCTGCTGGTATTTGAATACTGGTGGCATAGCTTCCAGCATCACAGCAACACGTAAGCCACCACAGTACGACAAACTGACAGACATGTGGGGAAGAAATATATTTTTTTCTTTCAGACCAATGCAGAGGCAGAAGGAAGACTAGACCAGGAGCTGTTCTGGGTAAGACTCTGCTATTGCACCCTGGGCCCTCACAGGTTTAAACCTCATCTCCGCTTTCCTTGATGGCCCAGGCCCATGATCACTGAGGACGACAGTGCCGAGAGCCAGAACTTCTTGGAAAACAGAGTTCTCTGAGGAAAGTCTCCTAGGAAGGGAGTTACAGCCTGGGGAACTTCTCCCCATGGCTGCTGGGCCCTCAGTGGGAATTCAGCAGTAATGGAGCTGAGCAGGGGAGTCTCACCCACAAAGTGACAGTGCGAGATACAGTGCAGTATTGTGGTGTTGGAGGCAAATTCTGGGGTCCTGACTTTGGACAAGTTAACTTCCCTCATTCCAGACTCTCAGGGTTGTGTGAGGTCACCTGGGACACTATGTGGAAGCACTCTATAAATGACACAGCACTGTACATGTCTAAGCCTGGCTATTATAGTCACTGACCCTCTGAGTGCTAATTTCTGGGGCTCTCAGGTCTCATTCTGACAAGGTGTAGGAGCCCTGGTAGCGCAGTGGTTAAGAGCTTGGCTGCTAAAGCAAAGATCAGCAGTTTGAATCCACCAGCTACTCCTTGGAAACCCTATGGGGCAGTTCTACTCTGTCCTGTATGTCGCTGTGAGTTGGAATCGACTCGACGGCAACGGGTTTGGTTTAAATGGGTACTCCCAAAAAACATTCTACTCAGCCTCCAACGAAGTCCCTTTGCACTTACCTTTAACTACCTTTAATAATCAGGCTTCTGTTTCCCAGCTACTAAGATCTTAAGGTGATACTGGACCAACTTTTTTCTCTGAAAGGGTGATTTACCTCTTCCATTATTCCAGGTATCCCTCTTCCTAGCTGGCCTCATGGAATTCCAGAGCTCCGGTGCAGCATGGCCTGAGAGGGAGAACCATGGGGAATGGAAAGTGATGGGGAACTTGGGGTGAGGATAAAAGGAGGGCAATGGGGTCATGTGGGAAATGTGTCCCGGCCAGGCCCGCCTGGCCGCTTTGCCCCCATTCTCCTCCTGCACACATTCCTTATCACTTGTCTCTTACAGGCACCAGCACACGCTCCCTTTCAAGCATCAGGAGAGCTATATGGTGGAGGTCGCTGCCCACTTTCCATTGGTCCATCTTGGGAAGACCCTTATCCCCTTGAACGCCAGAAATTTGATTCCCTCATTGTGCCTGCAGTATTACCCAAACTCTTCTCAAGAGCATTCTGCTCTCCATCCAGAGCCTTGGATGTTTCTAGTAGCCAACTTTATGAGGTTGGGTGGCACTGTAAGTGGGGCCCACTCTGCGAGGTCCTTGTGTACAAGACAGTGTTTCTTGTGGGCAACACCCAGTCCCAAACTGGTCCACAGGCCAAAGGTGACTCTGGGTCTACTTATCTCTCAAGAGCAAGTGCCAGAGCCATGCCAGCGCTGCCCCCCCGGAGCCAACTCTCAAGAACATCAGGGAGAGGAGGTGGCTGCAGACAACTTGGTCCCCAGCCGAGATAGCTTTTTCCCTGCACCCTCATGTGGGGGTGGAAGAGGCCCTCAGACTAGGGACGACAGCAAACTGGACTCTCACTCAGCAAAAGAGAGAGGAGGCTGCAGGGGACCTGGGGCAGAAGATGAGATAGAGCCTGCAGGAATGGAGACAACCCACCCCAGGGTGAGGAGCCCCTCTGCTCAGGACAGGCCTTCACCAGACATCCTTCAGTGTATGAAGCCCCAGCTCCTGCCTCAGGCTCTACCTACCAGTGATTCCAAAAAGAAAATAAGTTGGTTCTTTCAGGCCTTTCGTGCTCTGAAAAGGAAGAAAGGACCAAAAGTCCCACTTCCATGCTCCCCAGGGAGCTGACGTCCCCAGCCAGTCCATGACAGCCTGGACAATGGATGCAAGGCCCGTCATGCCTTCCCCACACTTGCCTCAGGCTCTGTCTCTGGCACTGTGTTTTTGATCAGCCAGACAGTCCCCCGCCATATCCCCCACTCTACGTAAAATTTCCCTAAAGAAAATGTTTCCTTAGAGAATAAATTTCTTAGTCCTCAGGTTGCACATACTCTGATAGGATGGCCTCATTCCTTCAAACCTGCAACATTCATTCTTATCAAATATATTTATTTCTATGAAAAGTGGGGTCACTATGAGTCAGAATCGATTTGACGGCAATGGGTTTTATGAAAAGTAGAGTGTTTTCTTCTATCTCTCATTTAGGGGAGTGTTAGAGCACCCCAGGAACTGGGGCTGTAGGAAAAGAGTCCACTTTAGCTCTTAGTAAGAGAAGGCTTTGACTGCTCGAAGGGGAGTATGATGGTGACATGGTACTCCCATCACCATCACAGGTTCCTTGGTCCTTCTGAACACTGCCTTCTTAAGTACACAAAACAGCTTGACAAGCGTTCAGGGGCTTAAAAAATGTGAAAGCCCACTAAAGAACATGCCTCAGGACCTGGACTTACCAGGCTTCCCCAGCTCCATCATTTGACCTGAATACAGCTCGGCCATGCGGCAGGAGTGTGAAGGAGGAGGTGCTTTTCTTTGAACGCAAAGACAATGTCTGCAGGGAGGTTTACAAGCCTGGCACCACCTTCTTGGGTAGTGATCCTGATGCCCTTCTTCCAGTCAGCTTTATGACAATGCATATGCCCTTGTCCCCAGTGGTAACAGTTGGTCCATGCAGGTAGAGGTGTCCCCTGGTGGTCCGCATGTGTTTGGTAGAGTCCTAGAGGTCTTCAGGGACTCCCACAGCTCTTGCACCACAAGTAGGCCCTGCAATTTGTGACGAGGGTGCAGTGTTTCTGGGGCTTGGGATCTCTTCTCTGCCCCGGAAGCCAATGCACGTGTTATGGATTGAATTGTGTCACCCAAAAATGCGTGTCAACATGGCTAGGCTATGATTCCCAGTATTGTGTGATTGTCTACCATTTTGTCAGTCTGATGTGATTTTCCTATGTGTTGTAAATCCTACCTCTATGATGTTAATGAGGTGGGATTAGCGGCAGTTATGTTAATGAGGCAGGACTCAATCTACAAGATTAGGTCTTGTTTTAAGCCAATCTCTTTTGAGATATAAAGGAGAGAAGCAAGCAGAGAGACATGGGGACCTCATACCATCAAGAAAGCAGCACCGGGAGCAGAGCGTGTCCTTTGGACCCTGGGTCCCTGCATCTGAGAAGCTCCTAGACCAGGGGAAGATAGATGACAAGGACCTTCCCCCAGAGCCAACAGAGAGAGAAAGCCTTCCCCTGGAGCCGGCACCCTGAATTCGGACTTCTAGCCTACTAGACTATGAGAGAATAAATTTTTCTTTGTTAAAGCCTTCCACTTGTGGTATTTCTGTCATAGCGGCACTAGATAACTAAGACAGTGAGAAAGGTGTCAAATGAGTCCACATCCTTCTCCACATCGGTGTTCTCTTGTCAATGCTTTTGAGGTGCCGGGTGGAACAGCTGAGTGGAAAAAAAAAAGAGCCAAGTAGTGGACTTATCAACAACAACAACAAAAGCAACAGAGCGATGCTCTTATCATCTTGGCAGGATGGGGGGAATCTGTCTGTACCAGGGTATAGGCATCAGAAGCAGAGAGCTTACACCTTCAGAGATGGGGCTCCCTCCCAGACACTTGCTCACTTCTCTGCAGACCTTTGTCCCTGCAGTTCCTGCCACCTGCAGCTCTCATCCTTGCCTGGCTCCTCAGGAAGCCATCTGCCCCTTCCCCCAGTCTAGGATCTGTGCACCTCTGTGTGCTTTCCCATCCAGACTGGGATGGCACTGGACTTGAACCTCCCAGGCCCTGTCCAGCTCCACCTGGGCCTGGCTGTGTCCTGGAACAGCTGACAGTAAAGAGATACTTGTTGACAGAAGGAGCAAGACCCCAGGAAGGGAGCTGGAGCCAACCAGCCAGCCAGAGGGATGTAGGTAAGTGGGGAGCACAGGAGCTGCCCAGGGTGGACAGGGGGCCTGTCTCAGGCTACCTGACCCCGTTGTGCCCCTGAGCAGCCCTCACTGCTGGTCTGTCCCAGGCCCTGGCTCCTGTGGGGAAGCCCCATCCATGCAGTGGCAGCTCCAGGCCTGAGCGGACAGGCTGCCTGAGGCCAGGACAGATCTCACAGGTCAGCTAGGGACCTCATATCACACTGTTTAAACACATTGCAAGGGAGGAGATGGAGTGGGCCGGCATGTAGGACAGGTGCCAGCAGTGGGAGGAACAAAGGCGGACAAAGCACAAAACAAGATAAATCCAAATACATCAACAACTACATTGAACGTACATGGACTGAAAACACGAGTTAAAAGTCAGCTTTATCAAGCTGGATATGAAGAATCCAGTTACATACTGCTTGTAAAAGACACATCTAAAACAAAGATTCGGAAAACTTAAAAGCCAAAAGATGGGAAATGTACCAGGCAAATGCTAAACAAAAGCCAGGGGAAGTGGGATGCAGCCACCGGAGAAAGTGGAGGGTGCACAGGGCCTCCCTGTACTGTCTTTGCAACTTCCCGTGATTTTATAATTATTTTAAAATAAAAAGTTTTTTAAAGGGGGGATGTGTGCTGGTCTTCCCCCACGGACTGATACAGGCAGGAGAGAAGGGGATCAAGCTGCAGCCTCAGAAATTTGCTTCAAAAATTCCTCCATTTCTTTGGCCTTTCAAATCTGCTGTGAAGGGTCTGCTTTGCCACCATGGTTCCACACGGAGGGGAGGCACATCAACCGCTTTGGCCTCTGGGACCTTGGACTAAGGGTAGCAGTGTCTCCTTGGGCAGGCCACCGTCAGGGTTTGGGGGGAACCTCCACACCTTTTGCACTCTCTAGAACCGCCCTGAGGCCGGGGAAGCTCCGGGCCTGGCACTGGCCCCAACCTCCCTGTCTCTCAGGTACTGGGAACTCGAAGCGGAAGCCTCACCAGGGCACCTGGTGCTGTCCCTGCACCAGGATTCATTGACCCCGACAGGTCCCGTGGGCGTCACGCAGCGGCCAGCAGTGAGTGTTTGGTGAATTAATGGAGAAACATTTATCCTCTCCAATCCATAGGTGAGGAACTGGGGTGCTGAAAGTACGGACTCCCGGGTCCTGCCACTCCCAAATGGAAGCTCTGGGCCTCCCTGCCTGGGTCCAGCCCACTTAGGCAGACAGGCTGAGCTGCGGGCTGGGGTCGGGGAGGGAGCTGCCTTTGGTGGGGCCGTGGGCTGCCATGAAGCCAGGTTCGCTACCTGGACTTGGGATGCCTGGACTTGGGGTTGTTGTAGGGGAAAAACATCACGAAGTTTAATAAAGCAAAAAGAAAGTTTTATTCGGCATATAGTCAAAAAGGCAAAAGTGGGAAACAGACACGTCTGCCCGAGTCCAAGGAAATATCACAGAACAGACAAAAGTGGGAAAACGGGCAAGCATGCTGCTAGAGCCATGTCTGCCTGAGTCCAAAGAATATTACAGAATAGGGAAGAATGGGAAAACGGGCAAGCATGCTGCCGCAGCCATGTCTGCCTGAGTCCAGAGAACCATTACAGAGCCATCAGTACATACTGACGTTACAAACGCGTGAAACCATTGAAAGCTTCACCTTTTCAGATTGGCTAGAAACGGTGATCCTATATTTTGAACTGTCCTTCTTAACAATCACTGGTACAGGTTTCAGTAACGAGAGTCAGGAGGGTCTTCATTGGTCCAACAAATTTCTATTCACTAAATGCTAACAGAAAAAGACAAGAGTGGAAAGTGTTTTGTGTTCTGTTTGATTGGCTTTATGTGAAAGTTTCCCTAAAAGATATTTTCCAAGATTATTTTAGCTATTGTCTTTGCAACTCAGGGCCCAGTTGATGTGTCCTTGTGAGTCCTTGTGAGCACAGCTCCAGCTGGGTCACATTGTCTATGTTCAAGGAGAGGGAATAATAACTCCCATATTATTTTCTAAATCAGGGTTCACCGGCCCCTCCCCCTCAGAGGGCTGCTCTCTCACAGCCCCGCCTGGGCTGGGGTCCCTGGGTGGCGCAAATACCGTTAAGCGCTCAATTGCTAACAGAAAGGTTGGCAGTGGGAACCCACCCAGAGGCGCGTCGGAAGACAGTCCTGGCATTTTGCTTTCAAAAGGTCACAGCCTTGAAAACCATAGGGAAGCCCTCTACTCTGCATACCCGGGGTCGCCACAAGTAGGATCGGACTTAAGGGGCTAACTGTTCGGTTTTGGGTAGGCCCCGGTTGCTCTCGCGATAACGCCGCCCCTGGCCCTCGCTGTTCTCGCGATGTGTCAGCCCCAGGAGCCAGAGAATGCCACCGCCGAGGTGCGCAGTCGTCCAACCGTCCTAGAGTGGAGCGGGCCGGAAGCGGGCGGTGTCAGCACCAGGTGTCTTGCGCTTCCCTCAGTCGCGGCACTGGGTGAGTCGCTCGGCTGCGGCTGCAGGGGCGGGCTCCGGGGACGGGCGCGGTCGTCCTGTCCCGGCCTGGCTGAGGCTGTGGCCTCGGCGCGCGGAGGCTGCGCTGAGCTTGGCCGGGAGCTAACCTGCAGCCGGCGCCTTCCCTCTGCTCCCCCTTGGCTGTGAGGCGTGGGGAGGGCCCGGGCAGGCGAAGGGCGCGGCCCACCCGCGCTGTGGGTCTGGGGCCCTGTTCCCCGCCGGCTGGAGTGGGCGGCGAATCCCGCACCCGGGAGTCCGGGTAGCTCCGCAGAGCGCAGGGCTGCAGGGGAGGGAGGCGGGGTCTCTGTGGGAGGACCAGGTTTTGTCCCGGAGCAGCAGGTGCTTGCTGGAGGGTTCTCCACCTCCCCTGGGCGGCTTCTCCCCAGCACCCTCTTTTCCGGGCAGACCGTGCCTGACACCCGTTCACTCACACGCTACCCTCTGCCGTTTTTCCTACACCCCTGGTTGACTCGTTGATTGAAGAGCAGTCATTTCGCAAATAATTACAGAGGGCTCCTTTAGTGCCGGGGTTAAGGCAGGAACTGCAGCGTCGCTGGCCTCATGGGGCTCATATTAGTATAAAGTTGAGACTGCCAGTAAGCAAGCACATGACAAAGGTTCTGAAGGCAAAAACCCAAGGGGATAGAATATGAATGATGAGGGGCTGGTAGTAGCTGTGAGTGGTCAGGGAAGGCCTTTCTGAGGAGGTGACATATGACCTGAAACCTGGTGGCTGAGAGGGAGCCAGCCCTGCCGACTCCGGAGGGAAACCTTACAAGGCAAAAGTAGAAGAGGTGGTGAGGCCCTGAGTGCCAATGGCCTTGGGTGGTTTGAGTAACAGAAGCTGGCGTGGCTGAGTGTAGTGAGCAACCAGTCAAGTGATGGAGGGACAGGGTGCGCAGGCGCGGGAGGAGCACAGGTTCTGTCCTAAGCGTGGAGGGAAGAATGACGACTCCTGGTGCTCTTGGCTGCATGCTATTCCCCCAGGAAGCCCTCCCTGATGTTAGTGTCCGCTTCACCCCCGTCCCGTTATTTCCCTCCCAGCGCTGTGAGCAGGAACTTGATGTGTTTTGTTCATCATCATATTTTCTGCCCCATTATTTTTAACCTGGTACAGTTTTCATCTAATTACAGACTTATTTTTTGGTTCCAAAGGTAGAACTAAAAGCAAGTTTCTTCTCTCTAACCAGGTGGCCCCTCCCTGAGGACATGAACTCCCCAGATATGAGTCAACAAAAACAAGCTGTCATACCTCCCCATCCCAGCAGTTTCACCCCAAGGGGAGGGTGATAGTGTTGAGAAGTGGGGAGTTAGGCCTTCGCAGCAACCCCCACCCCCTGAACTGGTCTGGCTGCCTGATCAGGCTGGGGAGGACAGCAGATCTGTCAGCAGGAGCAGCACAGAAACCCAGAAGGAACTACAGTAACACGTTCCTGTGTGCTTCCAGGCTTGACCGTGTGTGGCATACATTTATTTTGCTAAACAGAAATGCTATAGTCGGTTTATATAGCCTGCCTGTCTCGTGTAGTGATGTAGCAGGAATGTTTTCTGATGTTCTACAACGTGATTCTGCTGGTTGCAGAGCAGCCCCCTCACCTAGCCACTCCCTCACTTCACAAATCATTACTGAGCACAGGCTGTGCGCTAGGTACTCCAGGTCCTGGAGACACAGCTGCGAATGATGAAGCCTCACAGGGAAAGACATAAGAAGGGAGTGAGTATGTGTTGTGTCAGGTGAGAGCAGGTACCGTAAAGAAAAATAAAGCATGGAATGAGAATAGAGAATTCTAGGGTGTGGGTAGCGATTTTAAACAGGGTGGCCACAGAAGGCCTCCCTGGGAAGGTGAGGTCCCAGCAGAAGTCAGACACAGGTGTGGGAAGAGCTGTGTGCGATGCAGGTCATAGTGTGCGGCTCCTCCTTGGACCATGAGGCGGTGACTGGCCTGCCAGGATGTGCTAGTCCCAGTGTCCAGCCCTTTCCTGCTCTTCTGGACCTGGCAGCCCCTCTGGGGGGTTGGGTCCAGGGTTGGAGACCTCAGGCTTGGCTTCTTCCACTCATGGCTTGTGTGCTTCCTCAGTGCTCACTGTTCTCAGCTGCCAGCTTCCTGCCAACCTCACCAGACGTGCAGCCAGGAAAGGCAGTGGCGCTCCCAACTCCTGGAGCCCAGGTGAGCCCCCCTGAGCCTGCCCACTGCCCGGGAGGCTGCCTTAGCCCCCAGCCTTGGCTTTGCAGCCCTGAGCACCTGAGGCGAGTGCCATTCAGAAGCCCACCCGGACTAGTCAAGGAACCTCCTCCTCCCACAGCCTCGGGGCCCCCCGTTTTCGGTGCCAGGATTTTCACTCCCCCTCCCTTTCCTGGCCCCAGAGTTGTGGGGGTGGGGGGGGGGGCGGTGGGGAGCTGATGCCCTCATCTCTCTGCTTCCTGTCCAGTGACCCTCCACTGCCCAGGCTGCCCTCCTGGTCTCTCCCCAGGCCCACATGGCGCACTCCCTTTTTCCTCCAGCTGAAGCCCCTGCCAGTCCTGGGCAGTGATGAAGGACACGCTGTCTCTGCTCAAGGTCTGCCTCACTCCCTTCCAGCTTCTCCTCTGGGTTTTACCTTCTTTGGGGTCTCTCTGGGAATACCTTCTTTTCTTTCCTGCATCCCCACCGTGTCACTCCCTCCCTTAGGGTCACAGGGACAGAGTTGGCCATTCGAGGCTCAGCCTCCTCTCCCGCGGCCTCAGATGAGGCTCTGTTGGCTCCTCCTGAGGCTTTGGGCAGAAGTGGGCTCCCGGCTGCCTGCAACCCCGAGCTTCCATGGATGGTGCATCCCCAGCACCTGCCTCCATTGTTCCTGGACCTCCCCCTCCTGACCCTGCTGCCTGGCTCGGCCACCAGCCACTCTGGGGTGTCTGCCTTCCCAAATCCTTGATAGCCTGAGCAGAGAAGTGGGGCCAGGAAGGAGACCCCCTCCCACCCATGCCTCTGTGGGGCAGGACCTTCCCATCCGGAATTTCCCCCACTTACTCCCCTCCTATTCCCCTTGGGTTTCTCCCTCAGGAGTTTTGGGACATCCCCTCTGTGCTGGGCCCTGGTATGCAGCAGTGGTCTGCCTGGGTGGAGGCCTTGACCCCCAGCACCAGCTGGC
Source organism: Dugong dugon (assembly GCA_030035585.1). NCBI lineage: Eukaryota > Metazoa > Chordata > Mammalia > Sirenia > Dugongidae > Dugong > Dugong dugon. Next base: position 102,700,178 of record CM057474.1, on the reverse strand, counting down.
CCACCCTTGGTTTTGGGGCATGGCCTCCTGACCTCTCAGCCTGTGGGGCATGTGTTCCAGGAGGCCATGGCATTCGAAGACGTGGCCGTGTACTTCACAAGGATAGAGTGGAACTGCCTGGTCCCCGACCAGCGGGCGCTGTACAGGGACGTGATGCTGGAGAACTACGGGAACGTGGCCTCACTGGGTGAGAGCCTGTGGCCTAGCCTGGGGCAGGAACTGCCTTCCCAAGTTGGGTGGGACCCAGAGACCCTACCGCCTTGTGCCTTCCAGTCCTTCCTGTAGGTGGAGTCTGCTGTGTTTGGAGGGGAAGCTTGAAGCTAGACCCTGGAGCTCCTCCCTGCTTCCTTTATCAGCTGCCCAGGGCCTCTCAAGGGGCAGGGCCTGTCTCCCTGCCTTCAGCTGCACAGCTGGGCAGTGTCTTCGCCAGCCCTGAGCAGTGCGCACCCTCTGTCTGACACCAGCTCTCCCTCCCTCCCTGGCCTAGGCTTTCTCAATGCCAAGCCCGCCCTGATCTCCCTCTTGGAGCAAGGGGAGGAGCCAGGGGCCTTGATTCTGCAGGTGGCTGAGGAGAGAGAGCCCAAGGCCGGCCCACGCACAGGTGAGCATGAGGTGTAGGGAGACCAGTGTGTGTCTCGGCAAGGTGTGTGTATGGGATTGTATGTTTATCTGCTCACAACAGGGCCAAGTTTCCTACTAAAAACCCTGCTTGTAGATCTGGGGCCACAAAGACTAGTGCACAAGGGCCATGTGCAACCTCGAGTGTCCACGCTGGCGTCCCCAAGGTGCTGGGGCTGGGTCTGTGGGGGCAGTGAGTGCCTGGTGAACACCTGGCGGGGCGGGACCCTGGACTTACTTTTATCTTCCCAGTTTCACGGAGCCAGGTGCTAGGAACCAAGCCCTGGGCTGTGGAGGCAGCAGAAAGGGATGAGACAGTCTCTGCAGGGGTGGAGGGCATGGGGCGATGAGGAGCTCCCCATACTCTGCCCCTGCACCTGGCCTGCCCTCCCTCCAGGCTCTGGTGGAGCCTCCTCCTCCCCCAGGGATACCCACCCACATGGCCAGCCTCCCACAGTGCTTACACCCCCATTAACCTCCCTTCTGGAACCCTTTCTCACCCAGTCCTTGGTTTTAAAGCCTCTTCCAAGAGTTTCTCAAACCTTGCTTCTCTGACACAAAGGTTCTGTTTTCGTGTTGGTAAGTTCTTCTGTGAGGGTAGAGACCACACCGTGCTTCCGTTTTCTGTTCGTTTTTTCAGACCCCAGGATGGAGGCTGGGATCAAGGGGGAGTCCTCTAAGCAAGCAGGACTGCCGGGAAGAGTATTGGGGTGCTTCCCCAGGGGGGACCCCAAGTCACCTGAACTGAATGGAAGTCCGGAGGACAGGTCAGATAAGCAACTCCTTGACCTCACAGGGCTGGGCCCGGTGACACCCAGTGCCCTAGGAGGGGGCCCCTGCTGGGGGAAGGGCACCTCCACAGGGGTCCTGGGCAGCGAGGAAGCTCCAGGCAGCCAGCAGGCAGGTCCGGGTTCCCCCCAAGGCCCACGGCCAGCACGTACCACTGGGGAGAGTGCCTACGAGTGCACGTGCGGCAAGTTCTTCAAGTACAACTCGCTTCTGCTCCGGCATCAGATCATCCACACGGGAGCCAAGCCCTTCCAGTGCACAGAGTGCGGGAAGGCCTTCAAGCAGAGCTCGATCCTGCTGCGGCACCAGCTGATCCACACTGAGGAGAAGCCCTACCAGTGCAGTGAGTGCGGGAAGGCATTCCGGCAGAGCGCGCAGCTGGTCGCCCACCACCGGGTCCACGCCAGGGAGAGGCCTTACGAATGTGGTGTGTGCGGGAAGGCCTTCAGCTGCAGCTCGCGGCTCCTGCAGCACCAAAAGTTCCACACGGGGGAGAAAGCCTATGAGTGTGGTGAGTGTGGCAAGGCCTTTTGCCGCCGCTTCACGCTTATCGAGCACTCCCGTATCCACAGTGGTGAGAAGCCCTACAAGTGCCTGCGCTGCGGGCAGTGCTTCATCCGTGGCTCCTCACTGCTCAAGCACCACAAGCTGCATGCCGAGGACGGCCTGGCAGAAAGCAGCACGAGCCAGAGCTGCCCACTCAGTGCGGTACGGCGGGCCCCCTCTGGGGACACGTGCTACGAGTGCCCTGTGTGCCAGAAGCCTTTTAAGCACAACTCCCTGCTCCTGCTCCACCAGAGGCTCCACACAGGCGAGAAACCATTTGCTTGTAAGGAGTGCGGCAAGGCCTTCAGCCGCAAGTCCAACCTCACTCTGCACCAGAAAATCCACACCAAGGAGAAGCCCTTTGAGTGCACAGAGTGTGGCAAGGCCTTCCGCCGAAGTTACACCCTCAGTGAGCACTACCGTCTGCACAGTGGTGAGAAGCTGTACCGGTGCCGGGACTGCGGGAAAGCCTGCAGCCGGTTGTCCGCCCTCATCCAGCACGAGAAGACACATGGCCGACAGCGTGCCCTGGAGAGCGGCCAGTGCAGGCGGGTACCCCGCTGGGCTCCTTGCCGACAAGACAGCAGCAGAGACCCTACCTAGGAGGGCCCACCCTACCTGGTAAAGCGCACCCCACCCAGGAAGGATCACTCCACCCGGGAAGATCACCCCACTTGGGAAGGCCCCAAGGCTGATGCCTTCGCCCCACCCACTTGGCATGTAGCTAGGAATTCTTTCTGGACAGAGTCCTTTGAGTGTAGCTAAGGAATGGGAACAGGCTCCTGTGGAGAAGTGGAAAGAGGGCAGAGGGAGGGGTTGGCAGTGGTCAGCAGCCTGATGAAGGGCGCATTGTGATGCAGGGACTGAGAGCCCAAAACTGAGCCTGGATGCTCCAGGAAACCAGCGTTTCCAAACCCAGCTTCAGTCCGTCCCTGGAGGCACCTCCCAGACTCTGAGCCAACTAGATGGGGATGGTGTGTGGGGTTTGTGTTCTTTTTAACACTCATCTGTTTCCCAAATATTGTGATCAGAAAAAAGATGTTTTGATTTTTTGTTGATTGGATTGTTGGCTTCTTTTGTTTTTAAGATTGGTCAAGAAGACCAGACCCCATTTGAAAGAGAAGAGGGCCAGAAGTGACAAGCATTTTTTGAGTCCAGCTACCCAGTTGGGAGAGGCTAGGGCAGAAAATGGAATCCACAGGGTACCTCACGAGTGTGGTGGGACTGGGGAGGTACAGGTGACATCGAGGGTTTGTGAACGTGCCAGGGGAAGTAAGTACGGTGATGGCTGACCCTGATGCCAAGCCTGGCTAGGCCAGGACTCGAGATGGAACTTGCAGGCCCCTGTAGTCTGGCCTGAGGGAGGGAGGGGAGTTCCTAGTCCAGCTCAGCAGGTGAGATCCACCTTCCCCAGAGGAAATGCAGCTCTGGGCCTATTGGCAGAAGGTGCTCACTGGGGAGAAGCGTCCCATGTGGAGACCCCATATCCTCTGCCAGTGCTCCTTGATCTGGACCAGGAAGGGGAGCCCTTTCTCTGGACCCCTCCTGCCCACCATGATTTGGTCCCTGCTTGGGGGGTCCGAGAGCCCAGCGTTCCTCAGACCACTGTAAAAATGACATGGCGTCAGACCTCATCTAACTTAAGGGGGAGTGGGTAGATTCAGCATCAGCCCAAAGCTGATTCCCATGAGGTGGAGGTCACACACACCTCCACTCTCCAACCTTTTTACCAATTCTGACACCAGCTGTCCTTCTCATGGCACTCTCTGTTTCTTTGCTAGGTTCAGTAGTTTGTTGTAATGGCTGCACAGAATTCACAGACCACACTTACAGCTAAGTAACTTATTAAGGAAGTAACAGGATACAACTCTGGATTAGGATCAACAGGCTACAACTCAGGATTAGGATCAGGAAGCACTTAGCCAAAGTCCCTCTTCAGTGCAGGACAGCTCTCTCAGCTCCTTTTGGTTGTGCAAGCAAGCAGGTCCTTCTCTCTGCCATTCAAGCCTCCTCTTGGCCCCCTCAGGACAGGCTCCTCTTGGCCCTGGCCTCTGCCCTGCTCTTGGGCAAGTGTTACAAAGCACTTTGACTGCCAGCGAGTGCCCAGAGGCAGCCTACTCCACTAGGAAGCCTCCTTCCCAAAGGTGCTCAGCTCTAGCTCCATGGGTTGGCAAACCTAACCTGCTGGTCCCATGCTTCTGCTGTCTCTTGCTGTTTTCAGTGTTACAGCTTTCTCTTGTCTCCTGGGTGTAGGAGGTTCTCAGTACAGGGACCCCAGGTCCAAAAGACACATTGTGCTCCTGGCTCTTCTTGATGGTAGTGAGATCTCTCTCCACTTCTGGGATTGGCTCCCTTTAAGCCTAGTGGGATAGCAAAACTGACCAATCTCCTACAAGGGTTCCATGCACCTTATTTGCATAGTTCCACCCCTGGAAGTGTTCTTTGTGCCTAATTTGCATTATTAGCAGGCTGTCCAATCCCCTTGGTGGACCACAAGTACTTTATTTGCATAACCCCACCCAATCATTTTGTGGGAGTTACCAGATCATGGCTAGAAGGGCCATAGAAGGTAATTTGCTGCACTACAACCACCCAGCTGGGCAAGCCAGGTGTTGAGAGTGCAGGTGGCGGAAAGCTTGGGGAAGAAGTGCCCTGAAGTCCTGGTGGTGAGCAGGAAGTCTTAGTGACCCCTGCTCATGTCAGGAAACCCTGAGAACATGCCAAGGACTCCCAGGCAGCTATGAGACAGTCTTACAGAGCGTGTGCCAGAAAGGAAAGTCCTTCCGCAGCTGAGCTGAGAGCTGGCCTGTGAGCATTTTATTTTTTAATTAACATCTTTTTCTGTTTAAGTATTTTAAGTGTAAAATTATTGTAGAGCATTTGGAAAATACAGAAACTTATAAAGAAGAAACCTAAGAAATTGTCCTTTATCCCATTCTCCAGAGATACTACTCCTGTTGTTTTGGTGCATTTTCTTAGTCTTTCTGATGTCTGTGTATAGATATTTACAGATTCGGGTTTACGCTTTGTTTAGAGTTTTGTACCTAATGGTTGGATAACAACCGCTCCTCATCCGCCTACCATTTTATGTGAAACACAGTTTATTTAACAGTCCCTAATTGTCAGACATCTTTTCACTGAAATTTTCACTATTACAGTTAACTTGCTCACATTAGCACATATCCATGGTGATTTCATTACAATTGGAAATGGACTTTCCAGATCAAGAATACTAAGGGACGGTGCTCTTTTAGTTATTTCATTAACCACAAGAAAGGCAGTTTGTTTTAATTTGCATTTCTTGATGTACTTCCTGTAAACACCCTGTGCCCATTTTTACTGGCAGATCCACCGCCCCAACTACAAGCAAACAGGTGGCCTCCTGAGGGTCTTTAAACCTCCCCACTGGTACTAGGTACTTGGCCAGGGTGGTGGGCGGGGAAGGTCCAGCTGTGACAGGAAGGTTCCTGCCGCCTGCCGTCCCCATCGAGACCTGCTGCCCGGGGCATGGCAAGTCCCAGCTCTTCCCACTGCCCTCCCTCTTTCCCACCCCGACACTGGACGTTTGATGCAGGGGATGGGCTGGGTCCTGCCCCACACCCATGCAGCCCAGGCCCCCCGGCCACTGAGGGCGCAAGGTGACAGCAGGACCACGCGGGTTCACAGAGAGGTAGGGGGAGGCTGAGCAAGAGCCTGAAGGCGACAGGTCGGTGGGGGGAGAGGGGAGAGGGCGGTGTGGGGCATCTGGGCTGGGGTAGATGGAGGACGAGCGGGGGGTCCTGGTCCAGGGTGGGCAACCCTGACCACCACCACCATCCCAACCCCCACCCCCTGCAGTCTCCTGGGAGGTGGGGAAGAGGAGCCCACTGAGTCACATGCATCCTGAGAGGCCTGGGGCACCCAACAGTGAGTGACTGGGGGACACCAGAGCCAAAGACTGAAGGGCATCTGTGGGAGGGGAAGATGGGCAGCGGTGACTGTATCCTTTCACCATACTTATTCACTATGTTGAGCAAATAATCTGAGAAGCTGGATTATATGATCAAGAACAGGGTATCAGGATTGGAGGAAGACTCCCTTAACAACCTGTGATAGGCAGATGACACAACCTTGCATGCTGAAAGTAAAGAGGACTTGAAGCACTTAGTGATGAAGATTACATCTCATCATAAAGATGTATGGATTACACACCTCAACAGAAAACAAAAATCCTCACAACCGGACCAGTAAGCAACATCATGATAAACAGAAAAGATGCAAGTTGTCAAGGATTTCATTTTACTTGGATCCACAATCAATGCCCTTGGAAGCAGCAGTCAAGAAATCAAAAGGCGCATTGCATTGGGCAAATCTGCTGCAAAAGACTTCTCTGAAGTGTTAAAAAGCAAAGACGACACCTTGAGGACTAAGGTGTGCCTGACCCAAGCCATTGTATTTTCAATCACCTCACATGCATGCCAAAGCTGGACATAAGGAAGACCGAAGAATTGACGCCTTTGAATTGTGGTGTTGGTGAAGAATACTGAATATACCATGGACTGCCAGAAGAACGAACAAGTCTGTCTTAGAAGAAGTACAGCCAGAATGCTCCTTAGAGGCAAAGATGGTGAGACGTCGATTCACGTTCTTTGGACATGTTATCAGGAGGGATAAGTCCCTGGAGAAGGATCTCATGCTTGGTAGAGAGTGGGCAGAAAAGAGGTAGACCCTCAATGAGATGGATTGACACAGTGGCTGCAGCAGTGGGCTCATATCTAACAATGATTGTGAGGATGGTGCAGGACCAGGAGTGTTTTATTCTGTTGTACATAGGTTCGCTATGAGTTGGACCAACCCAATGGCACCTAACAACAACAATGCACCTTTAGCCGTTCACCTTCTTAGAATTTACCTTCGACTGATACATAAATACGTCTGCACCAGATGCTTTTAAACTCTTTTTTACCAGAAAGCCTATAAAGAAATGTTTCACACACACTGCAGTGTATGTATCTGTGTGTATGAATGTAAAACTGAAACAATGCTTACCTTCATTGCAGGCAGTGTTTTATATTTCTATTTTTTAAACATACAGAATGTGACCCACTAATTTGATTTCATAATCCAATAACAGTTCTCCACCTGCAGTTTGAAAACTGCTGTCCTGCATCAGACTTTTTCTTTTTTTTTTTTTTTTGGTGGCTTTTTTTAAATTGTATTTTAGGTGAAGGTTTACAGAGCAAATAGTTTCTCATTGAACAGTCAGTACACATATTGTTTTATGACATTGGTTAACAACCCACGACACGTCAACCTTCTCCTTTCTCAACCTTTTATTTTGGTGAAAATATAGTCAAAGATACACCATTTCAAAAATTTCTACATGCACAGTTCAGTGACATCAATTACGTTCTTCCAGTTTTGCTGCTATAGTCATTTTAGATGAAGGTTTACAGAACAAAATAGTTTCTCATTGAACAGCTAATACACATGTTGCCCTATGACAATTGTTAACAACCCCACTACATGTCAACACTCCTTATTCAACCTTGGGTTCCCTATTACCAGCTTTCCTGTCCCCTTCTGCCTTCTAGTCCTTGTCCCCGGACTGCAGTGCCTCATTAGTCTCATTTTGATTTATGGAGCTGTCCAATCCCCGACTGAATGGTGAACTTTGGAAGTGACTTCACCACTGAGCTAAAAGGGTGTCTGGGGGCTATACTCTTGGGGTTTCTCCAGTCTCTTTCAGGCCAGTAAATCTGGTCTTTTTTGTGTGTGTTAGAATTTTGTTCTACATCCTTCTCCAGCTCTGTCCAGAACCCTCTTGTGATCCCGGTCAGAGCAGTCAGTGGTGGTAGCCGGGCACCATCTAGCTGTACTGGACTCAGTCTGGTGGAGGCCTTGGTAGCTGTGGTCCATTAGTCCTTTGGACTAATCTTTTCCTTGTATCCTGTTCTGTTCATTATCCCTTGCTCCCACAGGGGTGAGACCGGTGGAGTATCTTAGATGGCTGCTCACAGGCTTTTAAGACCCCAGATGCTACTCACCAAGGTAGAATGTAAAACATTGTCTTTAATATTGTGTTATGCCAATTGAGTTAGATGTTCCCTGAGACCATGGTTCCCACAGCCCTCTGCCCAGCAAATCAGTCCCTCAGGGAGTTTGGATGTGTCTGTGGAGATTCCATGACCTTTCCTTGTACAAGTTGTGTTGGTTTCCCCAGTATTGTGTACTGTCACCCTTCACCAAAGATGCCACTTATCTATTGCCTATTTAGTATTCCCCCCACCCCTCCCATCCCTCGTAACCAACAAAAGATTGTTACTTTTTGTGTGTAAACTTGAGTTTTTACAATAGAGGTCTCATACAGTTATTTGTCTTTTTGTGATTGACTTATTTCACTCAGCATAATGTCCTGCAGTTTCATCCATGTTATGAGATGCTTCACAGATTCATCATAGTTATCATTGTGTAGTACTCCATTGTGTGTATGTACCATAGTTTGTTTATCCATTCATCTGCTGATAGGCATCTAGGTTGTTTCCATCTTTTTGCTATTGTGAATAATGCTGCAGTGAACATGGGTGTGCATATGTCTATTTGTGTGATGGCTCTTATTTCTCTAGGATATATTCCTAGGAGTGGGATTGCTGGATAGTATGGTGTTTCTATTTCTAGCTTTCTAAGAAAGTGCCATTATCATTTTCCAAAATGGTTGTATCATTTTGCATTCCCACCAGCAGTGTATAAGAATCCCCATCTCCCCGCAGCCTCTCCAACATTTGTTATTTCCAGTGTTTTTGATTCGTGCCAGTAATGCCGGGGTGAGATGGTATCTCATTGTGGTTTTAATTTGCATTTCTCTAATGGCTAGTGATCACGAGCATTTCCTCATGTGTCTGTTGGCCACCTGAATGTCTTCTTTGGTGACATCACACCTTTCTTTTAATATCAAACATGGGACTCTGAGTTCCTGGACTGGCCTGGGCTGGGCTGTTTTCTCCCAACACCTACAACCGTGTCAAGCTTCCCTCTAGGCTCCTCTGGAGTAGCTTGCATCTATCCCTCCACATCCCCAGCCAAGAATACAAACATTTATTTCGAAACGTGAAGACCTCTTTAATGCCAATTTTGTTTTCTTGTTGTTGTTCCATTCAAGGGTTTCCAGTGAGCCAACCCTGCTAACATAGGCCACTACCAATATCGCAAGGGAATCCATAGCCTACCAACATTGAGAAATGTCTCTGATGTCATTTAGTCTTTCAGTTTCAACCTAATTTTTGCATTCAACTCTGTGATCTATTTTCAATGTATTCCCCCCCGCCCGGGGGCAGGGCAACTGTACACTGTAGGATGACGTCTGTGCGGCCTCTAGCTGCTATGTCCCAAATGAGAAGCACACAGGTAGTCCATGACCCCATCTAGGTGGCTCAAGTACAACCAGATTCACTTGTGCCTCTTTCCCTCTGGCTATTTCTAAAGCATCTGAGATATTCCCATTTCTTAGGACGCTTTAATTCTTCTTGGGAACAATCCATTTACTCTGTGGATCCCGTTCACAGAACCCTGGTTACCCTCAAGGCCTAGTCGCCGCCACAAGCTCTCCATCTCTTCTCACATCCCTTCCCTCTCACTGACTCAGGTCGGAAAGGCTTTTGAGCCTTTACTGTCCGGCGCCAGGGACGAAGCGGCGAATGAGGACCGCGGCCAGCCTCTTCCGTGCCCCGCCGCCACAAGGCCGACACTGAACCCAGCATTTTGCCCGGCGACGCGCCAGCAACAGAAACTAAACGGCCGCGGACCTACCCTCTCTCGGGGCGCTTCCGGCCGCTCTAGCCAGCTGGGAGGACTCCGCGTCTCGCTGAGAGACCCAAGCGTTGGCCTGGGGTGGTTTCTTTCTTTACTTTAGTTACTTCAGTAACTCGTCTGTGCTGCTGACCTTCTCAGTGCCTCGCTCCCAGATGATGCGTTTCTTCCTTTCTACTGGCAACTTCCCACATACGTATACTTAAGTTTTGCCTTCTTTTAAAATGCTTCTTTCATTCTATTTTTCCTTCCAGTGTCCATGCTCTTCTTCCCATCAGCCAAACTTTTGGAAGGAGCGAACACTATCTCCACATCCTTTGCCTCTCATTCAATTCAATCTCAAAGCACTCCAGATGAATTTTGAAACCCACTCATTATCCACTAAAATCGTTCTTGTGACCAATGTGAAAACAGTGAACTCACAGCGGCTTGACCATGGCCTCCTTTTTAAACAGTCCCTTCCCTGTGTTGTCATGACATTGCACTCCGGTTTTCCTTCTACCTCTCTGCCACCCCTTCCCCTCCTTTAACTCTGCCCATTATTAAGTATTGATATTTCCTTCTGTCCTTGGGCCATCTGTCTTTTCTTTGACACTCTTACCGGGCAATTTCATACACCTCCATGCTTAAATTATCTTCTATAGATGTTGACGGCATCTAAATCTGTACCTCTAGTCCTGATCTCCTGAGTTGCACGTCTGTATATCCAGCTGCCTACCAGACATCTCTGTTTGGATGTCTCAAAACAAGTTTGAAATTAAACTCACCATCTCCTCAACCTTCTTGTTTACCATTGTATCTTAAGTACCTAGAACGCAAATTAAACCTTCAAAAAAAATTTGTTAAATAAATGGAAGAGGGAGGAATGGAAAAGATACCACAAACTGCTCTGACTAGGATAGTCTGGGCCAGAAGAGTCAACCTCGGTTGAAATTCCACTGTAGAAGGACGTCCTCTGACAATGAATGGTACTGAAAGATCAAATGACAGCACAAAAGGGAGTGTGATGTCTGCTTTGTAGAAAAGGATCCCAATGGAGACGGAAGCCTCAGGCACTGATGTCCCATCCCAAATCCTTCATCTGAAACCACTGGTCTCAGGTGTTCTATTCTCTTCCACTACTGGAGATGAGGAGAAGAGGGTGGGCATTGAAGCCTAGTTTGTGGGGAGTTGGCAAAGGGGATTGGACTGTCAAAGCCTGGAATCTCAGGAGGCAGTAAGTCAGGTCCAAGGGCCTAATGTATAAAAAAAAAGAAACCTACCAGTAAATAGAGATCCCAATTGTGTTAGGCTGGTTCTCCAGAGAAGCAAAACCACTACGGTGTATATATATATATGCATACATGTATGTATATATATGTATGTATGTATGCATATATATATATAGAGAGAGAGAGATATTTATATCAAAGAAATGGCTCACACGGTTGTAGAGGCTGTAACGTCCTAATTCTGTGGGTCAGGACAGAGGCTTCTTCTGATTCACACAGTCGCAGGGGCTGGCGAACCCAAGATGGGCAGGTTGGGGAGCAGGACGCTTGCTCACAGGCCATGAAGATCTATGAATCCCAAGACTGGCATGAAAAACCACAGGTAAGCTGCTAAGCTGCTAACTCAAGTCCCAAGAACTGGAGGTCAGATGAACAGAAGCCAGCTGTAGGATCCAGAATGCACAAAAGCCCCTGAGCCCTGCCAGAACATCCACCCACACTTGATGCAGGCCACATGCCAGGGAAACTCCTCAACCGACTGGCTACTCATAGCAGATCTCATCATGAGGGTGATCACATATCAAATCTCAACAGGGAAGTGACTACAACATCACACGACTGCCACAACCCTGAGAATCATGGCCCAGCCAAGTTGACACACAGTCTTAACCATCACACCAATCTTAATTATACCTGCCACCTCTCTCTTTCTGCTCCCAGTTCTCACGTCTGCTCCCCTACCTGGCCTCCCCTGGAGACACTTCCACCATCACCTGAAATGACAATACCCTGCAGCTTCATTCACTCAATACCGAGGGCCCAGTACATGTCAAGCACTGTCTATACAATGGATAAAGAACACATGATGGCCGCTGCTCTCATGAGCCCTGCAGTCAATATCCTCAACTCCCCATAAACTGGACATTTCAGCCAAGATCCATCTGTCTGACTATTTGCTCAGCATACAGATTGAGTAAGTATGGTGAAAGGATACAACCCTGACACACATCTTTCCTGGCTTGAAATCACGCAGTATCCCTTTATTCTGTTCAAACAACTGCCTATTGATCTATGTACAGGTTCCTCATGAGATCAATTAAGTGTTCCAGAATTCCCATTCTTCAAAATGTTATCCATGATTTGTTATGATCCACACAGTCAAATGCCTTTGCATAGTCAATGACAATACAGGTAAACATCTTTCTGGTATTCTCTTTCAGCGAGGACCCATCTGACACCAGCAATGATATCCCTGGTTCCACTTCCTTTTCTGAATCTGGCTTGAATTTCTGGCAGTACCGTGTTGATATATTACTGCAGCTGCTTTTGAATGATCTTCATCAAAATTTTACTTGCGTATGATATTAATGATATTGTTTGACAATTTCCACGTTCAGTTGGATCCCCTTTCTTGGGAATAGGCATGAATGTGGATCTCTTCCAGTCGGTTGGCCAGACAGCTTTCTTTCAAATTTCTTGGCATAGACAAGTAAGCACTTCCAGTGTTGCATCCGTTTGTTGAAACATCTCAGTTGGTATTCTGTCAGTTCCTGGACTGTTGTTTTTTGCCAATGCCTTCAGTGCAGCTTGGACTTCTTCCTTCAGTACCATCAGTTCCTGATCATATGCTACCTCCCAAAATGGTTGAACATCAACCAATTCTTTTTGGTATAGTGACTCTGTGTATTCCTTCTATCTTCTTTTGATGCTTCCTGCGTTGTTTAATATTTTCCCATAGACTCGTTCAACATTACAACTCAAGGCTTGAATTTCTTCTGCAGTTCTTTCAACTTGAGATATGCCAAGCATCTTCTTTGTCTAAAATGTTGAACTTTGTCTAAAGATCAAAAAGACAACAAAATTACACGTGGCTAAAATGATGTGAAGAGATGCTCGCTCAACCACGCTAGCGTGCGTCGAAATTAAGATGAAACCACCAATGAAATGTTAAGCCTGTTTTGCAAAGATAACTCCAAACGCTGGCAAAGCCAGGGACACTCTCATGTGGCACTAAGGAAAGTGGACACTGGTAAATCTTTTTAACTAGTACACGTCCTCAGACCTAGCAGTTTCACAACTACAAACCTCTCCTACAGAAATACACATACACACAGAGACGCGCATTTAAGGCTTTTTCACTGCAGCATTATTTATGTTCCCAACACCTGCTCCTCCCTCGTCCCCGAGCCGTCCTCTCTTCCGTGTGCCCTCTGCTGGCGGATCAATATGTGAGTCTAGAGGTGGTGGTCTCCGCAATCCTGCTCCTTGTCCACGAGAACTTTCCGGTCTGGTCCCGAGGCCACTCCCAGATCTGGCCCGCCCCTCCCTCGGTTCCGGGGTGGCGGGGCTGGGAACCACAGAGATGGCCGAGCCTCCGTGAAGCCTAGATAGGCCGGAAGTTAGCGGGGCAGGGCGGGCGCGGGCGCGGATGCCCGAGGCCCGTTTCCGGCGTCATCGCGCTCGCGAATCTCGGGCGGTCTTCCGGGAGGGTGAGTCCGCTTGGCGGGCGAGGCGGCCTGGTGGGAGAGGTTTGCATGCTGTCCGCTTTGGGGTCGAGCGGACGCCGGACCCAGTGTCCTTCCGCTTCTGGCGCTTCAGGCTGGGTGCCCGGCCTTCAGGGCTCCCTTAGGCTCGCCGTGGTCCCTCTTGGCCGTCCCCTGGGAAGCGCGGTTCCGCGGGCGGGCTGGAGAGGCCTACCCGCCTGGCGAGGGAGGTGCTCGAGCAGCGACCGCCTTAGCCATAGTCGGCTGGGGTGGGAGTCGTTGGGCGAGTCCTGTTGCTCCACTGGGAGCAGCAAGGCAAGCGCCAGCCGCGGGCTTCCCTCAGTTATCCTTTGGCTTTACAAGGATTCCTGCTTTACCGCCTGCGGAATACCCTCTTCCAGGGCCCTCTCTTTTCCTCTCACTGCCCTTCGGCCTGGAATTAGAGACAGTGACAAAAAAGGCGGTGTCTTGAGTGTCACTCCCGGCTTCCCTTGCAGCCTGTGATCCAGCCTCACTGGCTCTATATTGCCGCATTCCTTCCTGCCTCGGGCCCTTTGCAGATGCTGTTCCCGCTGCCTCAAGTGCCCTCCTCACCTCCACCTTCTTGGCCTAGTTACTCTTGCTCACACTGTAGATCTCTTTCTTTTTCAGAGAAGTGACCCATCCGAATACGTCAGTGTTTCTTACTGTAAATGCTTTCAGAGTTCCCTGTATTTTAGCACTGTCGTGGTTGTGATTTTGTGCTTATTGTGATCACTCAGTTCTTTTCTCCCCTAAACTTGCTCTACGAAGCCAGTGTTCATGTCCGTTTATTCACTGCTGTACCCTCTTTGCTCGGTTGAGTGCCTGGCTGTGGAAATGTTCATTACGTGTTTGTGGAGTGGTTCACTCACACACAAAGATGAGAATGAACGGACCTTTCGGGGAGATGCTTGAGGGGCAGATGCTCACTTGACTTCCGTGGCCCAGCCCCTGTTACTGCCAGATAACACCTCAGGCTGGAGGTCAAGGAGCAGAGAACAGAGACCCTCTCAGCTAGCCTGGAAGTGGGGTGTCTCCAATGCCCTGACCTCTGTTCTCTTTCATAACTACCCACAGGACTCTCTTGGCCAGGACGTGTGGATGCTCACCACCCACAGAGCCTCATGGTAGGAAGCCCAATGGCTCTGTGCCCTCAGTTTGCCCTGTAAGGGCCTCCACCTCCACCCTGCTCGGGCACCCACCCTTCCCTGCTGGGCCCTCATCCACGCATGCCCTTTCTCTTCCCACCTGCAAGGTAGACAAACTCCTGCCCAGACCTGGGCCCAACTGAGGCTCTGTTGGGGGGGGGGGGGCGGTGGATGTGTGTGCCATTGCCATGGTCTGGGTCTTTACCCTTCTCTCAGGCTGCCCCTCCCCCGGGTCTTAGAGCCAAAGGGGCTGTGGTGACCACCTGCCCAACCGTGATGCACCTGCCAGAGACCAGCCGTGAGGTGGTTCCAGGGTGGGCTGGCACCCAGGTCACCCTGGGCCGCTGGTGTGTGTGCTTTCAGGAAGCAGTGACATTTGGCGATGTGGCTGTACACTTCTCACGGGAGGAGTGGCAGTGTCTGGATCCGGGCCAGAGAGCCCTCTACAGGGAGGTGATGCTGGAGAACCACAGCAGTGTGGCCGGACTCGGTGAGGCTGTGCGTCGGACCCCCTCCGCAGGGTCGTTAGCTCCCACCTGCCCCGACCTGCTAGGACACAGAGGCCTTGCTCTTAGGCGTTCAGGGACTAATGGGCCTTGGGTGCATGAGTCCTTGCAGCTCCGTGTGGCCAGTTTGTAAGGTGGGAGCCACAGGCCGGGAGATGGAAAAGTTTATATAAATGGAGATATTTGCACTTTAAAGTTTTTTGGTAGAAGTCACTTATAAAACTATCTGAGCCTGGCCTTTTGGGGAAGGAAGGTCTTGGGCCAGCATTTCAATTTCTTTAATGCTTAATGGGCTGTTTGAGCTTTTTAATTTTCTCCTTTGGTAATTTTGTCATTTTTATTTCTTATTCCAGTTAGCTCATTTCATTTAGTTTTTCAAATTTTTTAATAGTGTGTTTATATTTGTTTTTGTAATCTGTTATGTTTGTAGTTGTTTCTCGTATTTACTTATTGGCATGTGTTCACCATATTGAGGACCCCTAATGGCGCACTGTTAACGCATTCGGCTGCTAACTGGGAGGTCAGCAGTTCAAACTCACCAGCCGCTTCGAGGGGGAAAGATATGGTAGTCTGCTTCCATAAAGATTCACAGCCTTGGAAACCCTATAGGGCAGTTTTACTGTGTCCTACAGGGTCACTGTCAGTCGGAGTTGACTCAACAGCAGTGGGTTTGGTTCACTATGTTGACCTTGATCTGTTTTGGCCCAAGACTATCTTGTTAATCTTCTTTAAAGAACCAGCTTTTCTGTTTGCTAATTTTTTTTCCTGTATTTTTTTCTCTTATTTCATTGACTCTTGCCCCATCTTTATTATTTCACTGCTTGTTATTTCTGTGGGTTTTCTGTGTTCCCAACTTACTGAGTTCAATCTTTAGCTCATTGGTGTTTTTTGCATTCTTGGTTCTAGTTGTTAGGTGCTATGGAGTTGATTCCGACTCATAGTGACCCATTTGACAGAGTAGAACTGCCCCGTAGGGTTTTCCTGGCTGTAATTTTTACAGAAGCAGATCACCAGGTCTTTCTCTCACAGTTTTTGGGTGGGTATGAACTGCCAACCTTTCAAACAGCTAATCGCTTAACTGTTTGTGCCACCAGGCTTTATAAAAATACAAAGTTTCATCTTTAAGTACTGCTTTAGCTGGGACTTGGCCCGTGGATAGCACAAATGGCTAAGTACTCAGCTTCCAGAAACGTTAGCAGCTTGAACCCACCCAGAGGTGCCTCAGAAGAAAGGCCTGGAAATCTCCTTCCAAAAAATCAGCCATTGAAAACCCTATGGAGCACAGTTCTACTCTTAACACACACAGGATTACCATGAGTCAGTGTCGCCTCTACGGCAACTTTTTTTTTTTTGGCTGTGTCCTACAAATTCTGCCTGATAATAAGTATGTTGCCATTTAGTGATTCATTATTTAGTTTCCAAGTATGTTGTAGTATTTAAGTTC
This sequence comes from Dugong dugon, assembly GCA_030035585.1. Taxonomy (NCBI): domain Eukaryota; kingdom Metazoa; phylum Chordata; class Mammalia; order Sirenia; family Dugongidae; genus Dugong; species Dugong dugon. The sequence goes on along the minus strand of CM057474.1, from coordinate 102,683,627 downwards.
CTTTCCTTTTTAATTTTTAATTTAATTGCATTTTGATGGGCCACATGTCTGTGATACTGTTCCTTTGGTAACTTACTGAGGCTCTCTCTATGGCCTAAGACAAGGATCTTTCCTGTAAGCTTTCTTTGTGTGCTTAGAGAGTGTGCGTTTTCCATTGCGTGTGGTGTTTGAAGCACATCTGATAGCTCGGGCTTGTTGACTGCAGACCTGTGGGGCCTGTTGCCTGCCCCTCTTCACCCCACAGCAGGAAACTGGGAGAAGCTTCCACACCGAGGCCTTGGCCAACCTCTCCTCCCGAGTGGGATGCCTGTTCCTGTGCCACCCGGCACTGACGGGGTGGGGCAGGTGTTGGGGCAGCACTGAGGAGGCAGATGCCGGTCGGAGCCCACAGTGCCCAGCACCTTCGTTTTGGAGAGGGAAGCAAGGTGGGAGGGGGGTGGGCGAGGCACGGACCGTAGTAGCGCTCTCTGATTTAAGGGCTGCTTCACTGGTGTGTTTCATGGGTTGTCATGTATTTAGCTGCCCTACCTCTGAGACTGGCTCCCTGCACCGAGGAGACAGCTCCATCCTGCCGAGGAAGGCACTGGCAGTGTGCTCGGCTTCTCTCCTCTGAAGTCCCAGGGGTGGAGCTCGCCTGGTTTTTGCTGGTTCTTTGGTGACAGGGCCCAATGGGGACAGTGGCCCTGCTGCACACGGGGCTCGGACTGCGAGCGTGGGTATCCCTCACTGTCTGGCCTCAGGAGTGTCCTGTGTACCCGTGCCCAGATCCTCTCCACTTTGCCCCCTCAGAGAGTCTGTCTCTGCCCCACACTTCTCTACCCCTGAAAGCCAGTGGGGACTTTGCACGCTACACTGGACCCCCCAAGCCAATAAGTTTCTCTGCTCACAATACAGCAGGAGTCCTGGTGTTCAAGCCTGAGCTTATCTCCCGGCTGGAGCAAGGGCAGGAGCCATGGGTGCTGGACCTGCAGGCATCGGAGGGCAGAGAGACATCAAAGACCTCCCAGATAGGTGAGGCTCGGGCCCTGAGGTGCCCCCTCTCCCTGGCCCCCAGGCCCTCCACATTCTGCCCAGACCCCATCACAGAGAAGCTCTGGGCAGGAGGGGCTCAGAAACCTGCCTTGGACAGGCCCTGAGGCTGATCCTGGCCACCCATGGGCCCCTGTGGGGACACCTGAGACCACCATCAGGGTAGAAACAGCCCAGGCGGCGGGGAGGGGGCTTCCTCAGGAGAGGCTATGATCCACGGAAATGCAAGGATACAAAACACTCGCATGTTGTGGCAAAAATGGAGTTTGGTTTTAAAATTGTTCGTTTTACTCAGTTTCTCATTTTGCTAATGCTCTTGTTAAAGCAAAGGCACAGATGTGCCAAGCAAACCATTCTTGTCTTTAAGCTTAGCCCATAGCAGCCTCTCCATAGTAAACATCGTCCTTACGCCCTCAGCAGCTCCCTCAAGGACTTCTCTGGCCCCAGGTGACCTGGTCTCTGCCACTGACGTGGCCTTTGCGGTCAGCCTCCAGGGCACTGACTGCTTCATAGTGCTGGTTCATCCAGCCTGTTGGGCCACGCCCTGAGCCTCCTTTGCAGATTCATGTCGCGGATCGGACACTGAGATGACAGGGCGGTGGGCTGTACGTATCTGCAGGAAATCCCTTCCTCATAGCTGCCCTGTCCCCATGGTCACTGCTGCACATGGCATGGCTGGCCCTGCAAGAAGACTGCCCAGAATGGTGGAAAGTATGGAATACGTTCCCAGGCAGCCTGGAGGGGCACAGAGGAAGCGTTATTAAAGCAGTCTCACCTGACTGCCTAGTCTTGTCACGTACACCCTATGGTGTGTTGTCACCTCGTGGTCGCTGTGGGCTCCCATCATGTACACCCCAAGATGTACTGTGGCGTTGCTGCTGGTCCATGAGGCCGGGTCTAGTGTGTAGGAAAGAAGGTCAGGAACCCCGCCCCACACAGCCTCTGACCATTGACTGGGCTTGTCCACCCTTGCACAGTCCTGTTCAGACTCTCTTCATCCTCCCTGGAAAGGGGGTGAAGTGTAGGGTGACCCAGTTGAAACCCAGCTCCCATTCAATATTGTCAAGGTTAGGGACAATTTTAAAGAGGGCACCAAGGCAGAGAAGCCAGTTACAGTTGGCAAGTCTGTATAGTTCAGGGGTTTTTACCCAAGGGATGGCTGTCATGGTGATAAAGTGACAACAGAAGTATCACTGCAGCACAGGCCCAGAGCCACTGCTGGCCAGAGCTTGCACCTGCAGGTGGATGCTCAGGGCAGGAGTGAGACGTCTTGGAGGAAGATATAATCCTGCAACATATAATGTGACCCTAGCATGCCAAGAAGAAACCCAACTGCCCACATAGGCCACTTGGAATGGCTGGGCTGCCAGCATCTGCACGTGAGGCTCAGGGTGCAGGTGCTCTGCCAGGAGGGGCAAGGCCGGCAGCCCCTTGTCCATGTCATGGTCTCTAGTGGATGTTCATAGAACATGGCTACTGGTGGGCCGCCAGTCTTGTCTGTGCTCTGCCTCTACTCTATGGCCTTACAGAAGAAACACCACTTCTATAATGAGGTTTTTGTTCTTTTAATCTGTGGATGCATCTTCTCAGAGGTTACCCCAAGCTCTCTGGAGAAAGGCTTTCATGCTCCAGGAGAGGGGTGAGGACCTTGGGCTTAAGTCACAGGTCTATGAGGCGCCACCATGGCGGGGCACCAGGCAGGGCCACAGGCAGTCACTGGTTAGTCAGGAAGAAACAGCTGTGCAGCATGCAGGCCTGTTCTGAGCTGAAGGGTGTGAGGATGTGCATGCAAGGCAGATGAGTGCCAGAACAGGACTGGCCGGTTCAGTGGTCAGGGGAGCTGAGGTCCCAGAAGTAGTGGTGCTGCTGGGGCACCGGGTCGGTGACAGTGGTAGGGGACTGTCAGAGAAGGAGAGCAGCTCTGGCTTCACCGTGTTTCCTTAGAGGTGAGAGTTTGTAAATGTAACCCAGACTGCTTGTAGACAGTAACAGGGAACCAGAGGGGGAGAGTCCAGAGTAGTTGGAATGTATTTGTGGCTTCCTGGTCCTGCAGTCGGCAGTGCTTTGGGATGCAAGTGGCTTAAACGTGTGGTGGTTTTATTTCTTGTGTGCAGCAGGAGGTTCTGGGCTTGGCACGGAGCTCAGCAGTGTCTCTGATCTCTGTGTCTTTATAGCCCTTCCTGATGTGTGATTTCCATCCTTGTGAGTGAAGAGGCATGGCTGCCACATGCCCAGCACAGGGAGGGCAGAAGGGAAGCAGTGCGTGTCTCATGTCTACACCTGGCTTCAAGGGGGTCTCAAGAGTTCTGCTCCCTCACCTCTATAGCAGAGGGTGCAAGGGAAAAGGGCACTGGCGTGGGGATTGAGCAGCCAGCACACAGTGTTTACCATTCATGCAAGGAACAGGTTTGCCAATGTTGTGTGATTATGTGGGAAAAGAGAAACAGGAGGACAAGGCCTGGAGACTGCCCTCTATGTCTGACGGCACCTGGTGCATCCCTGCTACACAGTGAGGCTGGAAAAGTGTGCATTTGAGGGCTAGACTAACCTGGGTTCCATTCCTTATTCTCTCATTAGCTGTGTGACCTCGGGCAAGTTGCTTAACCTTTCTGAGCCACAATCTCCTTATCTGTGGAGTGGGGATACTACTACTGACCTTGTTGGGTAGTTGAGAAGATTCATTAAGAAACACCAGGCACTGTTCCTTGTATATAGAAGATAAAACTCAGTAAATGGTAACCTCCTTCCTCACAAAGAGATACTCCAGGCTTAAGAGGTAGACTGCAAATCATCAGAAGCTTGAGACATAGCCATTGCTGATTAGGTGTAAGCTGTGGTCCGTGGGAGCAGAAACAGGCTGGAGTGTTCACGTGGGAGCTGGTGGTTATGATAGGCAGCATGGAGGTGTGACATTAGCAAAGGAAGGGTTGCAGAAGGCGGAGGAAGTCAGTGGGGGCTGGAGGTGGGTAAGCCCACTTGGAAGTAAGGTGCAGGCTAGCAAGGGCTGTGGTTAGGTGCAAGCTGGGCGGGAGTAGCTCTTAACGAGTAGCTAGAGAGAGAGCAGAGGGTTCAGGCCTGGGGTCCTGCTCAGAGAACCCCGCTTTGGTGAACAGCTGTGGTTAGGGCTGCTAGAGGGGGCTGTGCCCAGCTTTCATTGGGGCTTACCCCTTATAAGGCCCTCCGCAGCTATTCAATGTCAGTCGCTCATTACATACCCATTTTCTCCTCCGTTCATAGTTCTGAAACTCCCTTCTTTCCCCCCACTCTCCCGCTTCCTCTGACATCTCCCACTTCCTTGGGTGGTTGGATCCTCTGACTTCCTCTTGGGAAACTGTCTACCCTTCTCAGGCTTACTTTGTTCTCACTTTGCCTTCTTTATGGATTTCTCCTCCTACCAATTCCCTATGGGATGAACCTTTCTGCTAATGTACTCTTAGGATGTGTAGCTCTTAGCACTCGGCCTAGTACATGATGAGCACACAGTCATTGTTGAACGGGGAGATAAAGTAAAAAGTGTGAATGAAAGCATATTTTGAGAACTGTTAAAGGTGTTAATCTCTCATAGTGTTTCCACTGGGAGCATCACTGTGCTCAAGGCAGCCTGCCTGGGACAGGACTCAGTTCCCCCAGTGACAAACCACCCTCCCTCCTCTGAGCACAGGGACTAAGGAGCATTTTTTATTTTATTTCAGATTCTACTATCAGGACTGATAATGAACAGGCTTATGAAGAAATGGATATTCTAAAATCAGAATTAAATGGAATGAGGATCAAAATCCCCCCACAGGATTTTTCTCTGAGTCCTGGCTTTGCAGACACTTCTGATTCTGAGGTCTTGCTAGAGAATAATCAGAGCAGTTCTCCTAGGCTGATGGTGATGAACTCCCTTTTCCAGAAAAACTGTTTAAATAAAGGGACTGTGATGCTTAAGAAGACCTTCACCCAGAACTCCCAGGAATGTAATGAGGTGAGGAGCACTGGCAGCCTGGACTGTAAACTTAGTGAGAATCAGAGAGATACTGCCGAAGAGACAGCAGAGAGATGTGATGGGTGTGGCAGAAGTTTCAGATCCATTTCAGACATTGCTGTATGTTGGGAAGTTAATAAGCAAAAGAAACTTAACAAATGTCAAGAGTGCCAAAAAAAATTATCTCACTGCTTCCAGGGGAAACATCGAAGTAACTGCCAAGAAGAGAAACCATACGAATGTGAGGAATGTGGAAAAGTCTTCAGGTTGTGTTCACAGCTTAATCAGCATCAGAGAATCCACACTGGAGAGAAACCATTTAAGTGCACTGACTGTGGAAAAGCCTTCCGCCTGAGCTCCAAACTTATTCAACATCAAAGAGTTCACACTGGGGAGAAACCCTACAGGTGTGAGGAGTGTGGAAAAGCCTTTGGTCAGAGCTCAAGCCTCATTCACCATCAGAGAATTCATACAGGAGAGAGGCCCTATGGTTGTCGTGAGTGTGGGAAAGCCTTCAGTCAGCAGTCCCAGCTGATCAGACACCAGAGGACTCACACTGGAGAGAGGCCCTACATGTGTAAGGAATGTGGGAAGGCCTTCAGTCAGAGCTCAACTCTAGCTCAGCATCAGAGAATGCACACTGGGGAGAAATCGCAAATGGCGAGAACCGCAGATAACCCAAGCCTTGCTCCACATCAAAGAATTCACACTGTAGAGAAACCATTTAAATGTGATGAGTGTGGGAAAGCTTTTAGATGGATTTCTCGCCTTAGTCAGCATCAGTTAATCCACACTGGAGAAAAACCTTATAAATGTAACAAATGCACAAAAGCCTTTGGTTGTAGCTCACGGCTTATTCGCCATCAGCGAACTCATACTGGAGAAAAGCCATTTAAGTGTGACGAGTGTGGGAAGGGCTTTGTCCAGGGCTCACACCTTATTCAGCATCAGAGAATTCACACCGGAGAGAAACCTTATGCATGCGATGACTGCGGCAAAGCCTTTAGTCAGAGCTCAAGCCTTATTTACCACCAGAGAATCCATAAGGGAGAGAAACCCTATGAATGCCTTGAATGTGGGAAAGCATTCAGTATGAGCACACAACTTACGATCCATCAAAGGATTCACACCGGAGAGAGACCCTACAAGTGTAATGAATGTGGGAAAGCCTTCAGTCAAAATTCAACCCTTTTCCAACACCAGATAATTCATGCTGGAGTGAAGCCATATGAATGTAGTGAATGTGGGAAAGCATTTAGTCGCAGTTCATATCTTATTGAACACCAGAGAATTCACACAAGAGCCCAGTGGTATTATGAATATGGACATGCCCTGGAAAGTTCGTTTGTGAGCCGTAAAAAAGTTAATACTATAAAGAAACTACATAAATGTAATGAATGTGAGAAAATATTCAGGTGGCGTTCACACCTAATTATACACCAGAGAATTCACACTGGAGAGAAACCTTACAAGTGTAATGAGTGTGGGAAAGCTTTTAATCGGAGCTCAAGACTTACTCATCATCAGAAAAGTCATATGGGGTAGACCATTTACATTTATAAATGTGAATAAACCTACAGCCTTAACTCACTTATTTTATATGGGGTTATTTATACTGTCAGAAATTTAGAATGTTGGGAAAGATTTAATTGCTCTCAAGAAAGAGAACATCCAAATGCATACAAAATGTATGTTATCTGCTGGTATGTTTGACCTTAGTCCATTCAGTAAAGCCTTTGTCCCTCACATTCAAGGTGCACATTTGTAGAGTTTTTAGTTCACAAATGATTCCAGGTCCCTGAGTATGGAAAGGCTGTGTATGAAACACCATTTGAGCTCTGCCAAACTGAGTAGGTTAAAAAAAAGTAAAACATTTTCCCTTTAGGATCAGTTACTCAAAGTTTTTTAAGCAATAAGGAAATTTATTAACTCTCATAAGACAAAGTCCAGAAGAACACTACCTAGAGTTCCCTTCTCCAAACTTCTTCACTTGACTCTTTTTTCTTTAAAACTCACCCCACATTGGAGCAACCCAGGGATCCAGCCCCTTCCTCTTCAGAGGGAGGGCTGGGCTGGCAAAGTACCCATTGCCTATGTGGGTGTCATTCACAGAGCACAGATTTTGTGCCAGCACTCCAAAAACAGCCCTGGTGTCATGACAAAGGTTTCTGAAGTTACACCTGGGATTCTGGGATTTACTGTGTGACCCTGAGACATCACTTGCCCTCCCTGAAATTCAGAGCCTATTCCCTTAACTGAAAATATGCAGCTTTATAGTTGCAAGGATTAAACAATGCACAAGAACACCTCACTGTGCCTGGCAGAGAGTAAGCGGTAGCATGAATATGCAACCTCTCGCATCCCACACTCACACCTACTTGGCCAACAAGCCCAGAGCCAAGACCTCTCAAACCAGCATTTCCAGCCATGCCCCACCTTGCAGACAACAACCATGTGGGCTGGATGACCTGTCTAGCATTGGCCCACCTCTCCACAGAAGACGCCACTCAGAAGTTAGGATATGTATTGTTGATGGCTGCGTAACAAATGATCTCAAAACACCTTAAAACAACAAACTGTCAAGAACTGAAGGGTCTGAGATTCTACCCTTTCTGCGTGCTAACAAGTTAACGGATGTGGCAAAGAATAACCAGATTCCTCACAGCAGAAGCTGTTGTCAGGTGTTAACGTAACATCAATTTCCACCACGCCCAGTGAGTCCCATGATGTTGTGCACACAGTGTAGGTGTCACAGTTGGGAGCACTAAGCTCTGGAACTTGCAGCTTTTACAGTTAGTGGGAGGCAAACTACTCTGTCCTAGGGAGACATCACCTAATTCCTTGAGGTTGCTTACTGCCAGCACAACCTTGAAAGATGGCCCAGGTGAAGAGTGGCCAGACTATACAACAAGAACATGCAGGCAAGCTTGGACCCATGGTGGATCGCCTCTCCCAGCAGCCTTACCCCTCAGCCTGGCACGTTCTTCGATGAATTTGAATTTTCACGAGTCTGCCCTCCATCGGCCACTCATGTTTACCTGACTAGTCTGAGGGTCTTGGACCAAATGCATTCCATTTGTCTAACACAGCATTTAATGAAGGCTACTATCCCCAGGATGAGGCCATCCTCCAGGACTGACGTTAACCCTGTCCCTGGATCCTGGGCTTCCCAACTATGACCAAGTCCAGGGGACTAGTAGGTCTTAGATAGCTAGGATGTAGCCTAAGGCCAGTGTATTCTACACTATGACTCACACAAGATCTTTGAGTCATTGCCAATAATTGTGTGCCATTGAATTGATTCTGACACACAGCAACCCTATCTATATGTAGAACTGTCCCACAAGGTTTCCTAGGCTTTAATCTTTATGGTGGAGCCCTGGTGGCAGTGGTTAAGAGCTATGGCTGCTAACCAAAAGGTCAGCAGTTCAAATTCACCAGCTGCTCTTTGGAAACCCTATGGGGCACTACTACTCTGTCCTATAGGGTTGCTATGAGTCAGAATCAACTCGACTACAAATTTTTTTCTTTTTTTAAATCTTTATGGGAGCAGACTGCCAGGTCTTTCCTCCCATGGAGCAACTGATAGATTCAAACTGCTGACCTTTCAGTTGGCAGCTGAGTGCTTAACCATTGTGCCACCAGGGCTCCTAGTGCCAATAATTACAGGGGCAACATTTCAGTCAAAAAGTGCTTCCATCCCTAATGGAGAGACACTTTGTAGCCCATTCCCCCCATAAACGAGTAATCTAAAGGGGCACAGGTTGGTCACTCACACTGGGCAGTGTCACTGTGAAATTGCAGCTTCGACTGCCATGCATGGCATAACCTAAGTAACCTAAGGCTGTCTGGGCATCAGAAATGTGTATGTTCATATCAGACTGAAGCAAGGTTGTGCTTGCCTGTGTTTGCACATGTACTAAAGGAGTTCAAGAGCTCAGAATAGTTCAGGACCAGTCTTCTCTACGTGAGTTCTTCTGACTTTACAGCACGTGGATAGAGATGCTAAACCAGGTCAATTAGCAGCCACTGCCATTCAACTTGGGTATACCATGTGATTGTTTTGTATGATTGTCTGATGGCATGCCCAGAATGACTGGACCGCAGAGCTAGATCTAGAGCACTGATTGTCAGCTGTCGCACTCCAACCCCACCCAAAGGGGTCTAGGGTGTTCCCTCCCCAGGTGCCAGGATTGTTACTCGGCCAAGAAATCAGTGTACCCCATTTCAGTAGCTGTTACTTCACCTTTTCTCCAGCCATCCCCTACTCACACTCAGACCTTTTGTCTGGAAGCGTAAGGTACATGAGGAATAGGCATTTTTGTAAGCTGTACGCCCCCCCCCCTTGGTAGCGTCGGCTACTGAAAAGCAAGTAATGTACTCAACAAAGTAGTCGTTACCTTTTTATCTAGGACAGCTGGGCAAACTGTTTCTTTAAACGGCCGTATAGTAAATATTTTAGGTTTTGTGGGCCACCCAACAATGGACAACAGTCAAGGTTATGGACAGTCCACACTACCATCCACAGGCACTGGGACTGTTGAGAGGTCTGGATTTCTGACCCCCTCCCTCACTTCCTCCTGGTCTACAGGACTTAGTAAGGCAGTTTGGTCACTGAATGTGGCTGTCCCCAGAAAGTGGTCATCTCTCAGCCACTTCTGGGTTGCCATTATCAGGCCAAAAGAGGTAGAAGTGACAGACTGTTTTGAAAATTCCAGATTCCACCCTGGGCACGATGCTTCCTTCTTTCCCCTAACAGCAAATGCAGGGTGGCCAAAAAGGGGCTGGCAGGAGTCACACTTCATTCTTGTTCAGCACCTGGATTCTCCTGTCACACTAACATGGACCCTGATCAGGGTTGTCAAACTACAGCCAGTGGGCCAAACTGGTCTGCAGCCTGCTTTTGTACAGCCTGAGGGCTAAGAATGGTTTTTACATTTTTAAATAGTTGAAAAATATTTTGTGACATTTGTGAATGACATGAAATTCAAATTTCAGCGTGCCTGAACCAAGTTTTATTGGCCCACAGACACGCCCGTTTGTGTATCTCCTGTGGCTGCTTTCCCAGTGCTCGCCACTGCACTAGCCTGCCTTGCCCCCACTCTGTTAGATCAAAACTTCATGCCCTCCAGCCCTTGGGGAATTCTTTCTCCTCTGAGCTCTTCTTAGTGGCTTGTTCACCTAAATGTCCCAATAAACTGATGGGAGCCTCAACGTGAGGCAGTTTGGTCAATTCAATAGAAATAAATCTAAGTCCTACACTCTGGTCTGGAGCATCAACTGCAGAAGTCCATGTGAAAAGGACGTGATTCCCGTGTGTGAGCGCTGCACGGGCTGAACCAATAGGCGTCTGATGACAGACGGTCCTGTCACTTTCAAGGAGTGTGACTTTGGACAAGCTACTTAATCCCTCTGCTCAACTATAAAATGATACGCACAAGGAAATATTTTCAATGCAAACTGCTGCACAGCTCTGCTTTATGAGGCAAGTGCACTGCTTGCTGGTTTGCCGCATGGGAGAGGAGGCGGCTGAGGCTCCCGGAGTGCTGCCCAGGAACAGTACAGAAATAATCTGCTCTACTGTCAAGCTATACATCCGATTTGGGCTTCCATAAACGTCACAGTAGACTCATTTTCCACATTTCCAGAATTCTATTTCAGACTAGATTTTAAACCTTTTGGTTTTATATTGTGGAGACCAATTAATAAATAGTTAATACAAATAAACCCATAATTTTGCTCTGAAATGGTTTTTTGTCTCACTTATCAGATTAACCTGTGCTGTGATGTTGAATCTGAACTATATTGAGCTTTCTAAAAACTTCACAAAATAAAACAAACTGGAGCCAAGGGAGGATAGGCCCTGACCCCAGTCCCCAGTATGGTGGCTCACATTCAGAGCCCCAGAAATGTTCCTTGAGTGAAGGGATGATGCATTTGGGGAGCATCCAGGCAAAAGGAAGGAAACTCACCAGCACAGACTTCCCACAAAAAACGAATATTAAATAAGGCCAACAGAAGTGAAAGGGGCAATTTTCCAGATGCAAGTGTCCATTCCTCCTGCAAGGGGACAAAGGGACAAGGGCAGCCCCTGTCCTGGAGGAGTCCCATTCTGGTGGCAGACTGACACCTACTGGATGGACTGTCACACTGCATCCCAGGGGAAGTCCTGTGGACTCACAGGAGAGGCCGCCCCCCGGGGGCCACGGTAAGGGAGGCAGACAGCTGGAGCATGGCTCAGCAAACTCACTGGAGGCCTAAATTCCACAGCCACCTGGTTTCTTTCATAAGGCCTTAAAGCTAAGAATGGTTTTTAAATGGTTGGGAAAAAAAATGAAAATAAAAATATTTTGTAACACATGAAACTCAAATTTCAGCATCCCTAAATAAAGTTTTATTGGAATGCAGCCACGCCTACTTGTTTACTTACTGTCTGTGAGTGCTATTCCTATCCTGACAGGTAGAGCTGTAGAAGACACAAAGCCTGGCAACCCAGGCTCTGCTTGTAGGACAAAGGGGGTCCCCTCCATGGCTTGGAAGCCAAAGGGGCCCACAAGAGTCTTGTTCTTGCGTACTATTTGAAGCATGTGACCTCTGAGCCTCAGTTTACCTATGAAACAGAAAAACAACTTTTATCTGTAAGGATTACTGCAAGGCTTGAGGTCATGTTTGCAAATGACGACGACCCAGGTCCCTGAAGAAGGGGTTTACATGTTTCTCACGGACCCGAGACACGGCCTCCTCTCACTGCCACCACGCCCATGATTTAGGAGGGTGTTCCAGCTCCCCTCGTCCATGGGGCTTCTCCTTGGCAGCAGAGTGCAGGGTGAGGAATGCAGCCGGGAGGCCAGACACAGCGTACCAGCCCGACCTCACGCACTGACTGGCTGCACCAGTAATACTGCACAACACACACAGCATAGGTATAAAATCTGGGAAGAAACAGGTCAGAATGTTTCCAGAGCTGTCTATGGCAGGGGCTCCGTAGAGTATTTTGAGTGTGTGTGTGTTTTTTCAGCTTTTTTCAAATGTACCACAAGTTGCTAGGAGTGGACATGAAGGCAGCCTCCTCCTCTTCTAGGCAGCCCAGGTCCCCAAGTGTACCCAGAGGAAGGGGACAGCAAGAGGCAGTTCATGGAATACAGGGAGCTTACAAGATGCCAAGCTTGGCCGGCTCTAAAGCGCATTCGCTGTATGAGAAATTCCTATATGCCACGTGGGCCCCGTTTACTGCGTGGGACTTCGGTTCCTCACACAGAGCGAACAGGAAGTGGACCTTTCCCACACAAAGCAAACAGAAAGTGGACCAGAAGGGGAGAGGGACACAGCCAGGGGAACACGATCCAACAGCAAAGGGGACCAGGCTCTGCACAGAGCAGCACCCCAAGACCCCTGCAAAGAGTCGGTGATGCTGAGGGTGCAAAGCTGCCCGTGGCCTCTGCACACTCCCACCCTAGAAGTACCGAGGACGCCTGCTCCCCTCTCTGATGCCCATTGAGGAGAACAGGTGTTCTACAGCTGCTTTACTTCCAAAAAAAAAAAAAAAGAAAAGAAAAACAGGCACAGCTGTCTTTTTCAATAAAAAAGAAAACACAATCATCACACTTAGGCACCTCCGTTGCTGGCCTGCCCCAGGATACACAGACTGCCCTCTGGGGCCACGTCCACAAAGCTGTCCCAACAGGCTCAGTCCTGGAGTTTTCGGTCACACCTCTTCTCCAGATCCGCCATCTCCTTCAGGACCAGTGCCACGCCATACCTCAGCTCCTGGAATTTGGCCGTGGAGACTTCAAAGCGGTGTGCTGATCCGTCAGAGAGCTCCAGCTGCATCAGGATGCTTGGCCGCAGGGAGCGGGCTAGGGAGCTAGTGGAGATGGCCACATCCACCCGCCACCAGAAGTTGGCCACATGGGGTAGCCAGGCACTTTGCTGGCTGGCCACGGAGTCAAGGAGGGGCCGCTGGCTCCCGAACACCACGCTGGCCAGGTCCCCGGCCAGGTCCTGGGGGATGCAGAGCTCCTCGAGCTGGTTCTTGAAGGCCTCAGGTTTCAGGCTGGCCGGGGGCAGCCGCAGGGCCTGCCGGAGCAAGGTATGCATGCCCGCGAGCAGTGTGCCCAGCCGCTCCTCTGGCAGGCCCACGCTCACCCCGAGGTGCTGCACGGCCTCACGGCAGTCTTCTCCCTGCAGGCTGCTGACCACCAGCTTCAGCAACTTTCTGAATGTGCTCCTGTCCAGCTCCCCCAGGAGCTGGGGCATTGCTGCCACGTCAGGAGGGAGCTGGGCCCCCAGGAAACTCACCCAGCCACTGTGACCATCACTGGGAAGATTCAGGTATGGGGTTGCAGCCCCCACGACAGACATCACTGCCTCTTCCTCCTCAATCCACCAACCCAGAGAGCAGGTCCCTCAGATGTTGCTGCCTGCAGGAAAGGGGAGGGGAGAAACCGAGTGACTCCATGTGCCACTCCAATGAGTGACGACTATTGTGGTCCCTGCCTTCAGGACGCTGACAGTGTGAACCACTGCTGACAGTCACGTGTGGTTGGTGTGGCCAGGGAGCAAGTAGCAAAGGGGCCCATGTTAGCCCTGGGAAGAAGGAAGGCCTCCCAGAGGAAGCGGTAGCCGAGACTGAAGGATGAGAAGGAGCTGGCAAGAAAGGAGATGGGGTAGAGGGAAGAGAAGTTAGAGGACCAGGAACAGGGGAGCACACTAATGGGCGAAAGATGAACAAGGACAAAGGTCCAGGCAACCCAGGGACATGGCCACCGCTGTTACTGCCACGAGCCACACCAGGACCACTTAACTACTCAGCATGGAATCCTTACAATAGTTGTGCAAGAGCTGGTTATCACTCTTATTTTATAGATAAGGAAACGGAGGCTTCAAAACATAACATGCCGAAGTCAAGGACTGGAACCCAGGCCTGTCTACTCAGAAGTCCCCGTGCCTTCCGCTGCAGCACAGGGGGACCAGACACAGTCCCCAGGACAGGACAAATGAACTCTAACGGGGCAACATGTAGCAACAGATATATGTAGGCTATCTAAAGGAAAAGGCTGCGACATTATCTGAGGGACAGCACTGCTTCACCAGCTCACCACAGGTGAGACCATACATCTACTCACGCAGGATCAGACCTGCCCAACTCAACACACCAGGTGCTGGAGCAGAGATCGGCAAAGCACAGCTCCTGTCCCCAGGGTGCTTATCAAACCCAAGACCTTTCCAGCACAGCGGGATCGGGGTGCGCTGAAGCATTAGGGGGAGCCCCAAAGCACAGGAAGCCCTATGGGCTTCACCGCACCCCATTCTCTGGTGTGCACCTCGCTAGTAACAGGACTTTCTGCTGCCCGGATCCTGCTCCCTGAGGTCCCGAGAATGACCCAGCTTCTGCGCGCGCCCTCTGCCGGGTGGCAGAGTCTGGCAACCGGCGGACTCGGGAGGCAGCCCCGGGCTCGATTCCTGCCCTGCTGGGTCCGCGGCGGGCCCTGGTCACTTCACACTGCGTCCCCGTACCGCAATGCATCTCTAAAGTTGGTGCTGGGACCATTCGTGCACTTACAGGGTTAGGTGCGCGCTCGGAGCTGTTCATTCTTCCCCACCCCCTACGCCAGGCACCGGATCGATCCTCCCTCTGGCAGAAAAGCCATCTGTCTCCAGAGCTCCCGGGATGTGGAGGCAAAGGGCCATGTTCCGGTCCGCCGTCTGCGCCCGCCCCCTCGCTGCGCTCCGCGAGCCACGAACCACCTAGGGAGGACGACCCCACTACACCCACTCTCTCCGCAGGCCCTGCTCCCGCCACACCTCCTACCTAGAGCGCAGGATCCGGAGCGGAAGGACCCACCACCAGCTCCGGCGATGGCCGGAAGCGGCGGCTGATCACGAGACCCGCCCCCAGAGTCGCTTCCGGGTCGCTCTAGGAAGCCGGGAGGACCCCCTAACCTCAGTGGTCCGCGGGGCCGGAGGGGTGGAGCCAAGATGCATCGGGCCCGCCCCGCTCCAGGCCCTGCCCTCGCCGCGCCTACCTCTCGCCAGGCATGGTCCCCAATCTCTCGCTCCTCTGTGCAGCCCAACACCGTCTCCTTGTTAGCTGCGAACCCCTAGCTGCAACCCCACGGCGGCGTCTGCCAGCCTGGCCCCTCTGGAGGGTGCAGGCTCCCCGGGGAGGTGGGAGTGACCGCTCGTCTTGCGCAGCGCCCGGGAAGGCTCCCGCTCTCCAGGCAGCGGGGCGGTGCTGGACACACCGCCGGGGCCTCGCGGTGCCTCCCGACCGCTTTTTTCCTGGGAAAAAGGAAATAGATGTAGAGTTTGTTTCAGGTTCTGAGGCGGACAATGCGCTGATACCCTATGGGGCCCCGACCCTGGTCCGCCGGTTCGGTCTCTGCGACCTCATCCCGCAGCGGGAGGCTTGAGTTTAAAGGTCGTTTACAAGCCATATGGGCCCAGGTCTACGCGGGGTCTAGTCACACACTGTCACTTCTGCCTTTTCTATTCACTGGAAGCAAGTCAGTACATTCCAGCCCAAACTCAACGTTAGAAGAATTAAGCTCCACCTTTTGAAGAGAATGTCAAAGATTAAAAACTATCAACCAACTATAAATAGAATCTTCCTCAACACCACAAAGGGCATATACAACCAAACAAACTATAGCTAACATCGTAACTTAATGGTGAAACATTAAACCCTTTTCCCCTGTCATGGAATGAATTATGTCCCCCCAAAAAAATGTGTGTATCAGTTTGGCCGGGCTATGATTCCCAGTATTGTGTGGTTGTCCTCTATTTTGTGATTGTTATTTTATGTTAAAGAGGATTAGGGTGGGATTGTATAAGGTCACATCCCTGATCCAATGTAAAGGGAGTTACCCTGGGCTGTGGCCTGTACCACTTTTTATCTCTTGTAAGAGGTAAAAGGAAGGGAAGCAAACAGAGAGCTGCAGACCATACCACCAGGAAAGCAGTGCCAGGAGCAGAGCACATGTCCTTTGGACCCGAGGTTCCTGTGCAGAGAAGCTCCTAGTCTGGGGGAGCCAACAGAGAGAGAAAGCCTTCCCCTGGAGGTGACACCCTGAATTTGGACTTGTAGCCTACTGGACTGTGAGACAATAAGTTTCTCTTTGTTAAAGTCATCCACTTGCGGTATTTCTGTTAGAGCAGTATTAGATGACTAGGACATTCCCTAAAATTGGGGACAAAGCAAAAATATACACTTTGACTATTTCCATTCAACATGGCGTGGAAAATTCCAGTCAGTGCTATAAAACAAGGGAGAAATGGGCACAAAGATTCAAAAGAAAAAATTTAAACTTGTTATTCACAGACAACATGAATACACACACATACACAAAAGACTACTAGAACTAATAAGTAAGCTTGACAAGATTGCAAGATACATGTTCAATATGTAAAATCAAATCTATTCCAATATACTGTTGTTGTTAGGTGCCTGCAAGTTGATTCTGATTCATCGTGACTCCATGTGACAGAGCAGAACTGCCCATAGGGATTTCTAACTTTTATGGGCCCCCACGCTTCTGTCAATTTGTTGTACTGTGGGGGCTTGCTTGTTGCTGTGATGCTGGAAGCTATGCCATCTGTATTCAAATACCAGCAGGGTCACCCATGGTGGACAGGTTTCAGCTGAGCTTCCAGACTAAGACAGACTAAGAAGAAGGATCAGGCAATCTACTTCTGAAAAGAATTAGCCACTGAAAACCTTATGAATAGCAGTGGGACATTGTCTGATATAGTGCCAGAAGATGAGCCCCCCCAAGTTGGAAGGCACTCGAAACACGACTGGGGAAGAGCTGCCACCTCCAAGTAGAGTCGGCCTTAATGACGTGGATGGAGTCAAGCTTTCGGGACTTTCATCTGCTGCTGTGGCACGACTCAAAATGAGAAAAAACAGCTGCAAACATCCATTAATAATTGGAACATGGAATGTACCAAGTATGAATTTAGGAAAATTGGAAGTCATCGAAAATGAAATGGAATGCATAAAGATCGATATCCTAGGCATTAATGAGCTGAAATGGACTGGTATTGGTCATTTTGAATCAGACAATTATATGATCTACTATGCTGGGAATGACAACTTAAAGAGGAATGGCGTATTCATTGTCAAAAAGAACATTTCAATATCTATCCTGTAGTACAGCACTGTCAGTGATAGGATAATATCCATACACCTACAAAGAAGACCAGTTAATACGACTGTTATTCAAATTTATGCACCAACCACTAAGGCCAAAGCTAAAGAAATTGAAGATTTTTACCAACTTCTGCAGTCTGAAATTGACTGAACATGCAATCAGGATGCATTGATAATTACTGGTGATTGGAATGCCGAAGTTGGAAACCAAGAAGAAGGATCGGTAGTTGGAAAATATGGCCTTGGTGATAGAAACGATGCTGGAGATCACATGACAGAATTTTGCAAGACCAACGACTTCTTTATTGCAAATACCTTTTTTTAACAACATAAGCAGCAACTATACACGTGGACCTTGCCAGATAGAATACACAGGAATGAAATTGACTACATCTGTGGAAAGAGACAATGGAAAAGCTCAATATGATCAGCCAGAACAAGGCCAAGGGCCGAATGTGGAACAGACCATCAATTGCTCATATGCAAGTTCAAGTTGAAACTGAAGAAAATTACAACAAGCCCATGAGAGCCAAAGTATGTCCTTGAGTATTGTCATGGATTGAATTATGTCCCCCAAAAAATGTGTGTATCAGTTTGGCTGGGCCATGATTCCCAGAATTGTGTGTGGCCTCCATTTTGTGATTGTAATTTTATGTTAAAGAGGATTAGGGTGGGATTGTAACACCACCTTTACCCAGGTCACATCCCTGATCCAATGTAAAGGGAGTTTCCCTGGGGTGTGGCCTGCACCACCTTTTATCTCTCAAGAGATAAAAGGAAAGGGAAGCAAGCACAGAGTTGGGGACCTCATACCATCAAGAAAGCAGTGCCAGGAGCAGAGTGTGTCCTTTGGGCAGGGGTCCCTGTGCCAAGAAGCTCCTAGTCCGGGGGAACACTGATGAGAAGGCCGAGAGAGAGAAAGGCTTCCCCTGGAGCTGACACCCTGAATTTGGACTTTTAGCCTACTTTGACTGTGAGGAAATAAACTTCTCTTCGTTAAAACCATCCATCCACTTGTGGTATTTCTGTTATAGCAGCACTAGATGACTAAGACAAGTATATTGCACCTGAATTTAGAGACAATCTCAAGAATAGATTTGATGTGTTGAACACTAATGACCAAAGATCAGATGAGTTGCGGAATGACATCAAGGACATCATATGTGAAGAAAGCAAGAGGTCATTAAAAAAACAGAAAAGAAAGAAAAGACCAAAATGAATGTCAGAAGAGACTCTGAAATTTGCTCTCGAATGTTGAGTAGCTAAAACAAAATGAAGAAACGATGAAGTAAAAGAACTGAACAGAAGATTTCAAAACGGCGGCTCAAGAAGACAAAGTGTTATAATGACATGTGCAAAGACTTGCCGATAGAAAACCAAAAGGGAAGAACACACTTAGCATTTCTCAAGCTGAAAGAACTGAAGAAAAAATTCAAGCCTCGAGTTGCAATATTTAAGGATTCTACAGGGAAAATATTAAATGACACAAGAAGAATCAAAAGAAGATGAAAGGAATACACAGAGTCACTATACCAAAAGGAACTGGTTGACGTCCAACCATTTCAGGAGGCAGCCTATGTTCAGAAACCACTAGTTCCGAAGGAAGATATCCAAGCTGCACTGAAGGCGTTGGCGAACAACAAGGCTTCAGGAATTGACACAATACCAACTGAGATGCTTCAACAAACGGATGCAGCGCTGGAAGTGCTCACTTGTCCATGCCAAGAAATATGGAAGACAGCTACCTGACCAACTGACTGGAAGAGATCCATATTTATGCCTATTCCCAAGAAACGTGATCCAACTGAATGTGGAAATGATCTAACAATATCATTAGTATACCCAAGTAAAATTTTGCTGAAGATTATTCAAAAGCAGCTGCAGCAGTATATCGACAGGGAACTGCCAGAAATTCAAGCCAGATTCAGAAGAGGATGTGGAAACAGCGATATCATTGCTGATGTCAGATGAATCCTGGCTGAAAGCAAAGAATACCAGAAAGATGTTTATCTGTATTTTACTGACTATGCAAAGGCATTTGACTGGGTGGATCATAACAAATTACGGATAATATTGCAAAGGATGGGAATTCCAGGACACTTAATTGTGCTCATGAGGAGCCTGTACTTAGACCAGAGGCAGTCGTTCGAACAGAACAAGGGGATAATGCATGGTTTAAAGTCAGGGAAGGTGTGCGTCCAGGGTTGTATTCCTTTACATTCAATCCGTATGCTGAGCAAATAATCCAAGAAGCTGGACTATATAAAGAAGAACTCAGGATTAGAGGAAGACTCATTTAACAACCTGTGATATGCAGATGACACAACCTTGCTTGCTGAAAAGGAAGAGGACTTGAAGAACTTACTGATGAAGATCAAAGACCACAGTCTTTTGTATGGATTACACCTCAACATAAAGAAAAGAAAAATCTTCACAACTGGACCAATAAGCAACATCATGATAAACGGAGAAAAGATTGAAATTATCAAGGATTTAATTTTACCTGAATCCAGAATCAACACCCAGGGAAGCAGCAGTCAAGAAAGAAAGCAAAAGGTGCATTGAGCAAATCTGCTGCAAAAGACAGTATAAGTTTTTGGTAGTGTGTTGGAGTCCTTCCTCAAGGGACCCCGGCCTTCCCTTCATTCAAGGGGTTGTGTGTCTTTAAACTTGCCCAAGTTTGTGAATTGATTTAAGGGCTGTGACTCTCTATTCTGGGGATTTCAGTTAGACTGCTGTTCACTTGACCTAGAATTCATCTGCTTGTACAGATCAAATAAACATTTAGTAGATTCCCTATCTATTTCACTCCAGGGACACCATGACTAATTAGCCAACACCATAAGTCCTTAAGAGTCAGATTATTCTGATTACTGCTTTGACTCCGAGGTACATTATGGTAAGCACGCCCACAATGTCTTTGTCTACTGAGTGCCGCCACTTGGCCCCTTCCACCATGGGGTTCAATCAACCTCAATGTATTTAAACCCTTTTACCCATTGCTGTCGAGTTGATTCGAACTCATAGCAACCCTATAGGACAGAGTAGAGCTGCCCCATAAGGTTTCCAAAGACTGGCTGGTGGATTAGAACTGCCAACCTTTTAGTTAGCAGCCAAGTTCTTAACCACTGCGCCACCAGGGCTCCCAACTCAATTCTGTTAGGGCAGTTCGCACCGTCAAATCTGACACAAAATAGCAATCGCAGCAGTCCTCAAGGATGCTGAGCTCCCTTCACAAATTCGTTCCTCACCTTTGTGGTAAAAGGTGTGTCCTCTGGGCACTCCATGTGTGGATCTGTGGGTCTAACCATGGCTTGGGTCAGGCACACATTCGTCCTTATAGTGACATCTTTGCTTTTTAACACTTTAAAGACATCTTTTGCAGCAGATTTGTCCAATGTGAGGTGTCATTTGATTTTTTTTTTTTATTGTACTTTAGGTGAAGGCTTACAGAACAAAGAGTTTCTCATTAAACAGTAGTACACATGTTGTTTTATGACATTGGTTAACAACTCCACAACATGTCAACCCTCTAACTTCTCAACCTTTTTTTTTTTTTTTTGGTGAAAGTACATATAGCCAAAGATACACCATTTCAAAAATTTCTACATACACAGTTCAGTGACATTGACTATGCTCTTCAAATTGTGTTTCTATTCTCACTTCAGATGAAGGCTTACAGAACAAAATAGTTTCTCATTTAACAGTTACTACAAATCTTGCCCTATGACAATGGTTAACAATCTCACAACACATCAACAATATCGTTACTCAACCTTCGGTTCCCTATCACCAGCTTCCTTGTCCCCTTCTGCCTTCTGGCCCTTGTCACTGGACTCCTGTACCTGTTAGTCTCATTTGGTTTTACGGGGCTGTCCACTCCCAGGCTGAACAGTGAACCTCGGAGATAACTTCACTGCTGAGCTAAAAGGGTGTCTGGGGGCCATACTCTCGGGGTTTCTCCAGTGTCCTTTAGGCCAGTAAATCTGGTCTATTTTTCTTGTGGGTTAGAATTCTGCTCTACATCCTTCTCCAGCTCTGTCCAGAACTGTCTGTTGTGATCCTGGTCAGAGCAGTCAGTGGTGGTAGCTGGGCACCATCTAGCTGTGCTGGACTCAGTCTGGTGGAGGCCTTGGTAGCTGTGGACCATTAGTCCTTCAGACTAATCTTTTCCTTGTATCCTGTTCTCTTCATTCTCCCTTGCTCCCTAAGGGATGAGACCAGTGGAGTATCTTAGATGGCCACTCACAGGCGTTTAAGACCCCAGACACTACTCACCAAGGTAGAATGTAGAACATTGTCTTTATAAACTGTGTCATGCCAACTGAGCTAGATGTTCCCTGAGACCATGGTCCCCACAGCCCTCCACCCAGCAATTCAGTCCCGCAGGGAGTTTGGATGTGTCTATGGAGCTTCCATGACCTTTCCTTGCACAAGTTGTGCTAGTTTCCCCTGTATTGTATACTGTCTCACCCTTCTCCCAAGATACCACTTATCTATTCCCTGTTTAGTATTCCCCCCCCCCATCCCTGGTAACCAACAAAGATTGTTACTTTTTGTGTGTGAACTTTTTCATGGGTTTTTACAATAGAGGTCTCATACAATATTTGTCCTTTTGTGATTGACTTATTTCACTCAGCATAATGTCCTCCAGTTTCATCCATATTATGAGATGCTTCACAGATTCATTGTTGTTCTTTCTTGTTGCATAGTACTCCATTGTGTGTATGTACCATAGTTTATCTATTCGTCTGTTGATGAGCATCTAGGTTGTTTCCCTCAGTTTGCTATTGTGAACAATGCTGCCATGAATATAGGTGTGCATATGTCTATTCGAGTGACGACTCTTATTTCTCTAGGATATATTCCTAGGAGTGGGATTGCTGGATCGAATGGTATGTCTATTTCTAGCTTTCTGAGGAAGCGCCATATCATTCTGCAAAATGGTTGTATCATTTTGCATTCCCACCAGCAGTGCGTAAGAGTTCGATTTCCCGCAGCCCCTCCAACATTTGTTATTTCCAGTGTTTTTGAATTGTGCCAGTAATGCTGGGGTGAGATGGTATCTCATTGTGGTTTTAATTTGCATTTCTCTAATGGCTAGTGATCACGAGTATTTCCTCATGTGTCTGTCGGCCATTTGAATGCCTTCTTTGGTGAAGTGTCTGTTCATTTCCTTTGCCCATTTTTTAATAGGATTATTTGTCTTTTTGTTATAGAGGTGTTGGATTTTCTTGTAGATTATGGAGATTAGACCTTTGTCTGACTTGTACTGTCCAAAAATTTTTTCCCAGTCTGTAGGTTCTGTTTTTACTCTTTTGGTGAAGTCTTTTGAAGAGCATAGGTGTTTGATTTTTAGAAGATCCCAGTTATCTAGCTTATCTGTTGGGGTTTGTGCATTGATGATTATGGTTTGTATCCTGTTAATGCCATGTATTAAGGCCTGAGGTGTTGGTCCTATTTTTTCTTCTATGAACTTTATAGTTTTAGGCTTTATATTCAGGTCTTTGATCCATTTTGAAGTAGTTTTTGTATACGGCGTGAGGTATGGGTCCTGTTTCATTTTTTTTTGCAGATGGATATCCAATTTTGCCAGCACCATTTGTTAAAAAGACTGTCTTTTCCCCATTTGATGGATTTTGGGCCCTTGTCGAAGATCAGGTGACCGTAGGTGGATGGATTTACATCTGGGTTCTCAATTCTGTTCCATTGGTCAATGTATCTGTCGTTGTACCAGTCCCAGGCTGTTTTGACTACTGTAGCTGTATAGTAGGTTCTGAAGTCAGGTAGTGTGAGTCCTCCAACTTTATTCTTCTTCAGTAGTGCTTTACTTATTTGGGGCTTATTCCCTTTCCATATAAAGTTAATGATTAGTTTTTCCATCTCTTTGAAGAATGTTGTTGGTATTTGGATCGGGATGTGGTGTATTTGTAAATTGCTTTGGGTAGAATTGTCATTTTCACAATGTTGAGTCTGCCTATCCATGAGCATGGTATGTTTTTCCATTTATGTAGATCCCGTTGGGTTTCTTGCAGTAGTGTTTTGTAGTTTTCTTTGTATAGGTCTTTTACATCCCTGGCCAGATTTATTCCTAAATATTTTATCTTTTTGGGGGCTATTGAAAATGGTATTGTTTTCCTGATTTCCTTTTCATCGTTCTCCTTATTGGTGTATAGGAATCCAACTGATTTTTGAATGTTTATCTTGTATCCTGCTACTCTGCTGAATCTTTCTATTAGTTCCAGTAGATTTCTGGTGGAGTCTTTAGGGTTTTCTGTGTATAGTATCATATCGTCTGCAAACAGGGACAGTTTAACTTCTTCATTACCAATTTGGATGCCCTTTATTTCTTTTTCTTGCCTTATTGCTCTAGCTAGAACTTCCAGCACAATGTTAAATAGGAGTGGTGATAAAAAGCATCCTTGTCTTATTCCTGTTTTCAGGGGGAATGTTTTCATCCTCTCTCCATTAATAATGATGTTGGCCATTGGTTTTGCATAGCTGTCCTTTATTATGTTGAGAAATTTCCCTTCTATACCTATTTTATTGAGAGTTTTTATCAGGAATGGGTGTTGGACTTTGTCGAATGCCTTTTCTGCGTCAATTGAGATGATCATGTGATTCTTTTCTTTCCTTTTATTTATGTGGCGGATTAAGTTGATTGATTTTCTAATGTTGAACCATCCTTGCATACCTGGTATGAATCCTACTTGGTCGTGGTGTATTATTTTTTTTGGTATGATGCTGAATTCTATTGGCTAGAATTTTGTTAAGAATTTTTGCATCTATATTCATGGGAGATATTGGTCTGTAATTTTCTTTATTTTTTTTGTGACGTCTTTGCCTGGTTTTGGTATTAGCGTTATGCTGGCTTCATAGAATGAATTTGGAAGTGTTGCTTCCTCTTCTATGTTCTGAAATAGCTTGAGTAGTACTGGTACAAGCTCTTCTGTAAACGTTTTGTAGAATTCTCCAGTGAAGCCATCTGGGCCAGGGCTTTTTTTGGTTGGGAGTTTTTTTTTTTTTTATTATTACCTTTTCAATCTCTTCTCTTGTTATGGGTCTGTTCAGATTTTCAACATCACTTTGTTGTAGTTTGCGTAGGCTGTGTGTTTCTAGAAATTTATCCGTTTCCTCTAGGTTTTCAAATTTGTTGGAGTATAGTTTTTCATAATATTCTGTTATAAACCTTTTTATTTCAGTTGGGTCTGTTGTAATGTCCCCCATTTCATTTCTTATTTGGGTTACTTGTGTCCTCTCGTGTCTTTCTTTTGTCAGTCTGGCCAGTGGTTTGTCAATTTGGTTGATTGTTTCGAAGAACCAACTTTTGGTTTTGTTGATTCTTTCTATTGTTTTTCTGTTCTCTATTTCATTGATTTCTGCTCTGATCTTTACTATTTCCTTTCTTCCGGTGGTTGTGGGCTTTTTTTGCTGTTCTCTTTCTATTTGTTTGAGTTCTGTAGTTAATGTTTTGATTTTGTCCCTTTCTTCTTTTTTGATATGTGCATCTATTGCTATAAATTGTCCTCTGAGGACTGCCTTTGCTGTGTCCCAAAGGTTTTGGTATGATGTATTTTCATTCTCATTTGATTCTAGGAATTGTTTTATTCCATCGCTGATTTCTTCTATTACCCAGTGATGTGTAAGCAGGGTATTATTCAGTTTCCATGCATTTGCTGAATTTCTTCTTAGTTGTTCTGTCCTTTACTGAGTGCGGTGTTTTGAAGTCTCCTACTATTGTTGTGGAACTGTCAATTTCTCTTTTCAGTGTTGTTAGAGTTTGTTTTATGTATTTTGGAGCCCTGTCATTGGGTGCATAGATGTTTATTATGGTTATGTCTTCATGATGGATCGTCCCCTTAATCATTATATAGTGTCCTTCTTTGTCTTTTATGGTGGATTTTGTTTTAAAGTCTATTTTATCTCAGATTAGAATTGCCACTCCTGCTTTTTTTTGGTAGTTGTTAGCTTGATATATTTTTTTCCAACCTTTGACTTTTAATAAATTCACATCTTTGTTTCTAAGGTGAGTCTTTTGTAGACAGCGTATTGATGGATCCTGTTTTCTTATCCATTCTGTCACTCTCTGTCTCTTTATGGGTGCATTGAGTCCATTTACATTCAGTGTAATTATTGATAGATGTGAGTTTGTTGCTGTCATTTTGTAGTGCTTTTTTTTTTGTGGTGCTGAAGTTTTCTTTGTTCTTCTTACTCTCTTGTGCTGAGTTACTTTTGTTTGTGGTTTTTGTTTTTTTTTTTCATTTCTTTTGTTTTCGTAGGTTTTGTTTTTGCTGAGACTTTATGTTTTTCCTCTTTTTTTATGAGTATGTTGGTTAACTTTCTTTGTGGTTACCATGAATTTTACCCTTACCTTTCTAAGTTTGAAGCAGTCTACCATTACTTGGCATCACCTTGCCTTCCTCTCCATTAGAAGGTTCTATACCTATGTCATTTATTCCCTCTTTTATTGTTTTGATGTTGTTGTCATTTACTGATTAACTGCTCCGATTCCCTGTTGTATTTCTTTTGGCTTTGGATAGTCCTTGAGAGTTCATTTCCTAGATTGGAATCTGGCTGGTACGATCCTGCATCCTAGATTCTGCCTGTGAGCTGAAGTTGTTTGTCCTCAGATCAAAGAACTCCCTTTAATAATTCCTGTAAGTTTGGTTTGACTTTTACATAGTCCCTTAATTTCTGTTTATCTGCAAATGACCTAATTTCACCATCAAATTTGAACGAGAGTTTTGCAGGATATGTTATTCTTGGCTGGCAATTTTTTTCTTTCAAGATTTTATATATGTCACCCCATTGCCTTCTTGCCTGCATGGTTTCTGCTGAATAATCTGAGCTTAGTCTTATTGTGTCTCCTCTGTGTGTGACTTCTTGTTTTTCACGAGCTGCTCTCAGGATTCTTTGTTTGTCTTTGGTTTTGGCGAGTGTGATTATGATATGCCTTGGTGATTTTCTTTTGGGGTCTCTACTGTATGGGGTTCGTTGAGCTTCTTGGATGGCCAGCTTTTCATCTTTCATGATATTGGGGAAGTTTTCTGTCAGCAGTTCTTCCATGATCCTCTCTGTGTTTTCTGTTTTCTTCCCTGTTCTGGAATTCCAATCACTCGAAAAATTTTTGCTTTTGATTGTATCCCACAAAACTCTCAGGGTCTCTTCATTTTTCTGTGCTCTTTTTTCTGAGTTTTCCTGAAACAGAGTTGTATCCAAGTGTTTGTCTTCAATTCCACTGATCCTGTCTTCCACCATTTCAAATCTGCTTCTCAGCCCTTCCACGACACCGTCCATTTCTGAAATCTTGTTGTTTATCTTTTGGATTTCTAATTGTTGTCTTTGTATAATCTCTAGCTGTGAATTTATTTTGGCATTTTGTTCCTGCATTATTTTCATGAATTCTTCCAATTTTTTGTCCGTATATTCCATGAATTTGTCTATTTTTTCCTCATGTTTGTCGGCTTTTTGCCTCAGTTCTTGGAGAGTTCTGAGTATTACAGATTTGAATTCCCTATCCGGTAGTTCTAGTACATTTTCTTCCACTGGGGAGTCATCTGGTGTTTTATTTTGGACGCCTACTGGAACCATCCTGTCCTGTTTTTGTAAATGTTTTGATATTGTCTGCTGTCTTTGGGGCAGTCAGTAGTTATTTTTCTCGTTTATTGATTGTAGATTTGTTTGTTTCGTCCCTTTTTTAAAAAAATTTGACTATGTCTGAGCTGGCGAACTGTGTGTTCTTTGTTGTTTGCTCGTCTGTGGGCACAATACTTTTCGTGTCCTTCTCCTATTGGTAGGGTCAGTCAGTCAGATATGGTACGGCAGGGCAGGTCTAGCTGAAGAGGAGTTACTGGGACGGGTTGTTTGTGGCACTTACTACAGCCACCAGGGCGGGTTGTTAATCAGTGCAGGGCGGGTACCAGTAGGCCGTGCCTGTGCTGCTTGGTGGTGTGATGTTAAGTGCACAGTGCAGGTAGGCAGGATGTAGTGGGGAGATTGTTATGTGTGGAGCTAAGATGGATATGGGAGAGAGGAGAGAGGAACAGGAGCCAAAAACATACAAACAAACAAAAAAGAATGCGAGGGGAGCTTGCCGTTAGAGTGGAGAGATGAGAGACTATGAAATGGAGAAAAACAGAAAGGGGAAGAGGAAGAAAAGAATGAATAAACAAAAATCGGAGAGGTTAAAGAACCGCAAAGTTCCCAGGGATCCCACCGGTGCAGCTGTGAGGTCTAGGGAAGTCGCTCTCAGGTGTTTCAGTACAGCCTGGCTAGAAGGCATAGAGGTATACATTACCAAGTATTCAGGGAACAGAAAGAGAAGGAAGATATAGAGAGATGAGAAACTGAGCAATGAAGACAGACAGAAAGGGAAATGAAAACCAAACAAATTTTAAAAAAAGAATAAGAAAAGCCTCCAAAAGAACAGAAAAAAAAAAGAAAAAGAAAAATAAACCAACGAAGAAAGAAATGCTCTCAGGGATCCCTCTGCACTTCTGTGCAAGCTGAGGGGGCTGTCTCCTTGCCATGCAGCACCGCCTGGCCAGAAAGGGCTCCCAACTCAAGAAAAGGAAAAGAAAACAAACAAACAATTCAAAACAAACAAACGAACAAAAGCCCCGGGATCCCACCAGCACGGCAGCCCAGACTGGGAAGCAGCTCCACACTCGAACGGACCTCCACAGCCCCTCAGGAAGAAGCAAAGATGGCACACAGAGCCAGGTATTTGAGTGAAAGGAGGGGGAGGTGGTGAGAGGTAAGGAAGAAATCAAAAGAAGCAGAAAAAAGCAATCCCAGCAGCCAACAAATGGCACTCAGAGAGCCAGCCCGTTCGGGTGTGTGGAATCCAAGCAGCCGGTATTTCCCAGACAAGAGATTGTGGCCGCGGGAAGCAGAGGAGGCCGAGTGGGGGTGAAGAAGGGTAGGGGGTCTGAAAGCGTATATGGCAAATTACAGGTTGTTTTGTCTCTGCCTGGAAGCTCCGTGAAGCTGCTTTCTTGTACCCCCTGTTTGCTGGTCTCCGATAGGAGTCCAAGATGGCGGATCCGCGCTGCGTTAGCTGGTAGGGGACCTCTGCATGAATCTGTCCTCACTCTCCATTCTCTGTCAGTCTTCTCACTCCATTTGGTGCTTGGCTGAGTTCTTTATCTCTTCATCTGATGTTTTAGCGTTTCAGGATTGTTGTTTTCTCTGTTCGGCTTAGTTTTTCAGAACTTTGCTGTGGAGGGACGGCATGGTGCTTCTGCCTAGAGCTCCATTTTTCCGGAAGTCCCTCGTTTGATTTTTTAAATAATTTTTTTATTGTACTTTAGATGAAGGTTTACAGAGCAAATTAGTTTCTTATTAAACTATACACATATTGTTTTGTAACATTAGTTGCCAACGCCATGACATGTCAATGCTCTCCCCTTCTCGGCCTTGGGTTCCCTCTTACATGGTATGTTTTTCCACTTACGTAGGTCTCTTTTGGTTTCCTGCAGTAGTGTTTTGTAGTTTTCTTTGTATAGGTCTTTTACATCTCCAGTTAGATTTATTCCTAAGTACTTTATCTTCTTGAGGGCTACTGTAAATGGTATTGATTTGGTAATTCCTTTTTGAAGTTCTCTTTGTTGGTGTAGGGGAATCCAATTGATTTTTGTATGTTAATCTTGTATCTTGCTACTTTCCTGACCCCTCCCGCCTTCTCATCCTTGCTCCTGAGCTGGTTTGCCCATTTAGTCTCATTTTGTTTTATGGGGCTGTCCTCCTTGGAAACCCTATGGAGCAGTTCTACTCTGTCCTACAGGGTCGTTATAAGATGGAATCGACTCAATGGCAACAGGTATGGGTAATCTTTTGCTGAAGGGTGAACCTTAGGGGTGACTTCATTACTGAGCTATAAGGGTGTCTGGGGGCCATACTCTCAGGGTTTCTCCAGTCTCTCCGTCAGACCAGTAAGTCTGGTCTTTATTTACAAGTTAGAATTTTGTTCTACACTTTTCTCCAGCTCTGTCCAGGACCTCTATTGTGATCCCTATCAAGCAGTCAGTGGTGGTAGCCAGGCACCATCTAGTTGTGCTGGACTCAGTCTGGTACAGGCCATGGCAGTAGTGGTCCATTAGTCCTTTGGACTAATCTTTCCCTCGTGTCTTTGTTTTTTTTCATTCTCCCTTGCCCCAAATGGGGTGGGACCAGTGCAGTATCTTAGATGGCCATCACAAGCTTTTAAGACCCCAGACACTACTCACCAAAGTAGAATGTAGAACATTTTCTTTATAAACTATGTTATGCCAACTGAGCTAGATGTCACCTGAGACCATGGTCCCCACAGCTCTCAGCCCAGTAATTCAGTCTCTAGGGGAGTTTGGATGTATCTATGAAGCTTCTACGACCTTGCCTTGGTCAAGTTGTGCCGACTTCCCCAGTATTGTGTACTGTCTTACCCTTCACCAAAGTTACCACCAATCTACTGTCTAGTTAGTATTTTTACCTTCCTACCCCTTGCCTCTCTAATGACCATCAAAGATTGTTTCTTTCTGTGGGTAAATCTTTTCATCTTTTTTATAATATTGGTCTCATACAGTACGTGCCCTTTTGTGATTGACTTATTTCACTCAACATAATGCCCTCCAGATTCATTCATGTTGTTAGATGTTTTGCAGATTCATCATTGTTCTTTATTGTTTCATAGTCCAGCTTTTGCATGCATATGAGGCGATTGAAAATATCATGGCTTGGGTCAGGCGCATCTTAGTCTTCAAAGTGACATTTTTTGCTTTTTAACACTTTAAAGAGGCCTTTTGCAGCAGATTTGTCCAATGTAATAAGTTGTTTGATTTCTTTACTGCTGCTTCCATGTACATTGATTGTGGATCCAAGTAAAATGAAATCCTTGACAACTTCTATCTTTTCTCCGTTTATCGTGATGTTGCTTATTGGTTCAGTGATGAAGATTTTTGTTTTCTTTATGCTGAGGTGTAATCCATACTGAAAGCTGTGATCTTTGATCTTCATCAGTAAGGGCTTCAAGTCCTCTTCGCTTTCAGCAAGCAAGGTTGTGTCTTCTGCGTATCACAGGTTGTTAATGAGTCTTCCTCCAATCATGATGCCATGTTCTTCTTCATGTAGTCCAGCTTCTCAGATTATTTGCTCAGCATATAGATTGAATAAGTACAGTGAAAGGATAAAACCCTGACACACACCTTTCCTGATTTTAAACCATACGGTATCCCGTTATACCATTCGAACGACTGCCTCTTGGTCTAAGTACAGGTTCCTCATGAGCACAGTTAAGCGTTCTGGAATTCCCATTCTTTGCATTTCCTGGTGTGTCTGTTAGTTGCCTGAATGTCTTCTTTGGTAAAGTGTTTGTTCATGTCCTTTGCCCATTTTAAATTGGATTATTTGTCTTTTTGTTGTTGAGGTGTTGCAGTATCTTGTAGATTTCAGAGATTAGATCCTTGTCGGATATGTCATAGCCAATTTTTTTTCCCCAGTCTGTAGGTTGTCTTTTCACTCTTTTGGTAGCTTCTTTTGATGAGTGTTTGATTTTTAGGAGCTCCCAGTTATCTAGTTTCTTTTCTGGTGTTTGTGCATTGTTAGTTGTAGTTTGTATCCTATTTATGCTGTATATCAGGGCCTCTACCATTGAGCCTATTTTTTCTTCCATGATCTTTATCATTTTAGATTTTATGTTTAGGTTTATGTTTGATCCATTTTGAGTTATTTTTTGTGTATTGTAGAGATACGGATCTTGTTTCATTTTATTACAGATGGACATCCAGTTATGTCAGCACCATTTGTTAGACCGTGTTTTCCCCATTTAACAGAATTTGGCCTTTTATCATATATCAGCTGCTCCTAGATGGATGGGTTTACGTTTGGGTTCTCAATTCTGTTCCATTGGTCTATATGTCTGTTGTACCAGTACCAGGCTGTTTTGACTACTGTGGGTGTATAATAGGTTCTAAAATCAAGCAATGTGAGGCCTCTCACTTGGTTCTTCTTCTTCAGTAATGCTTTACTTATCTGAGGCCTCTTCCCTTTCCATATAAAGTTGGTGATTGGTTTCTCCGTCTTGTTAAAGAATACTGTTGGAATTTGGATCGGGATTGCATTGTACCTGTGGATCGCTTTGGGTAGAATTGACATTTTCACCATGTTGAGTCTTCCTATCCATGAGCATGGTATGTTTTTCCACTTATGTAGGTCTCTTTTGGTTTCCTGCAGTAGTGTTTTGTAGTTTTCTTTGTATAGGTCTTTTACTTCTCCAGTTAGATTTATTCCTAAGTACTTTATCTTCTTGAGGGCTACTGTAAATGGTATTGATTTGGTAATTCCTTTTTGAAGTTCTCTTTGTTGGTGTAGGGGAATCCAATTGATTTTTGTTATGTTAATCTTGTATCTTGCTACTTTACTGAAATCTTCTATTAGTTCCAGTAGCTTTCTTGTGAATTCTTTGGGGTTTTCTGTGTATAAAATCATATTGTTGGTTCTCATTCTCAAGGGGAATGCTTTCAGTATCTCTCCATTTGGAATGATGTTGGCTGTTGGCTTTGTATAAACGCCCTTTATCATGTCAAGGAATTTCTCTTCTGTTCCTATTTTGCTGAGGGTTTTTATCAGGAATGGTTGTTGGACTTTGTCAAATGCCTTTTCTGTGTTGATTGATAAGATCATGTGATTCTCCTGTTTTATTTATGTGGTGGATTACGTTGATTGATTTTCTAATGTTGAACCATCCCTGCATACCTGGTATGAATCCTACTTGGTCATGATGTATTATTTTTTTGATATGCTGTTGAATTCTATTGGCTAGAATTTTGTTGAGTATTTTTGAGTCTATGTTCATGAGGGATATTGGTCTATAGTTTTGTTTTTTTGTGGTGTCTTTGCTTGGCTTTGGTATTAGGGTTATGCTGGCTTCATAGAATGAGTTTAGGAGTATTCCTTTCTTTTCTGTGCTCCAGTACTAGCTTGAATAGTATTGGTGTTAGGTCTTCTCTGAAAGTTTGGTAGAATTCTCCGGTGAAGACGTTCAGGCCAGGGCTTTTTTTTGTGGGGGGGGTGGGGAGTTTTTTTTTTATTACCCCTTCAGTCTCTTCTTTTTAATGAGTCTGTTTAGTTTTTCTACCTCAGTTTATGTTAGTTTAGGTAGGTAGTGGAAATTTGTCCATTTCCTCTAGGTTTTCAAATCTGTTGGAGTACAATTTTTCTAGTATTATGATCCTTTTTATTTCAGTTTGGTCTGTTGTGATATCACTTGTCTCATTTCTAATTTGTGTTATTTTCTTCCTCTCCTGTTTTTCTGTTGTCAGTTTGGCCGATGGTTTATCGATTTTGTTGATCTTTTCAAAGAACCAACTTTTGGTCTTATTCTTTCAATTGTTTTTCTATTCTTTATTTCATTTATTTCTCCTCTGATCTTTATTATTTCCTTTCTTTTGGTGCCTGAGGGCTTCTTTTGCTGCTGTCTTTCTATTCATTTGAGTTGTAGAGTTAATGTTTTTATTTTGGCCTTTTCTTCTCTTTTGATGTGTGTGTTCATTGCTGTAAATTGACTTCTAAGCACTGCTTTTGCTGTGTCCCAGAGGTTTTGGTAAGATGTGTTTTCATTCTCATCTGATTCTATGAATTTTTTTTATTCCATTCTTGATTTCTTCTATTACCCAGTAGTTTTTCAGAAAATTCAGTTGTTCAATTTCAATGTATTTGAATTTTTCCTTGCTGTTTCTGTTATCAATTTCTACTTTTATGGCATTATAATCAAAGAAGATTCTTTGTATTATTTCAATGTTTTGGATTTTGTCAAGGCTTGCTTTGTGGTCTAAAGTGTAGTCTACTCTAGAGAATATTCCATGTGCATTGGAAAAGAATGTATACTTTGCTGCTGTTGGGTGGAATGCTCTGTATATGTCTATGAGGTCAAGTTGTTTGTGGCATTTGATCTTCTGTATCTTTATTCGGTTTCTTTCTAAATGTTCTGTCCTTCACTGAAAGTAGTGTGTTGAAAGTCTCCTGTTATTATTGCAGAACTATTTCTCTTTTCAATGCTGTTGGAGTTTATGTATTTTGGGGCCCTTTCATTGGGTGCATATACATTTATTATGGTTATGTCCTCCTGATGTATTGACCCTTTAATCATTATATAGTGTCTTTTATGGTGGATTTTGTTTTAAAGTCAATTTTATCAGAGATTAATATTGCCACTCCTGCCCTTTTTTGGTTATTGTTTTCTTGATATATTTTTTTCCACCCTTTGAGTTTTAGTTTGTTTATGTCTTTGTTTCTAAGATGTGTCTCTTGTAGACAGCATATAGATGGATGGTGGTTTTTTTTATCCATTCTGCCACTCTCTGTCTCTTTACTGATGTATTTAGGCCATTTACTTTCGGTATAATTATTGATGGGCATGAGTTTACTGCTGCCATTTTTTTTGTGGTGTTGACGATTTCTTTGTTCTGCTTAATTTTCTGTGCTGAGTTCTTTTTATGTATTTTCTTTTCATCTCTTCCATTATTGTTGGTTTTGTGTTTGCTGAGTCTTCTTCTTCGTTTTTTTTTTTTTTTTTCTTTTGATGGGTAGGTTTGTTAGCTTCCTTTGTGGTTACCTTGAAATTTACCTTCATTTTTCTAGGTTTAAACCAGTCTTTTATTTCTTGATATCATCTCTTGACTTCTCCGAATGGAAGTTCTATGACTACACCGTTTATTCCCTCTTTTTTGTTTTGACATAGTCATCGTTTACACATTGACTTTTCTGGTTCTCTGTTTTCAATCTTTTAACTTTGATTTATTTTTGTGAATTTCCTATCTGGGTTGATATCTGCTTGGTCTGTCCTGTGTCCTAGTCTTGGATTGTTGTCTGATGTTGTTGTTTCTCTAATCAAAGGAGACTCCCTTTAATATTTCTTGTAATTTTGGTCTGGTTTTTACAAATTCCCATAATTTCTGTTTATCTGGGAATGACCTACTTTCACCATCATATTTGAGAGACAATTTTGCTGGATATATGATTCTTGGCTGGCATTTTTTTTTTCCTTCAAGGCTTTATCTACATCATCCCATTGCCTTCTTGCGTGCATGGTTTCTGCTGAGTAATCTGAGCTTAGTCTTATTGGTTCTCCATTGCAGGTGGCTTTTTGTTTATCCCTAGCTGCTCTCAGGATTCTTTCTTTGTCTTTGGTTTTGGCAAGTTTCATTATATGTCTTGGTGACTTTTTTCGGGGGGTCTATCCTGTATGGGGTTCGTTGAGCTTCTTGGATAGATACTTTCTCATCTTTCATGATATTAGGAAAGTTTTCTGCCAGCAAATCTTCAACAATTCTGTGTTTTCCATTATCCTCCTGCTCTGGTTCTCTGATCACTTGTAGGTTTTTCCTTTTGTTAGTGCCCCACATAATTATTAGGCTTTCTTCATTTTTTTTTTCATTCTTTTTTGTGATTTTTCCTCACACAAGTTGATGTCAAGGGATTTATCTTCAGTCTCACTAATTCTGACTTCCATTGTCTCAATTCTGCTCCTATGACCTTCTATTGAGCTGTCTAATTTTGAATTTTTATTGTTAATCTTTTGGATTTCTAGTTGCTGTCTGTGTATGTATGGTTCCTAGCAGCCTGTTTATTCTGTCGTTTTGTTTTTGTATTGTTTTCCTGAACTCTTCTATTGCTTTGTCTGTTCCTTGGTTTGGTCTGTGTTTTACCTGATCTCCCTCTTGATATCTTCAAGACCTCTGTATATTAGTCTTTTGAATTCTTCATTAGGTAGTTCCCTTGTCTTATCTTTCTCTGAAAGGTTTTCTGGTTCTTTATTTTGGTTGCTTGCTAGAGCCATCTTGTCCTGCTTCTTTATGTGAGTTGATATTGACTGTTGTCTCTGAGGCATCAATAAGTTATTTTATTTATTTATTGTATTTTTGTTTACTGCATCCTGTATTTTTGTTTTGTTTTGATATGTCCAAGTAGGCTGGGTGAGTGTGCTGCTCTGCTCACTAGCATCATTGAAGCTCTCACCGTCTCCAGGTAGTCAGAGCAACGACTAGGTGTGTGAGTCTGTTCACTGTTCTTGTGGGAGTGTGGTTGTTCAGGTCACAGGTGTCTGAGTCATCAGTCACTGAGTCTGTGGTATTGAGCCTCTCATCTGCAGTCCTAGGAGGGCAGGGCTGAATGAGGGGTGTTCGGAGCAGGCGTAGGTCTCTGGTTGCAATGGAGGGTGATGTGGGGGACAAGGCAGGGAGCTGTTGGCTGCCCCTGGGTGCTTTGATGGGGGGCATGCCCCTTTCTGCTAGAGTGCTTAGTGGGGGGTGGGTAGTGCAGCTGGTCCTTGGGTGGTGTTGTTAGCTGGAAGGATTGGGAGGCACCACTAATTCTCGGGCCCCTGTTGTCGGCTGCTGGATGGAGTGGGTGGTATCGCCGGCCCTCAGGCCCCCGGTGTGGGTGGCGAGGCCCCTTTTTAGGGGGTGGGGTGGTGTCAAATGTCACAAATCTGCAGCTTCCACTTGGCTGCTATAGGTGAAAATAGGCTTCAGGTGGATGTCCTGCCTGTGATGTCTGAATGAGGGCATGCGGTGTTGGATCAGCCCTCAAGGCATGGGGGTAGGGGTGAAGGGCAGGGGTAAAGGGTGCTTAAGTCAGTGGACCCCCTACGCCAGTGGCTGGGTGAAGGAAGTGGTGCCTCTGGCCCTGCCTGTGAGTTCCTGGCTTAAGGCGTATGGCTTTGTTGAATGCCACGGGACTGGTGTCAGAGGGGGGAGGGGCATATATGCAGGGAAGGGAGTGCAACTTGGCTGTGGAGCTCTGGTGGGGGAAGGGCACGCGGTGGGTGGGGAGCTTGCACTTAACTTTCACAGGTCTGGTGTCTCTCCTGCTTGGTTCTAGAGATGCATGCAGATTTGCTGCTGCTTGACTGCACCATATAGGGTGGGTTTCTGGTTGTTGATGTTGCCGCTTTTCTCAGCCTGTGTGTGCTGCACAGATTCAGCTTTCAGGACGCTGGCAATCCCATGTTCCGCAATTCCCCCTTATCGCTGTTTTTGAATTGTCTCTTCTTTCACCTGCCACTCAGTCTGATTCTTCAGCTTTGTCTTTTATGATTAGGGTTCCCAGATTGTCATATATACCCTCTTCACTTGTTTTTTTCGGTCTTTGTTGTAAGAGGGATTACACGAAGCATCTGATTATTCCACCATCTTGGCCTTGCCTCCTCTTTCCTGTCTTTTTAATGACCTTTTGCTTTCTTCACATACGATGTCTTTGATGTCATCCCACAACTTGTCTGGTCTTTGATCATTAGTGTTCAGTGTGTAAAATCTATTCTTGAGATGGTCTGTAAATTCAGGTGGGATATGCTCAAGGTTGTATTTTGCTTTCTTGGATTTAATTTTTTAGCTTCAACTTGAACTTGCATATGAGTGATTGATGATCTGTTCTGCAGTCAGACCTGGCCTCATTCTGACTGATGATATTGAGCTTTTCCATCATCTCTTTCCACAGATGTGGTAGATTTGATTCCTATGTATTCCATCCAGTGAGGTCCATGTGTATAGTTTCCATTTATATTGTTGAAAAAAGATATTTTCAATGAGTAAGTCACTGGTCTTGCAAAATTCTACCACGTGATCTCCAGCGTCATTTCTATCACCAAGGCCGTATTTTCCAACTACCAATCCTTGTTTCCAACTTTTGCATTCCAATTACCATAATTATCTTTTTCTATTGTTGTTGTTAGGTGCCTGTCATGGACTCAATTATGTCCCCCCAAAAATGTGTGTATCATTTGGCTGGGCCATGATTCCTTGTATTGTGTGATTTTTCCTATATGTTGTAAATCCTGCCTCTGTGATGTTAATGAGGGCGGATGGGTGGCAGTTGTGTTAGTGAGGCAGAACTCAGTCTACAAGATTGGATTGTATCGAGGCAATCTCTTGATATATAAAAGAGAGAAGTGAGTAGAGAGACAGGGGGACCTCATACCACTAAGAAAGCAGTGCCAGGAGCAGAGCGTGTCCTTTGGAACCGGGGTTCTTGCTTGGAGAAGCTCCTAGTCTGGGGGAAGATTGATGAGAAGGCTGACAGAGAGAGAAAGCCTTCCCCTGGAGCTGACGCCCTGAATTTGGACTTTTAGCCTACTTTACTGTGTGGAAATAAACTTCTCTTTGTTTAAGTCATCACTTGTGGTGTGTCTATTATAGCAGCACTAGATGACTAAGAGTGCAGTCGAGTCAATTCTGACTCATAGAGATCCTATGTACAACAAAACACTGCCTAGTCCTGCGTCATGCTCACAATCATTGTTATGCTCGAGCCCATTGTTGCAGCCACTGTGTCAATCCATCTTGAGAAGGGTATTCCTCTTTTTCGCTGACCCTATACTTTACCAAGCATGATGTCCTTCTCCAGGGATTGATCTCTCCTAATAACATGTTCAAAGTACATGAGACGTAGTTCTCACCATCCTTGCTTCTAAGGAGCATTCTGGCTGTATTTCTTCCAAAACAGATTTGTTCGTTCTTT
This sequence comes from Dugong dugon, assembly GCA_030035585.1. Classification (NCBI taxonomy): domain Eukaryota; kingdom Metazoa; phylum Chordata; class Mammalia; order Sirenia; family Dugongidae; genus Dugong; species Dugong dugon. Next base: position 102,645,990 of record CM057474.1, on the reverse strand, counting down.
TGGCAGTCCATGGTATATTCAGTATTCTTCACCAACACCATAATTAAAACGCATCAATTTTTCTTTGGTCTTCCTTATTCATTGTCCAGTTTTCGCGTGCATATGAGGCAACTGAAACACCATGGCTTGGATCAGGTGCAGCTTAGTCTTCAAGGTGAAATCTTTGCTTTTTAACACTTTGAAAATGTCTCTTGCAGCAGATTTGCCTAATGCATCAGTTGATTTCTTGACTGCTGCTTCCATGAGTGTTGATTCTGGATCCAAGTAAAATGAAATCCTTGACAACTTCAATCTTTTCTCCATTTATCATGATGTTGCTTATTGGTCCAGTGATAAGGATTTTTGTTTTCTTTATGTTGAGGTGTAATCCATACTGAAGGCTGTGGTCTTTGATCTTCATCAGTGAGTGCTTCAAGTCCTCTTCACTTTCAGCAAGCAAGGTTGTGTCATCTACATATCACAGATTAACTAGTCTTCCTCCAATCCTGATGCCATGTTCTTCTTCATATAATCCAGCTTCTCAGATTACTTGCCCAGCATACAGATTGAATAAGTATGGTGAAAGATACAACCCTGACACACAACTTTCCTGACTTAAACCATGCCGTATCACTTTGTTCTGTTCCAACGACTGCCTCTTGATCTATGTACAGGTTCCTCATGAGCACAATGAAGTGTTCTGGAATTCCCATCCTTCGCAATGTTATCCATAACTTGTTATGATCCACACAGTCAAATGCCTTTGCATAATCAATAAAACACAGGTAAATATCTTTCTGGTATTCTTTGCTTTCAGCCTGGACCCATCTGACATCAGCAATGATATCCCTGGTTTCACGTCCTCTTCTGAATCTGGCTTGAATTTCTGGCAGTTCCCTGATGATGTACTGCTGCAGCCATTTTGAACGATCTTCAGCAAAGTTTTACTTGTGTGTGATATTAATGATATTGTTTGGTAATTTCTGCATTCGATTGGATCATCTTTCTTGGGAATAGGCATAACTATAGATCTCTTCCAGTCAGTTGGCCAGGTAGCTGTCTTCCATATTTCTTGGCATGGACAAGTGAGCACTTCCAGCGCTGCATCCATTTGTTGAAACATCTCACTTGATATTCTGTCAATTCCTTGAGCCTTGTTTTTTGCCAATGCTTTCAGTGCAGCTTGGGCTTTTTCCTTCAGTACCATCAGTTCCTGATCAATATACTACCTCCTGAAATGGCTGAACGTCAACCAATTCTTTTTAGTACACTGACTCTATGTATTCCTTTCACTGTCTTTTGATGCTACCTGAGTCATTTAATATTTTCCCTGTAGAATCCTTCAATATTGCAATTCGAGGCTTGAGTTTTTCTTCAGTTCTTTCAGCTTTAGAAATGCCAAGCATGTTCTTCCCTTTTGGTTTTCTATCACCAGTTCTTTGCACATGTCATTATAATACTTTACTTTGTCTTCACAAGCCACCCTTTGAAATATTTTCAGCTCTTCTACTTCATCACTTTTTCATTTTGCTTTAACTACTTGACATTCAAGAGCAAGTTTCAGAGTCTCTTCTGACATTCATTTTGGCCTTTTATCTCTTCCCTGTCTTGTTAATGACCTCCTGCTTTTTTCACGTATGATGTCCTGGATGTCATTCCACAGTTCGTCTCGTCTTTGGTCATCACTGTTCACTGTGTCAAATCTATTCTTGAGATGGTCTCTAAATTCATGAGGGATGTACTCAAGGTCGTACTTTGGCTCTTGTGGACTTGTTCTAATTTTCTTCAGTTTTGACTTCAACTTGCATATGAGCAATTGATGGTCTGTTCCACAGTTGGCCCCTGGTCTTGTTATGACTGATGATATTGAACTTTTCCATCGTCTCTTTCCACAGATGTAGTCCATTTGATTCCTGTGTATTACATCTAGCAAGGTCCACGTGGATAGTCGCCATTTATGTTGGTGAAAAAAGGTATTTGTGATGAAGAAGTTGTTGGTCTTGCAAAAGTCTATCATGAGATCTCCAGCATCATTTCCATCACCAAGGCCATATTTTCCAACTACCAATCCTTTTTTGTCTGCAACTTGCACATTCCAATCACCAGTAATTATCATTGCATCCTGTTTGATCAACTTTAGACTGCAGAAGTTGGTAAAAATCTTCAATTTCTTCATCTTTGTATTTAGTGATTGGTGTGTAAATTTGAATAATAGTTGTATTAACTGGTCTTCCTTGTAGGCATATGGAAATTATCCTATCACTGACAGCGTTGTACTTCAGTATAGATCTTGAAATGTTCTTTTTGTTGATGAATGTAATGCCATTCTTCAGTTCTCCTTCTCAGCATAGCAGACCATATGATTGTCTGATTCAAAATGGTCAATACCAGTCCATTTCAGCTCACTAATCCCCCCTACGTGTCTGTTAGTTTGTTGTACTGTGGGGGTTTCTGTGTTGCTGTGATGCTGGAAGCTATGCCACCGCTATTCAAATACCAGCTGGGTCAGCCATGGTGGACAGGTTTCAGCTGAGCTTCCAGACTAAGACAGACTAGGAAGAAGGACAGGGTGGTCTACTTCTGAAAAGAATTAGCCAGTGAAACCTTATAAATAGCAGCAGTACATTGTCTGATATAGTGCCAGAAGATAAGCCAGTTGTATCCTATTTTCACATATTATTTCATAAGCATTTTCCTTTGCCAGCAAAAATTTCTTCAAAATCCATTTTTAATGGCTGCACAATGTTCGACTGAGTGGACAGAAGACAATTTATTTACCTTTTCCTCTATTGGGAATAGAGGTAGTTTGCAAATTTTCCCCATTATAAAAAACACTGAGATGGGCATCCTTGTCTTTAAAACGTTTGTGATTTCCTTGGGTAGATTCCTAGATGTAGAATTACTTGGTTAGAGGATATAAATGTTTGAGGCTCTCTAAATACAGCTTAGTTAATTTTCAAGATTGTACTAATCACATTCCTACCAGTAGGGCTGGTGTCTAACTCTACACATTGTTCCCACACTATTTATAATGCATGACAGCTTTATAATCACGTGTGACAACTTTGCATGGTGTTTATGTTAAACTTTTAGACATTCTCCTTCTTCTTCGATTGCCTTAAGCTCAAAACTAAATTTGTGACATAATTCTAGCAACATGTACAGGGGCTAGGGCATATACTGGGTGGCAAAGTTGTCCTTGACTTCATTCAATTTTTCCTTTCCTTATTTTGCCCTCTTCATCTGCAACCCTTCTTCTTCAATTTTATCAAGTGCTGTTTTTTAACCATGTTTTATCTGAACATCTTTATATACGACTTTGTTGTTATGAAGATGAATACATGACGTATCCCAGTGTGGTGGGCTTAATGGAGGGGACAGAGACTGGAGAGACCAATGAGAGAGCCGGTGGCGGAGTCCGCGCGGGAGAAGTGGCGGCCCGGGGATGGAAAGGCGCGCAGGGCGAGTCCTCGTTACGTTAAACAATCCAGTCTCGAAGGAAGCGTCTCCAGGGCTTGGGGGCGGGCAGGACGCGGTGCGAGCTGCGGATGGAGATGAGCACGAGGCTTGCTGTCCGGCTGCCTATGGCCCAGGCCGCCCCCCCATCCCCGTCGGCGGGCAGGCGAGGCGGCCGGTCCCGCTGCGGCTCGTCGGCACCTGGCGCCAAGATCATAGACAACGCGAGCCCTCCGCAGACCCTAGAGTCGTCCGGAAGCGCCCCGGGGGCGAGGCGGGGCTCCCGGCCCCCGTTTCCGGCCCTTGTCAGTCTCCGCAAGGAGTGGCGCCGGCAAGCGTAGGCCCCCCTCCTGGCGACTTGGGAGCGGGGCGGAGCGGCCCGCCCCCTCCCAGGCTGGCCCCGCCCCCCAGGGTCCCGCCCCTGAGCCCCGCCCCCTTCGGCCCCGGCTCTGTTCCACTCTGCCCGGCCCTGGGATTCCCGCAGGACTCCGCCAGGTGTGTGAACCCCTTCTTGGCTGCTGGATCGCAGGTGAGCCTCCTCCAGGGCACCGCCTGCAGCCCGGGGCGCGGGGTGCGTGCAGAGATGACTGAGGAAACGAACAAGGTAACTTCAGATGATATAAAACGGACGGGTTAGGTGGGGGAGCGTGGGGTCCCCGCGGGGAGCTTGGGAGGGCCCAGCTGAGGTTGCAATGGTGACCTGGGGCGCCGTGCAGAGATTTACCGGAAGACTGCAGGGCAGAGGCCTGGCGGTGGACGTGATCTGGGGCCCGGGGAGAAACCGCCCTGCTGTGACTGCGAGTTCCCGGTCGGGGGCTGGAGGGCAGGCGGCCTTGTGGGGGACCACCGAGAGAGTGCCGCGGGGCCGTGAGGGAGGCCGCCTCGGGGGCTGGAGCAGGCAGGAGGCGCGGACAGGGAGGCGCTGCTGGTAGCGGCTGGAGCCGCTCGGCTTGGACTAAGGGGGCGGAGGGAAGGAGGGCTAGGATATGGGGCTGACCTGAGAGGGTGGGGAGGAAGGGGTGAGGATGACGCGGGTTTCTGGCTTTACCTTGGAGACTCAGCTCCACCCACCGCCTCCCACCTCCCCACATTCTTGTCGGGGGTGGGCTGCACAGCCTGTCTCAGGGGCGCATGCCACCCAATCCGCTCTTGGCGCCAGGTTGTCCTGGGCCTCAGTTCCAGGGGCGCTAGCGAGTGTCTGGACCACTGTAGCTGCCAGCTTTCACCCCCTCGGCCGGTCCCCACCCGGACTCTGGCCGTCCACGTAAGGAATTTCTAGCAGAAGTTTCAGGAGTGACGCTACCGGCACTATAGCAGGTCTGCAGGCGCTGCAGAATGACCGCCTCACAACTTAGCCCCAGGTGGCCACACTAGGAATCAATTTCGCTGGTCCTTCACTCCACACCCCTGAGGCCTGGAAGTTAAGAGAGTGATTTAGTGACTCTGAGGAGGGGCTGAGCCTGGGTTTCCTGAACACACACCTGAGAGCTGGGTTGGCGGAGGTCCCAGGCCAGGCTGCCTCACTCAGTAGCTCCCCAGTAGCAGAATGGCAGCCGAGCTGCCAACACTCAGGTCCTGGGTAAGTTGACCTTCCTCCCTGCCCCTCGTGTCCTACTCGCCCCTCGGAAGCTTTGAGTCCAGCAACTGGTAAAGCCAGGGCATCATAGCACCCCCAAAGAAAGGGTTCGGGAATCTGGACTCATGTCCTCTCCCTGAGAAACGGGCTCTGAGGGGTCAGCTGGAGTCTCCATGGCTGAAAAGGTCAGCTGGCCCTTGCTATGCCATCATGGATGGCTAGTGCATGGTTCATACTGACTGCAGTAGGGCTCTGGGTACCTTGGAACCTGCGTCTAGTGCAGTGAACTGGGCCCCAGGCAGCTGCGACCTGTTGTTGCAGGAGGAGGAGCCGCTGACATTCCAGGATGTGGCCGTGTACTTCTCTCAGGCGGAGGGGAAGCAGCTGGGCCCACACCAGCGGGCACTCTACCGGGATGTGATGCTTGAGAACTACGGGAACATGGCCTCCCTGGGTGAGGCTCTCTTGCCCCTGGTTCCCAGTGGGGGCCTCTAAGGAGCCTGGTGGGCTGATTCAGCACTTTGGAGCCCAAGGAGGAGGGTCCTGCCCCTTGGCCCCAGGTACCAGTCTAGTCTCTGTAGAAGGACAGGGGCTGCCTCTTCCCCATGGGAGAGCCTGCCCTGCTCCCCAGTTCCAGGGACTTCTCTCCCAGATGCCCCTGACCCCACAGGCATCCCTCTAGGGGTTGGAGAAGGAACAGGTGAATTCTCCTTCAGTACTCACAGCGTCCCTCTCCCCCAGCACACACATGGAAAACCTCTGTGACACCCCAACCCCACCGTGAGAGTCCCCTCAGCTCTGCTGACCTGTCCGAGTGGGCTTCTGTGACACTGCACTTGTCTCCTCTCCTCGCCTTAGAAGTCCAGCAAGCAGCTCCCCAGGCCACACCAGCTCACCCAGCGTCCTTTCCTTCAACAGGATTCCCTGTCCCTAAGCCAGATCTGATCTCCCAGCTGGAGCAAGGGGAGGAGCTGTGGGTCCTAGATCTTCTGGGAGCTGAGGAACCAGAGGTCTTGAGAAGCTGCAGGACAGGTGAGGGTGGGCGGGAAGCTAGTCCGGAGATGGCCTCCCATCCCCAGAGTGAGGGGCTGGTTGGGTGGTGGTGCTTACTCCATGGGCCTCTCCAGGGGCAGTCTATAACAACACCGTATATACATACAAGCATATACACACATGCTGGTCTGTTTGCTTTGCTTTTAAAAACTATATAGTTCTAATAATTAGGGAAGTTTGTGTTCTTACTTTAGTGATTATAATCATACCTTTATAACACCCTCATTCCCTTCTTTATGTGATAACTTTATTGTCCTCTTTCTTTAGACAGTAGCTATTGGTTCCCTACCAGTTTCAACTATAAAGTAGCACCTGTATCCTTTTTCTCCCTTGTCCCCCTCCCCTCCACCTCCCGATTTTAGTCAATTCTATCCTTTAAAAAAATCTTTACCTTTGGTCTGTTGAGGATACTTCTACTTCTTGATTTGTCAGCTCTTAGTGTTATCGTTGACTCCCAGCTATGGAGACAATCAGTGAGCTTGTTCCACTTCCCACCTCTTTCGCCCCATTCTCCTCCACTCCTTGGCTGGTTGTATCGTTTCTACATTGTTAGGATATAGGACACGTTACCACTCATATCCTCGCCTTTGCCTTGGCTCTGCAGTGAAGTGGATTGTTTACCTCTGGTCCTTGGACCAACATTTTCTCCATCACCTCTTGGTTGTCTGGAGTTTGCCTTGTGGTAGTTTATTCAGAAAGTCTCTTGTGAACAACAGATGTAAAATTCATGCACATTCAAAATTGATTGTATGAAGCCTTTAGTTTCTAAAGGTAGAAGATCACTGATTTGAAGTATTATATCTTTTCAAATATGTTGTTGTTGTTATATTAGGTGCCCTTGAGTCAATTCCAACTCATAATGACCCTATGTACAATAGAACAAAACACTGCCCAGTCCTGTGCCATCCTCACAATCATTGCTATGCTTGAGCCCATCATTGCAGCCACTGTGTCAATCCAGCTTATTGAGGGTCTTCCTCTCTTTCGCTGACCCTCTACTTTACCAAGCACGATGTCCTTCTCCAGGGACTGGTCCCTCCTGGTAACATGTCCAAAGCACGTGAGACATAGTATTTCATCTATATTTCTAATATAGGCATTTAAAATTATAAAATTTCTCTTAAGGACAGCTTTAGATGCACCCCACAAATTTTCATCTGTTGTATTTTCATTATCATTTAGTTCAAAATATTTTATTTTTCTTGTGATTTCTTCTTTGACTTAATGACTTTTTAGACATGTGTTAACTTCTAAACAGTTGGTGTTTTCTAGTTATCATATTGTTATTAATTTCTGATTTAGTTCCTTTGTGGTCAAAGAACATAGTCTATATGATTTCATTCTTTTTATGTTTTACTGGCTCTTGCTCTATGACCCAAAATATTGTCTATCCTGATAAACCTACCACGTACACTTAAGACCGAGTATTCTGCCATTGTGCTGGTGTATGAATATCAATCAACTCAAGGTGGTTGACTGATAGACCTCGGTTATCTAGGTCGTTCAGATGTTCTGTCTTTGCTGAAGTTATTCTGTCAGTTGCCAAGAGAACGGGGTTTAACTCTCAAACTACGATTATAGAATTATCTAGTCCTTCATTTTTTTAGTTTTTGCTTCATGTATGTTGAAGCTGTTACATCAGGCAGATACATATTTACAATTATCATTGCAAGGGTCCCTCTTAATCTCTGGTAATTTTGTTTTGAAATATATTTTATCTGATATTAACATAGCAATTGCAGCCTTCTAATACTTAACAGTTAGCATGGTATATCTTTTTCCATCCACTTAATTTCAACCTATTTGTATCTTTGTACTTAACATGCATCTCTTGTTAGACACCATGCAGCTGGGTCTAATTTATTGTCCATCCTGTCAATCTTTGTCTTTTAATTGGAATGTTTAGCCTATTAATATTTCATTATTGATATGGTTCGTAAAGGCTCTCGTGAATAATATTTTTATTTTACACTTGTCTCTTCTGTTGTTTATTCCTCTGTGCTTCTTCCCTGCCTTTGTTTGATTATTTCGAATGTTTTTTAGAACTCCATTTTAATTTTCATGTTTGTTTTCTTAAGTAATCTTTTTGCATTATTTTTTATAGTGGTTATCCTAGGGATTACAATATACACATTTAAGTTTTCACAGTCTACTTACAGTTTATTTTATAGTACTTACAAAAACTTGAGGAAAAAGGCCAAAATATAGTGTTTTGCCTTTACTCTAATAATTTTCATTTCCAATGCTGTTTATTCCTTTCTGAGGATTTGAGTTTTCATCTGGTATCATTTACTTTCAGCCTAAAGAACTTCCTTTAGCATTTCTTGTGGCATAGGTAGGTCTGGAAAACCAGTTCTCCAAGTTTTCTTTTATCTGAAAATACCTTTATTTTGCTTTCATTCTTTTTTTTTTTTAAATAATATTTTATTGTGTTTTTGGTGAAAGTTTACACAGCAAGTTAGCTTCCCATTTAACACTTTCTATACAGATTGCTCAGTGACATTAGTTACATTTTTCAAAATGTGTCAACATTCTCTATAATTGTGTTCTGGATGTTCCATTTCCAGTACTCTAGTTTCCCTGCCCCCTTATCTTCTCATCTTTGCTTTAGAGTAACTGTTGACCTTTTGGTCTCATAGAGATGGTTCTTTAGTGGAGCACCACACTTATGGGTAGTAGCCTTTATTTTGTATGTCAATCTGTTATTTAGCTAAAAGGTGACCTCAGGGGATAGTTTCAGTTCAAAGTTTAAAGATTATCTCAGAGTGATAGTCTCAGGGAGTCCTCTGGTCTCAACTGGTCCCATAAGTTTGGACTTTTTAAGAATTTGAGTTCTATTCTGTGTTTTTCTCCCATTCTATCAGGATCCATCTACTGTGGCCCTGACAAGAACAGTTGGTAGTGGTAGCCAGGCACCATCTAGTTCTTCTGATCTCAGGGTAGATGAAGCTATGGCTTGTGTAGGCTTTTAGGCCTGTAGATGAGTTTCTTCTCTGAGACTTTGGCTGCTGTCATTCTTGAGTGATATTTTCTTTTGATATAGAAATCTGAATGCACAGGTTTGTTTGTTTTTCCTGCACTTTAAAGATATTGTTCTATTTTCTTCTAGCCTCCATGGTTTTTGATAAGGAATCAGCTATTAATTGGATTATTATTCCTTTATATGTCATTTTCTTGCTGCTTTCAAGATTTGCTCTTTAGAGAGTCCCAGATGGAGCAGGAGAAAGGTGGGGTGCAGAAATCAAATTCTAGTAAAAAGACCAGACTTAATGGTCTGACTGAGACTTGAGGATCCCCGGAAAGCATGGCCCCCAGATTCTCTATCATCCCAGAACTAAAACAATTTCCAAGGCCAACTCTTCAGACAGGGGTTGGACTGGACTGTGGGGCACAAAGTGATACTCGTGAGGAGAGTGCCTCTTAGCTCAAGCAGATACAAGAGACTAAATTGGCAGCTTCTGTCCGGAGGTGAGATGGGAAGGCAGAGAGGGTTAGGAGCTGGTTGAATGGACGTGGGGAATCAGGGGTCGGAAGGAGGAGCATGCTGTCACAGTATGGGGAGAGCAATTATGGTCACATAACAATGTACGTATAAATTTTTATATGGGAGACTGTTTGTTTTAATGTTGTCATCTTTTACATATTGACATCTGTTTTCCTATTTTCGGTGTTTTAGCTTTGATTTACTTTTGTATCTTCCCTATCTGGGTTGATATCTGGTTGCTCTGTCCTGTGTTCTAGTCTTGGGTTGTTATCTGATATTACTGATTTTCTAACCGGAGGACTCCCTTTAGTATTTCTTGTAATTTTGGTTTGGTTTTTGCAAATTCCCTAAACTTCTGTTTATCTGGAAATGCCCTATTTTTGCCATCATATTCAAGAGACAGTTTTGCTGGATATATAATTAATCCTTGGCTGGCAGCTTTTTTCCTTCAAGGCTTTATATATGTCATCCCATTGCCTTCTTGCCTGCGTGGTTTCTGCTGAGTAGCCCGAGCTTATTCTTATTGACTCTCCTTTGCAGACGACTTTCCGTTTATCCCTAGCCACTCTTAAAATTCTCTCTTTATCTTTGGTTTTGGCAAGTTTGATTATAATATGTCTTGGTGACTTCCTTTTGGTATCTACCTTATGTGGGGTTCGATAAGCATCTTGGATAGATATCTTGTATTCTTTCATGATAGCAGGGAAGTTTTCTGCCAACAAATCTTCAACAATTCTCTCTGTATTTTCTGTTATTCCCCTCTCTTCTGGTACTCCAATCACTCGTAAGTTATTCCTCTTGATAGAGTCCCACATAATTCTTACGGTTTCTTCATTATTTTAATCCTTTTATCTGATTTTTCCTCCAATAAGTTGGTGTCAAGTGCTTTATCTGCAATCTCACTAATTCTGACTTCCATTGCCTCAATTTTGCTCCTATGACTTTCTATTGAGTTGTCTAATTATGAAATTTTATTGTTAATCTTCTGGATTTCTGATTGCTGTCTCTCTGTGGATTCTTGCAGCCTGTTAAATTTGTCATTACACTCTTCTCTAATCTTTTTAATTTCCTCTATTGTGTGTCCTGCGTTTTACTCAATTTCCTGAAGACTTTTGTAAATTAATTTTTTGTATTCTTTTTTTTTTTTGTACTTCAGGTGAAGGCTTACGGAACAAATAGTTTCTCATGAAACAGAAGTACACATGTTGTTTTATAACATTGGTTAACAACCCCACAGCATAGCAACCCTCTAACTTCTCAACCTCTTTTTTTTTTTTGGTGAAAATACACATAGCCAAGATACACCATTTCAAAAATTTCTACATGCAAAGTTCAGTGACATTGACTACGCTCTTCAAATTGTGCTGTTATTCTCACTTAAGATGAAGGCTTACAGAACAAAATAGTTTCTCATTTAACAGTTACTACACATGTTGCCCTATGACAATGGTTAAAAATCTCACAACACATCAACAATATCCTTACTCAACCTTGGGTTCCCTATCACCAGCTTCCTTGTCCCCTTCTGCCTTCTGGCCCTTGTCACTGGACTCCTGTACCTGTTAGTCTCATTTGGTTTTACAGGGCTGTCCACTCCCAAGCTGAACAGTGAACCTTGGAGGTAACTTTACCACTGAGCTAAAAGGGTGTCTGGGGGCCATACTCATGGGGTTTCTCAAGTCTCCTTTAGGCCAGTAAGTCTGGTCTTTTTTTTGTGAGTTATAATTATGCTCCACATCCTTCTCCAGCTCTGTCCAGAACCCTCTGTTGTGATCCTGGTCAGAGAAGTCAGTGGTGGTAGCCGGGCACCATCTAGCTGCACTGGACTCAGTCCAGTGGAGGCCTTGGTAGCTGTGGACAATAAGTCCTTCGCACTAATCTTTTCCTTGTATCCTGTTCTCTTCATTCTCCTTTGCTCCCTAAGGGATGAGACCAGTGGAGTATCTTAGATGGCCGCTCACAGGCTTTTAAGATCCCAGACACTACTCACCAAGGTAGAATGTAGAATATTGTCTTTATAAGCTGTGTCATGCCAATTGAGCTAGATGTTCCCCGAGACCATGGTCCCCACAGCCCTCCGCCCAGCAATTCAGTCCCGCAGGGAGTTTGGATGTGTCTATGGGGCTTCCATGACCTTTCCTTGTACAAGTTGTGCTAGTTTCTCCTGTATTGTGTACTGTCTCACCCTTCACCCAAGATACCACTTATCTATTATCTATTTAGTATTTCCCCCCACCCCCACCCCTTCCATACCTGGTAACCAACAAAGATTGTTACATTTTGTGTGTGAACTTTTTCATGGGTTTTTACAATAGAGGTCTCATACAATATTTGTCCTTTTGTGATTGACTTATTTCACTCAGTATAATGTCCTCCAGTTTCATCCATGTTATGAGATGCTTCAAAGATTCATTGTTGTTCTTTCTCGTTGCATAGTACTCCATTGTGTGTATGTACCGTAGTTTGTTTATCCATTCATCTGTTGATGGGCATCTAGGTTGTTTCCATCGTTTTGCTATTATGAACAATGCTGCCATGAATATAGATGTGCATATGTCTATTCGAGTGATGACTCTTATTTCTCTAGGATATATTCCTAGGAGTGGGATTGCTGGATCGAATGGTATGTCTATTTCTAGCTTTCTGAGGAAGTGCCATATCATTCTCCAAAATGGTTGTATCATTTTGCATTCCCACCACCAGTGCATAAGCATACCAATCTCCCCGCAGCCCCTCCAACATTTGTTATTTCCAGTGTTTTTGAATTGTGCCAGTAATGCTGGGGTGAGATGGTATCTCATTGTGGTTTTAATTTGCATTTCTCTAATGGCTAGTGATCACGAGTATTTCCTCATGTGTCTGTCGGCCATTTGAATGCCTTCTTTGGTGAAGTGTCTGTTCATTTCCTTTGCCCATTTTTTAATAGGATTATTTGTCTTTTTGTTATAGAGGTGTTGGATTTTCTTGTAGATTATGGAGATTAGACCTTTGTCTGACTTGTACTGTCCAAAAATTTTTTCCCAGTCTGTAGGTTCTGTTTTTACTCTTTTGGTGAAGTCTTTTGAAGAGCATAGGTGTTTGATTTTTAGAAGATCCCAGTTATCTAGCTTATCTGTTGGGGTTTGTGCATTGATGATTATGGTTTGTATCCTGTTAATGCCATGTATTAAGGCCTGAGGTGTTGGTCCTATTTTTTCTTCTATGAACTTTATAGTTTTAGGCTTTATATTCAGGTCTTTGATCCATTTTGAAGTAGTTTTTGTATACAGCGTGAGGTATGGGTCCTGTTTCATTTTTTTGCAAATGGATATCCAGTTTTGCCAGCACCATTTGTTAAAAAGACTGTCTTTTCCCCATTTGATGGATTTTGGGCCCTTGTCGAAGATCAGGTGACCGTAGGTGGATGGATTTACATCTGGGTTCTCAATTCTGTTCCATTGGTCAATGTATCTGTCGTTGTACCAGTCCCAGGCTGTTTTGACTACTGTAGCTGTATAGTAGGTTCTGAAGTCAGGTAGTGTGAGTCCTCCAACTTTATTCTTCTTCTTCAGTAGTGCTTTACTTATTTGGGGCTTTTTCCCTTTCCATATAAAGTTAATGATTAGTTTTTCCATCTCTTTGAAGAATGTTGTTGGTATTTGGATCGGGATGTGGTGTATTTGTAAATTGCTTTGGGTAGAATTGTCATTTTCACAATGTTGAGTTGCCTATCCATGAGCATGGATGTTTTTCCATTTATGTAGATCCCTTTGGGTTTCTTGCAGTAGTGTTTTGTAGTTTTCTTTGTATAGGTCTTTTACATCCCTGGTCAGATTTATTCCTAAGTATTTTATCTTTTTGGGGGCTATTGAAAATGGTATTGTTTTCCTGATTTCCTTTTCATCGTTCTCCTTATTGGTGTATAGGAATCCAACTGATTTTTGAATGTTTATCTCGTATCCTGCTACTCTGCTGAATCTTTCTATTAGTTCCAGTAGATTTCTGATGGAGTCTTAAGGGTTTTCTGTGTATAGTATCATATCATCTGCAAACAGGGACAGTTTAACTTCTTCATTACCAATTTGGATGCCCTTTATTTCTTTTTCTTGCCTTATTGCTCTAGCTAGAACTTCCAGCACAATGTTAAATAGGAGTGGTGATAAAGGGCATCCTTGTCTTGTTTCTGTTTTCAAGGGGAATGTTTTCATCCTCTCTCCATTAAGAATGATGTTGGCCGTTGGTTTTGCATAGCTGCCCTTTATTATGTTGAGAAATTTCCCTTCTATACCTATTTTATTGAGAGTTTTTATCAGGAATGGGTGTTGGACTTTGTCGAATGCCTTTTCTGCATCAATTGAGATGATCATGTGATTCTTTTCTTTCCTTTTATTTATGTGGTGGATTAAGTTGATTGTAATGTTGAACCATCCTTGCATACCTGCTATGAATCCTACTTGGTCTTGGTGTATTATTGTTTTGATATGATGCTGAAGTCTATTGGCTAGAATTTTGTTGAGAATTTTTGCATCTATATTCATGGGAGATATTGGTCCGTAATTTTCTTTTTTTGTGACATCTTTTCCTGGTTTTGGTATCAGCATTATGCTGGCTTCATGGAATGAATTTGGAAGTGTTGCTTTCTCTTCTATGCTCTGAAATAGCTTGAGTAGTACTGGTACAAGCTCTTCTGTAAATGTTTTGTAGAATTCTCCAGTGAAGCCATCTGGGCCAGGGCTTTTTTTGGTTGGGAGTTTTTTTTATTACCTTTTCAATCTCTTCTCTTGTTTTGGGTCTGTTCAGATTTTCAACATCACTTTGTTGTAGTTTGCATAGGCTGTGTTTTTAGAAATTTATCCATTTCCTCTAGGTTTTCAAATTTGTTGGAGTATAGTTTTTCATAACATTCTGTTATAATCCATTTTATTTTAGTTGGGTCTGTTGTAATGTCCCCCATATCATTTCTTATTTGGGCTATTTGTGTCCTCTCGTGTCTTTCTTTTGTCAGTCTGGCCAGTGGTTTGTCAATTTGGTTGATTGTTTCGAAGAACCAACTTTTGGTTTTGTTGATTCTTTCTATTGTTTTTCTGTTCTCTATTTCATTTATTTCTGCTCTGATCTTTACTATTTCCTTTCTTCCGGTGGTTGTGGGCTTTTTTTGCTGTTCTCTTTCTATTTGTTTGAGTTCTGTAGTTAATGTTTTGATTTTGTCCCTTTCTTCTTTTTTGATATGTGCATCTATTGCTATAAATTGTCCTCTGAGGACTGCCTTTGCTGTATCCCAAAGGTTTTGGTATGATGTATTTTCATTCTCATTTGATTCTAGGAATTGTTTTATTCCATCGCTGATTTCTTCTATTACCCAGTGGCGTGTAAGCAGGGTATTATTCAGTTTCCATGCAGTTGATTTTTTTTCCTTGCTCTTTCTATTGTTAATTTCTACCTTGACGGCATTGTGGTCAGAGAAGATACTTTGAATTATCTCAACGTTTTGGATCTTGTTGAGGATTGCTCTGTGGCCTAAGATGTGGTCTATTCTGGATAATGTTCCATGTGCATTGGAAAAGAATGTGTACATTGCAGTGGTTGGATGGAGTGTTCTATATATATCTATGAGGTCAAGTTGGCTGATTGTGCCCTTTAGGTCTTCTGTATCTTTGCTGAATTTCTTCTTAGTTGTTCTGTCCTTTACTGAGAGCGGTGTTTTGAAGTCTCCTACTATTATTGTGGAACTGTCAATTTCTCTTTTCAGTGTTGTTAGAGTTTGTTTTATGTATTTTGGAGCCCTGTCATTGGGTGCATAGATGTTTATTATGGTTATGTCTTCATGATCAATCGTCCCCTTAATCATTATATAGTGTCCTTCTTTGTCTTTTATGGTGGATTTTGTTTTAAAGTCTATTTTATCTCAGATTAGAATTGCCACTCCTGCTTTTTTTTGGTAGTTGTTAGCTTGATATATTTTTTTCCAACCTTTGACTTTTAATAAATTCACATCTTTGTTTCTAAGGTGAGTCTCTTGTAGACAGCATATTGATGGATCCTGTTTTCTTATCCATTCTGTCACTCTCTGTCTCTTTATGGGTGCATTGAGTCCATTTACATTCAGTGTAATTATTGATAGATGTGAGTTTGTTGCTGTCATTTTGTAGTGCTTTTTTTTTTGTGGTGCTGAAGTTTTCTTTGTTCTTCTTACTCTCTTGTGCTGAGTTACTTTTGTTTGTGGATTTTTTTTTTCATTTCTTTTGTTTTCGTAGGTTTTGTTTTTGCTGAGACTTTATGTTTTTCCTCTTTTTTTATGAGTATGTTGGTTAACTTTCTTTGTGGTTACCATGAATTTTACCCTTACCTTTCTAAGTTTGAAGCAGTCTACCATTACTTGGCATCACCTTGCCTTCCTCTCCATTAGAAGGTTCTATACCTATGTCGTTTATTCCCTCTTTTATTGTTTTGATGTTGTTGTCATTTACTGATTAACTGCTCCGATTCCCTGTTGTATTTCTTTTGGCTTTGGATAGTCCTTGAGAGTTCATTTCCTAGATTGGTATCTGGCTGGTATGATCCTGCATCCTAGATTCTGCCTTTGAGCTGAAGTTGTTTGTCCTCAGATCAAAGAACTCCCTTTAATAATTCCTGTAAGTTTGGTTTGACTTTTACATAGTCCCTTAATTTCTGTTTATCTGCAAATGACCTAATTTCACCATCAAATTTGAACGAGAGTTTTGCAGGATATGTTATTTTTGGCTGGCAATTTTTTTTTCTTTCAAGATTTTATATATGTCACCCCATTGCCTTCTTGCCTGCATGGTTTCTGCTGAATAATCTGAGCTTAGTCTTATTGTGTCTCCTCTGTGTGTGACTTCTTGTTTTTCACGAGCTGCTCTCAGGATTCTTTGTTTGTCTTTGGTTTTGGCGAGTGTGATTATGATATGCCTTGGTGATTTTCTTTTGGGGTCTCTACTGTATGGGGTTCGTTGAGCTTCTTGGATGGCCAGCTTTTCATCTTTCATGATATTGGGGAAGTTTTCTGTCAGCAGTTCTTCCATGATCCTCTCTGTGTTTTCTGTTTTCTTCCCTGTTCTGGAATTCCAATCACTCGAAAAATTTTTGCTTTTGATTGTATCCCACAAAACTCTCAGGGTCTCTTCATTTTTCTGTGCTCTTTTTTCTGAGTTTTCCTGAAACAGAGTTGTATCCAAGTGTTTGTCTTCAATTCCACTGATCCTGTCTTCCACCATTTCAAATCTGCTTCTCAGCCCTTCCACGACACCGTCCATTTCTGAAATCTTGTTGTTTATCTTTTGGATTTCTAATTGTTGTCTTTGTATAATCTCTAGCTGTGAATTTATTTTGGCATTTTGTTCCTGCATTATTTTCATGAATTCTTCCAATTTTTTGTCCGTATATTCCATGAATTTGTCTATTTTTTCCTCATGTTTGTCGGCTTTTTGCCTCAGTTCTTGGAGAGTTCTGAGTATTACAGATTTGAATTCCCTATCCGGTAGTTCTAGTACATTTTCTTCCACTGGGGAGTCATCTGGTGTTTTATTTTGGACGCCTACTGGAACCATCCTGTCCTGTTTTTGTAAATGTTTTGATATTGTCTGCTGTCTTTGGGGCAGTCAGTAGTTATTTTTCTCGTTTATTGATTGTAGATTTGTTTGTTTCGTCCCTTTTTTAAAAAAATTTGACTATGTCTGAGCTGGCGAACTGTGTGTTCTTTGTTGTTTGCTCGTCTGTGGGCACAATACTTTTCGCGTCCTTCTCCTATTGGTAGGGTCAGTCAGTCAGATATGGTACGGCAGGGCAGGTCTAGCTGAAGAGGAGTTACTGGGACGGGTTGTTTGTGGCACTTACTACAGCCACCAGGGCGGGTTGTTAATCAGTGCAGGGCGGGTACCAGTAGGCCGTGCCTGTGCTGCTTGGTGGTGTGATGTTAAGTGCACAGTGCAGGTAGGCAGGATGTAGTGGGGAGATTGTTATGTGTGGAGCTAAGATGGATATGGGAGAGAGGAGAGAGGAACAGGAGCCAAAAACATACAAACAAACAAAAAAGAATGCGAGGGGAGCTTGCCGTTAGAGTGGAGAGATGAGAGACTATGAAATGGAGAAAAACAGAAAGGGGAAGAGGAAGAAAAGAAAAGAAAAGAATGAATAAGTAAAAATCGGAGAGGTTAAAGAACCGCAAAGTTCCCAGGGATCCCACCGGTGCAGCTATGAGGTCTGGGGAAGTCGCTCTCAGGTGTTTCAGTACAGCCTGGCTAGAAGGTGTAGAGGTATACATTACCAAGTATTCAGGGAACAGAAAGAGAAGGAAGACATAGAGAGACGAGAAACTGAGCAATGAAGAAAGACAAAAGGAAAAAAGAGGAAAAAGAAAACAAAACAAATTAAAAGAAAAAAGAAAAACAAGAAAGGTTGCCAAAGAAACAGAAAAAAAAACAATGTAAGAAGAAATGGCCTCAGGGATCCCTCTGCACGTCTGTGGAAGCCGTAGGGGAGTCTCCCTGCCATGCAGCTCAGCCTGGCCAGAAAGGGCTCCCAACTCAAGAAAAGGAAAAGAAAGCAAACAAACTATTCAAAACAAACAAACGAACAAAAGCCCCGGGTTCCCACGAGCGCAGCAGCCCAAACCGGGAAGCAGCTCCACACTCGAACGGAGCTCCGCAGCCCCTCAGGAAGAAGCAAAGGTGGCGCACGGAGCCAGATACTTGAGTGAAGGGAGGGGGAGGTGGCGAGAGGCAAGTAAGAAGTCAAAAGAAGCAGAAAAAGAAAAAAAAAAGCAACACTAGCAGCCAACAAATGGCACTCAGAGAGCCAGCTAGTGTGGGCTGGTGTTTCTGGACAAGAGACTGTGTCCATGGGAAGCAGAGAGGGCTGAGTGTGGGTGCAGAAGGGTAGAGAGTGGGAAAGCGTATATCACAAATTACTGGAGCTCTGCAGCCCCTCAGGAAGAAGCAAAGATGGCACACGGAGCAAGGTACTTGAGCTAAAGGAGGGGGAGGTGGGGAGAGGCAAGGAAGAAATCAAAAGAAGCGGAAAAAAAGCAACACCAGCAGCCAACAAATGGCACTCAGAGAGCCACCCATTCGGGTGTGTGGAATCCAAGCAGCCTCTGTTTCCCAGTCAAGAGACTGTGGCCGCGGGAAGCAGAGGAGGCCGAGTGGGGGTGAAGAAGGGTGGGGGGTGGGAAAGTGTATATCACCAATTACTGGTTGTTTTGTCTCACCCTGGATGCTCCATGAAGCTGCTCTCTCGTACCCCGTTTGCTGGTCTCCGATAGGAGTCCAAGATGGCAGATCCGTGCTGTGTTAGCTGGTAGGGGACCTCTTCATGAATCTCTCCTCGCTCTCCGTTCTCTGTCAGTTTTCTCCTTCCATTTGGTGCTTGGCTGAGTTCTTTATCTTTCATTTGATGTTTTAGCATTTCAGGGTTGTTATATTCTCTGTTTGGCTTAGTTTTTCGGATCTTTGCTGTGGAGGGACGGCGTGGTGCTTCTGCCTAGAGCGCCATTTTGCTGGAACTCCTAATGTTTTGTATTCGCCTGCAGTAATTCCAAGAAATTTTCCTCCACTGGAAAATTCCTAGATTCTTTATTTTGGGAGCTTGCTGAAGCCATCATGGATTGCCTCTTTATGTGATATGATATTGACTGCTGTGGGAGACTAACTGGAAATGTAAACTTCATTTAAACTACAACAATGAAAAAGGAAAAAAAGATTTGCTTTTTAGGTTGGGTTTTCAACAGTTTCACTATGAAGTGCCTCAGTATGGGCTTCTTTCTCTTTATTCTGCTTGGTATTTCCTTAGCACTTTGATTCTGCAAATTTCTATCTCTCATCAAAATTGGGACATTTGTGCCATTGTTCAGTTTTTTTCTGCACCAATTCTCTCCGATCTCTTCTGGGATTCTAATTGCACATATTGTAAAATGGTAGTAGTAGTAGTAGCATCAGAACCTGTCTAGCTTCAGGGGGATAATGACCAGGGTCAGCCCAAAACTGATTCCCATGAGGTGGAGGTCAGACACACCTCCACCCTTCAACCTTTTTACCAATTATGACAGCAGCCATCCCCCCTACGGACTCTTTACTTCTCTTCGGGTTCAATAATCCATTGCAATGGCCAAACAGAACTTACAGACTATACTTACAGTTAAATGGTATATTAAGGAAGTATTCTTGTTGTTAGGTGCTGCCAAATTGATTTCAACTCATAGTGACCCTATGTACCACAGAACAAAACACTGCCCAGTCCTGCGCCATCCTCACAATTGTTGCTATGTTTGAGCCCATTGTTGCAGCCACTGTGTCAATCCATCTCATTGAGGGATTTCTTCTATTTTGCTGACTTTCTGTTTTACCAAGCATGATGTCCTTTTCCAGGAAACGGTCCCTTCTAATAATATGTTCTAAGTACGTGAGATGAATGAAGTCTTGCCAACCTTGCTTCATGATTCCCAGTATTGTGTGGTTGTCCACCATTTTGTTATCTGATGTGATTTCCTATGTGTTGTGAATCCTGTCTCTATGATGTTAATGAGGCAGGATTAGAGGCAGTTATGTTAATGAGGCAGAACTCAATCTAGATTAGATTGATTAGATTAGATTAGATTGTGTCTTAAGCCAATCTCTTTTGAGATATAAAAGAGAGAAGTGAGCAGAGAGATGGGGGACCTCATACCACCATGAATGAATAACTAGGAGGGGAGCATGTCCTTTGGACCCAAGGTCCCTACACTGAGAAGCTCCTAGACCCAGGGGAAGATTGATGACAAGGACCTTCCCCTAGAGCTGACGGAGAGAGAAAGCCTTTCCCTGGAGCTGGCATCCTGAATTCAGATTTCTAGCTTCCTAGACTCTGAGAGAATAAATTTCTCTTTGTTAAAGCCATTCACATGTGGTATTTCTGTTTTAGCAGCACTAGTTAACTAAGATAGTCAGTAAAACACGGGTAAACATCTTTCTGGTATTCTGTTTTCAGCCAAGATCTATCAACATCAGCAATGATATCCCTTGTTCCACTTCTTTTTCTGAATCTGGCTTCAATTTCTGGCAGTTCCTTGTTGATGTACTGTTGTAACCGTTTTTGTTGCGTATGATATTAATGATATTGTTCGATAATTTCTGCATTTGATTGGATCACCTTTCTTGGGAATAGGCATAAACATAGATCTCTTTCAGTCATTTGGCCAGGTAGCTGTCTTCCAAATTTCTTGGCATAGTCCAGTGAGCACCTCCAGCGCTGCATCCGTTTGTTGAAACATTTCAATTTGTATTCTATTACTTCCTGAAGCCTTGTTTTGTGCCAATGCCTTCAGTGCAGCTTGGACTTCTTCCTTCAATACCATCGGTTTTTGACTATATACTACCCCCTGAAATGATTGAACATTGACCAGTTCTTTCTGGTACAGTGACTCTGTGTATTCTTTCCATCTTCTTTTGACCCTTTCTGTGTCGTTCAATATTTTGCTCATAGAATCCTTCAATATTACAACTCGAGGCTTGAATTTTTCCTTCAGTTCTTTCAGCTTGAGAAATGCCCATTGTGTTCTTCCCTTTTGGTTTAGTAACTGCAGGTCTTTATACATTTCATTATAATACTTTACTTTGTCTTCTCGAGCTGCCCTTTGCAATCTTCTGTTCAGCTCTTTTACTTCATCATTTCTTCCTTTTGCTTTAGCTACTCTACATTCAAGAGCAAATTTCAGAGTCTCTTCTGACATGCATTTTGGTCTTTTCTTTCTTTCCTGTCTTTTTAATGACCTTTTGCTTTCTTCATGTATGATGTCCTTGAGGTCATTCCACAACTCATCTGGTCTTCGGTCATTAGTGTTCAACACATCAAATCTATTCTTGAGATGATCTCTAAATTAAGGTGGGTTATGCTTAAGGTCGTACTTTGCCTCTCATGGATTTGTTTTAATCTTTTTCAACTTCAACTTAAACTTTCATATGAGCAATTGATGGTCTGTTCTGCAGTCAGCCCCTGGCATTGTTCTGACAGATGATATTGAGCTTTTCCGTTGTCTCTTACCATAGATGTAGTCAGTCGATTTGATGCGTGTGTATTCCATCCAGTGAGGTCCACGTGTATAGTTGCCATTTATGTTGTTGAAAAAAGGTATTTGCAATAAATAAGTCACGGGTCTTGCAAAATTTTATCATGCAATCTCTCATGTCGTTTCTATCACCAAGGCCATATTCTCCAACTGCGGATCTGTCTCAGTCATCTAGTGCTGCTCTAACAGAGATACCACGGTGGATGGTTTTAACAAAGAGAAATTTATTCTCTCATAGTCCAGTAGGCTACAAGTCCAAATTCAGGGCGTCAGCTCCAGGGGAAAGCTTTCTCCATCGGCGCTGGTGGAAGGTCCACGTCATCAATCTTCCTTTGGTCTGGGAGCATCTCTGCACAGGAACCTCAGGTCCAAAGGATGCACCCTGCTCCCGGCACTGCTTTCTTGGTGTTATGAGGTTCCTATGTGTCTCTGCTCGCTTCTCTATTTTATATCTCAAAAGAGATTGCATTAAGACACTAATCTTGTCAACCTCATCAGTATAACATCATCACAGTGATAGAATTTACAACACATAAGGAGATCACATTTAATCTCATCATAGTGATAGAGTTTACATCACATCAGATAACACAATCATACAATACTGGGAAACATGACCTAGCCAAGTTGCTACACACATTTTTGGGGGGACACAATTCAGTCCATGACAGGATCCTTCTTTATTCCTTTCACATTCCAATCACCAGTAATTATCATTAAATCTTGATTGCGTGTTTGATCAATTTCAGACTGCAGAAGTTGGTAAAAATTTTCAATTTCTTCATCTTTGGCCTTAGTAGGTGGTACATAAATTTGAATAATAGTCATATTAACTGATCTTCCTTGTAGGCGTATGAATATTATCCCATCACTGATAGCATTGGTTTTCAGGATAGATCTTGAAATGTTAGTTTTGATAATGAATGCGACATCATTCCTCTTCAATTTGTTGTTCCCTGCATGGTAGACCATATGATTGTCTGATTCAAAATGGCCAATACCAGTTCATTTCAGCTTACTAATGCCTAGGATATATCAATCTTTATGCCTTCCATTTCATTTTTGACAACTTCCAATTTTCGTAGATTCATACTTCATACATTACACGTTCCCATTATCAGTGGATGTTTGCATCTGTTTCTTCTTATTTTGAGTCATGCCACACCAACAAATGAAGGTCCTGAAAGCTTTACTCCATCCACGTCATTAAGGTCAACTCTACTTTGAGGAGACAGCTTTTCCCCAGTCATATTTTAAGTGCCTCCCAACCTGGGGGGCTTATCTTCTGGCACTATATCAGACAATGTTCTGCTGCTATTCATAAGGTTTTCACTGGCCAGTTTTTTCAGAACTAGACCACCAGGTCCTTCTTCCTAGTCTGTCTTAGTGTGAAAGCTCCACTGAAACCTGTCCACCATGGGTGACCCTGCTGGTATTTGAAATACCAGTGTCATAGCTTCTAGCAGCACAGCAACAGGCAAGCCACCACAGTGGTGGTTCACTGTACTAATCTGTTGTAATTCCTCATGCGGCCACCTTCTAGTGACTGTCTTTCCTTGGAAGGCCACTTGGCGGAAGCAGAGCCTCATTTTGGCTGCCCGGTGATGTCCCTGTGGTTAAATCCTTGGCTGTGCTGCTGGTGCACAGAGCTGGGCCTCCTGATTACCTCTGTGTTTCCGGCGAGCTGGCTGGGCACTTTCCAGCTGATTCTGGCGGGGTCGGAGCATACAAGGACTGCAGGGCCTGTCATGAAGCCAGCGGGGGGTGTGGCCCTTTCTTCTTTTTGGATGTGTGCATTTATTGCTATAAACTGACCTTTGAGCACTGCTTTTGCTGTGTCCCAAAGGTTCTGGAAGGATGTGTTTTCATTCTCGTTTGATTTTATGAATTTCTTTATTCCATCCTTAATTTCTTCTATAACCCAGTAGTTTTTGAGCAAGGTGTTGTTCAGTTTCCATGTGTTTGATTTTTTTTCCCTTGCTTTTTCTGTTATTGACTTCTACTTCTATGGCTTTGTGGTCAGAAAAGATGCTTTGTAATATTTCGATGCTTTGGGTTTTGTTAAGGCTTGTTTTATGGCCTAATATGTGGTCTATTCTGGAGAATGTTCCATGCGCATTGGAAAAGAAAGTATACCTGGCTGCTGTTGGGTGGAGTGTTCGGTATATGTCTGTGAGATCAAGTTGGTTGATTGTAGCATTTAGCTCTTCAGTGTCTTTGTTGAGCTTCTTTCTGGATGTTCTGTCCTTTACCTAAAGTGGTGCGTTGAAGTCTCCTACTACTATTGTGAAGCTGTCTCTCTCTTTTCAGTGCTGTTAGAGTTTGTTTTACGTATTTTGGAGCCCTGTCATTGGGTGCATAAATATTTATTATAGTTATGTCCTCCTGGTGTATTGACCCTTTAATCATTATATCGTATTCCTTCCTTAACCTTTGTGGTGAATTCTACTTTAAAGTCTATTTTATTAGAGATTAATATTGCCACTCCTGCTGTTTTTTTAGTGTTGTTTGCTTGATATATTTTTTTCCATCCTTTGAGTTTTAGTTTGTTTGTGTCTTTGAGTCTAAGGTGTGTCTCTTGCAGGCAACATATAGACAGATCGTGTTTTTTTATCCAATCTGCCACTCTCTGTCTCTTTATTGGTGCATTTAGTCCATTTACATTCCACGTAATTATTGATAGGTATGAGTTTAGTGCTGTCATTTTGATGTCTTTTTTTGTGTGTTGTTCACAGTTTCTTTGTTCCACTTAATTTTCTGTGCTGAGTCATTTTTCTTTGTTTTCTTTTCATCTTTTTCATTGTTGTTGATTTTGTGTTTGCTGAGTCTTTATATTTTTCTAGCTTTTTATTTTGGCTTGTAGGATTGTTAGTCTCCTTTGTGGTTACCTTAATATTTACCCCTGTTTTTCTAAGTCTATACCAGTCTTTTATTTCCTTATAGCACCTTGACTTCTTCTCCATATGAAAAATCTATGTCTACGTTTTTTAAGTCCCTCTTTTCTGTTTTAATGTTGTCATCTATTACATATTAACATCTGTTTCCCTATTTTCAGTGTTTTAGCTTTGATTTATTTTTGTATCTTCCCTATCTGGGTTGATATCTGGTTGCTTTGTCCTGTGTTCTAGTCTTGGGTTGTTATCTGATGTGACTGATTTTCTAGCCAGAGGACTCCCTTTAGTATTTCTTGTAATTTTGGTTTGGTTTTTGCAAATTCCCTAAACTTCTGTTTATCTGGAAATGCCCTATTTTTGCCATCATATTCAAGAGACAGTTTTGCTGGATATATAATTAATCCTTGGCTGGCAGCTTTTTTCCTTCAAGGCTTTATATATGTCATCCCATTGCCTTCTTGCCTGCGTGGTTTCTGCTGAGTAGCCTGAGCTTATTCTTATTGACTCTCATTTGCAGATGACTTTTCGTTTATCCCTAGCCACTCTTAAAATTCTCTCTTTATCTTTGGTTTTGGCAAGTTTGATTATAATATGTCTTGGTGACTTCCTTTTGGTATCTATCTTATGTGGGGTTCGATAAGCATCTTGGATAGATATCTTGTATTCTTTCATGATAGCAGGGAAGTTTTCTGCCAACAAATCTTCAACAATTCTCCCTGTATTTTCTGTTATCCCTCTCTGTTCTGGTACTCCAGTCACTTGTAAGTTATTTCTCTTGATAGAGTCCCACATAATTCTTAGGGTTTCTTAATTTTTTTAAATCCTTTTATCTGATTTTTCCTCCAATAAGTTGGCGTCAAGTGCTTTATCTTCAGTCTCACTAATTCTGACTTCCATTGCCTCAATTCTGCTCGTATGACTTTCTACTGAGTTGTCTAATTCTGAAATTTTATTGTTAATCTTCAGGATTTCTGATTGCTGTCTCTCTATGGATTCTTGCAGCCTGTTAAATTTGTCATTATGCTCTTCTCTAATCTTTTTAATTTCCTCTATTGTGTGTGTTCTGCGTTTTGCTTCATTTCCTTCCTAATTTCTTGAAGAGAAGTCTTTTGTATTCTGCCTCTGGTAATTCCAAGAAATTCTCCTCCTCTGGAAATTTTCTAGATTCTTTATTTGGGAGCTTGCTGAAACCATCATGTATTACCTCTTTATGTGATTTGATATTGATTGTTGTCTCGGAGCCATCAATAAGTTATTATATTTACTTATTTTATGTTTGCTTACTGTGTCCTAGTTTCTTGTTTTGTTTTGATATGTCCAAATAGGCTGGTCCTATGAGCTAGTTTGATTATTGGCACCTTTGAAGCTCTAATGTCCTGCCAGCAGGTGGTTAGTTCTCTTGTTAGGTATGTGAGCTCAGGAGTCTGCCCACTCCTCCTGTATGGAGTCAGCTCAGGTGCCCAGGTAGATAGCCACCAAGTGTGTGGTGTAGGCTCTCACTTTCAGTCCTAGACAGGCATGGGTGATTGGTGTAGGCACAAGTGTCTGGCTGCAGCAGGGGGACACACTCTGAGCAAGGCAGGGGGCTGATGGCTGCCCCCGAGTGTCCAGAAGGAAGGCGTGTCCCTATACCCTAGAGCGCATAGGTGGGTGGGTTTTGCAGCTGGACTATGAGCACCTAATGCTATTGGTTGTAAGGACTGGGCACCTCTTATTCATGGGCCCCTATTGCAGGTGGCTAGGTGGCATGGGTGGAGCCACCAGTCCTCAGGCCCCTGATATGGGTAGGTGAAGACCCTGCTTAATGGGCAGAGCAGTGTCAAATGTCAAGAACCTGCCACTTCACAGCTGAAACAGTTGAAGTTAGAGTTCCGGTATATACCCTGCTGTACTGTGGTAATGAGGGCCTATGCTGTTGAGATGGGCCCCTACAAGTCTATGGAGGGGAAAAGACACTCAAAGTCCATGGATCCCTTATGCCTGTGCCTAGGCAAAGGAGCTGTGCCTACTCTGGGTTCCTGGCTTAGGGGAGCCGGCAGTTTATTTTTTCCCGTTTGTTAATTTGTTCACTCTCCAAGGCAGCGAGAATGGCTCCGGGAGTGTGACAGATCCTACTTCCGGCACAGAGGACTCAGTGATTGCTGAAGCTGGTCCGGGACCCAGTGCAGAGAGCAGGGAGGTAAATGGGAGAGAGGTTTTTCCCTAAGGAGGATGTTTTTGATCCTGAGGTAGGCCTTACGCAAGTACTTATCTTTCACCAATGAGGGCTGCTTCTCACTGGTTCTGGGTGGCCGTGTAGACTCTCTGGCACTGGGTCTCTGCCAGTGTGGAAAACGTGCCTCCTAAGCACCGCCGTTTGCCTGCCTCACCGCTCACCGGGCAGGGGGTGTGGAGGGTGACTCCAGCAGCCTTGCACACACTGGGTGCAGCCCGCCTGCAATCTTGAGAAGGTGTCATGATTACACATTTTTATGGGTTGTCTCAGCCTGAGTGTAATATGGTGCTTCTATTCAGAAAGGCGAAAATGTAGGATGCTTTTGACAGCGTGAGAAAAGATGTATTTTTAAACTCTCATTTGCATTAGTATGAGTCATCAGGGAGGATATCTAGTGTTTAACAGGAATTTTATATGATTACTAAAAAGAGAATATAGGGGAAAATGGCGTGAAAATTTTTTAGTTTTTTTCAAATTTCTCTTTTAACTTTTGTAGAAGGGAGCTTTAGGGTTGATCTCTACTTTTAAAAATCTTTATATAAATATTGCTATTTATTACCTCAGTTTTAAAATAGTCTTAATATCTCCTAATTACTTAAGAATGACTGAAAAAAATAACCACATTACTAGTAAAATTTACATCAAGTATTATTAGAGAAACATCATATCTTTAACTTGTACTCAGAAAGACTAAATGGAAAACTTTTATAGGTCTACATAATTTTACATTACTTGAGGATTTATTTGTAATAAGAGTCCATTTATAAAGGGTACTTTTGGTTTTTTTAGACTTTCACATTTTAATTGTAACCCGTGTTCACATTGCATTTCCATACATTAATCCCAGTTTCTATAAGGGTCATTTATTATTCAAGGCCAGTTTAAGAAATAAAAGCAGCTTTAGCTGTTTTGGTATAAAGAATCCACATCTTCACATGGATTGAAATGTGTTGTCTTATATTTCTTTTTTATATTGTGTGCCATTACCACAGACTTAAAAAAAAAGCCACTTCTATGTGTACTTAATTTTCCATAGAGGGTTTGTTTTAATCTAGTGTTTCAGGTAATGACACTTTCAAATTGAGAAACATAAATTTTTTCCTTTTTTCTTTTTATTGAGGTGATATTCACATAACATAAAATTAACCATTTTAAAGTGAACAATTCTGTGGCATTTAGTACATTCATGTGTTGTGCAACCATCACCTCTGTCTAGTTCCAGAATATTTTTATCACCCCACAAGGAAACCCCTTACCCATTAAGCAGTTACTCCCTCCAGTCTCTAGCAACCACCGATCTGCTTTCTGTCTCTAGGGGTTTTCCTATTCTGGACATTTCATATAAATGGAATCATATAATACGTGGCCTTTTGTGGCTGGCTTCTTTCACTTAGCATAATGTTTATGAGGTTTATCCACATTGTTTCAATACTTCTTTTTATGGCTGGATAATATTCCATTGTATACATACACCACAATTTGTTTATCTGTTCATCTGTAGATGGACATTTGAGTTGTTTCCACCTTTTGGTGATTGTGAATAGGGGTGCTATGAACGTGTGTGTATATATACTTGTTTGTCTCTGTTTTCAATTCTTTAAAGTATGTATCTAGGAGTGGAAGTGCTGGATCATAGGGTAATTCTGTTTAACTTTTTGAAGAACTGCCAAAATGTTTTCCACTGGAACTGAACCATTTTATATTCCCACCAGCAACGCAGGAGAGTTTTGATGTCTCCATATCTTCACTAACACATTATTCTCTTTTACTATTATTATTATTATCATCCTAGGGAGTGTGAAGTGGTATATCATAGTGGTTTGGATTTGCATTTTCCTGCTGACTAATGATGTTGAGTATCATTTTTCATGTGCTTTTTGGCCATTTTTATATCTTCTTTGGAGAAATGTCTATTCAGGTCCTTTGCCCGCTTTTTTAAATGGCTGTTTGCCCTTCTGTCGTTGAGTTGTGAGAGTTTATATTCTGGATACTATATCCTTATCAGATATATGATTTGCCAATATATTCTCCCATTCTGTAGGTTGTCTTTTTACTTTCTTGACATCTCAACTTCTTATATGTATTATTATTTAATATCAAAGTTTTCAAATATATTTACATAACATTTTAAAAGAAAACTATTACCACCTATTTTCAGAAGAGAAAAGTGAGGCTTAAAGTGGTTAAGTAGTTGCCTTGGCTCCCCCTGGGTACAGCAGCCATGAACTCAGGCAGTACAGTTTCAGAGTCCACATTTGTAACTACTCTAAGTCGCCCTCTCGAACAAGAAAAGTGGCCCAATGGCTGCCCAGCGCCCACCACTACTGCTCTTCTCCAGTGACCGAACTTGTAGAGAAAAAACCCCAGTGCCTTCACTCCTGTACACCCTATCATGGGGAGGGGAGCAGAAGACCCCTTCTCTCTAAAGTGAGAATATACACGTTCCTTCTCAAGCACATACATAACGTACGTGTGTGCGTGCCCACAAACCCGCATGTACATACAAGTATTGTTTTCTCTTCATTGTCTATATGGCTCTCTTTGATCACTGTCAGCAGTACAGCAGCTATATAAATCTTGATATCCAGCAGAGCAAGTCTTCCCACCTTGTTGCTTGTCTTGAGTGGTGTCTCGTCTATTCTTGACCCTTAGCATTTCCATATTGATTTTAGAATCGGCTTGAAAAAAAAAATGGTTGGGATTTTTATTACAGTTGCAATAAATCAATTTGGACAGAAATGGCTATCTTTACAATCTGAATATTCCAATCCATGATCATGTTATAGCTCATCATTTACTTAGGTCTTCTTTAATTTTACTGAATAATGTACAGTAAAACCTGCGAAAGCCAGAACCTTTGTAAGGTGGAAACCTGTCAGAGAAGGAAAACTCAAATATTTTCCACTAAAACAAGCAATAGAAAGGTAAGACTGCACGCTGTCAAAGGCAGGAAACTTGCAAGACTGTCATGGATTGAATTACGTTCCCCAAAAAATGTGTGTATCAATTTGGCTGGGCCATGATTCCCAGAACTGTGTGGTTAGCCTCCATTTTGTGATTGTAATTTTATGTTAAAGAGGATTAGGGTGGGATTGTAACACCACCCTTACCCAGGTCACATCCCTGATCCAATGTAAAGGGAGTTTCCCTGGGGTGTGGCCTGCACTACCTTCTATCTCTCAAGAGATAAAAGAAAAGGGAAGCAAGCAGAGAGTTGGGGCAATCATACCATCAAGAAAGCAGTGCCAGGAGCAGAGTGCTTCCTTTGGACCAGGGTCCCTGTGCTGAGAAGCTCCTAGTGCGGGGGAACACTGATGAGAAGGCCAAGAGAGAGAGAAAGACTTCCCATGGAGTTGACACCCTGAATTTGGACTTTTAGCCTACTTTGACTGTGAGGAAATAAACTTCTCTTTGTTAAAACCATCTACTTGTGGTATTTCTGTTATAGCAGCACTAGATAACTAAGACAATGACCCAGAAAAACAAGGCAGTTCCGTCGAGTTCCAGCTCTCACAGCTTTCACTTCCAGCTCTCACGGGTTTCACTGTATTATATTTTCTGCGAGGAAGTCTTTTATTTCTTTGATTAGATTTATTCCTGGGTATTTTGTAAATTACCTTTATTTCTCCTTTATGTGATAGCCAGGGCATTATATTTATTTTTCTTTAAAAATGCTTTTTATTGAAATATAACATACATACATAAAAAGCCCACAAATTATTGTGTGCTTCCGGAACTATCACAAATTAAACCCAGCCATGTAACCAGTGCTCAGATTAAGAAACAGAACATTATCAGCTATACAGAAGCCCCCATTGTACCCCTCCAATCACTATTGCCCCTAAAGGTAGCCAGTGAATTTTTCCTGGTTTTGAGCTTTATATAAATGGAATAATACAACTTATGCGCTTTGCTGTAAGTTGTATTATTCCATTTATATGGCTTCTTTCACTCAAAATTATGTTTGTGAGATTCATCTACGTTGTGTGTCGTTGTAGTCCATTCATTCTCATTGCTGGATGATATTCCATTGTATAGCTATGCCACAATTTATTTATCTACTCTACTGTTGATGGGTATTTGGGTAGTTTCCTGGGTTTGATGTAAAAGATATTTCATAACTGTAATTTTGTAGCTATCTGTTTCTGTTTGTAAATAGAAATGTAATTAATATTTTGATTTTGTATTAAGCAACCTTGATAAAACTTATTCATTCTAATAATTTACCTGTAGATTATTTTTTATTTTCTGTGATGATTTTGTCTCATCCTTTTTAATTCTTATACATTTTATTTCTTTCTGTTGTCTTACTGCTCTGGCTAGGACACTGAGTCCAACATTGACTAGAAGCAGTGATGGCAGGCAAACCCAGCCTCAAAAGGAAGCTTTCCACATTCACCATGGAGTGTAATGTTTGTTGTAGGTATATATTAGTTTCCTGTGGCTGCTGTAACAAAGAACCACAAACTGGATGGCTTAAAACAACAGAAATGTTGTTCTGGAGGCTAGAAGTACCAAATCAAGGTGTTGGCAGGGCTGTGTACTCTCCAAGTCCTCTAGGGTAGGGTCCTTCCTTGCCGCCTCTTCCTGCTTCTGGTAGCTTTAGGAGGTCCTTGGCTTGTGGCAGCATAACCTACTCTACCTCCTCTACCTCCTTTGTCACGTGACCATCTGTCTTCTATATCTGTGTGTCTCTGTGTCACTTCTCTTCTTATAAGGACACCAGTCATATTGTATTAGGGCTCAACTTACTCCAGTATGACCTCATGCTAACTTAACTGATTACATCTGCAAAGATGCTATTTCCAAATAAGGTCACATTAAGAGGTAATGGGATTAGGTCTTAAATATGTGTTTGTTTGTTTGTTTGTTTTAGGATACAAATCAACCTATAACAAGGTATTTTTGTAGCTACTAACCCCATATTATTTTAAGGGAGTTTCCTTCTGTTCCTAGTTCTCTAAGAGTGGTATTTTTTATATTTAATTTATTATAGATTCTTCTATTATATAATTTTGTATATAATTTTAATATGTAATTATATATTTTTATGTAATTTTTATATATAATTTCTATTATATAATTTTAATGGCAGAATGGTATTCCATTACATGAGGAGTCTATAACTGGTTTAAATAATCCTCTATTTTTGGACACCTGGGTGTTTTTTGTTTTCTCACAATTATACAGACCCATTTCTGATTAAAAGAGTTCTCAGTGACTGTCACAGTAGTAATTTCTTTGTGCATATGACTATCCCCTTTGGAGAAATTCCTAGAAGAATAATTTTGGGGACAAAGGGCATGTAAAATACCAATTCTTTTGGTACATATTACTAACCTTCTCTTTAAAAACTCATTATTTATTAATAATTCCACCAACATTATATGACTGTGATTTTCTTCAGATTCTCATCAACATTGGATATTATTTTTTAAGTATTAGAATACAGTCTAAAGTTCTTGACCATTTTGTAATGCATTCCATGATCTGTCCCTCCCCCTGCCCCCACCACCTCTCTCCATTCTCTTCTTTGCACTTCTTGCATTAGCTGGGGTGCAGTGGAATTCTCTTCATTCTTGAACTTGACTAATTCTGTTACGGATCCAGTCCTTCATGTCTGCTGTCTGCTGTTGTTAGCTTATTTCATCCTAAGGTTTTAGCTTAAACTTCACTTCCTCCCGGAGGCCTTCTCTGGCCCCATAGATATGTTGGAATCCCATGTTGTATTTTCACATATTTCTGTATAATTTCCATTCACATGATCTATTGTGCTTTCAAAAAAATTAACTTGCTTAAAATAAATATCTATCTGAATAAAATGTAAGCTTCATGAGGCCAGAGACTGTATTCATCTCCTAAATGTTATATGTCTGACCTAGCACAGAGCCTGGCCTTTAAAATGTCTGTTGAATGTATAAATTTGTCAATTTGATAGGGGAAAAATCATAATTTATTCTAATTTTACTTTTTTGATTACTAATGAGCTTGAGTATTTTTCTTCTGTTGATTGGCCATCTGTACTTCTGAATTCTACCTGTGACCCATTTTTCTATTGGAGCATCTAGCTTTTACATAATGATTCATAGGCGTTTTTAACACATATGGATATTATTTCTGATGGAACATTTTCTAGTAATTCACTTATGTTTTTATTTAACAGATTCTGAGATTGGGACTGAGAAGGAACTATCCATTCTAAACCAGAAATGTTCTGAAGAATTAAAAACTACAGAATTGAGATCAAGTAGATTCTCAAGGGGTAGTCCACAGGCATCCAAGATACAGGAAGTTTGGTGTGTGGGTAAACTAGAAGGGCATCTGGGAAGTTCTGCTGGGCAGAAACCTCATCTTCATAAGAAAGTTACAGAAACAGCTGTCATGTGTGGGAAGAGATCTCCAGGAGAACGAACCCAGGAACATAGTCCATTTGATACAAATTTGAACCTGAAACAAAATGCTGTCAGACCTCAAAGAAATAAAACAGGGGAGAGAGTCTTTAAATGTGATGTGTGCAGCAAAACCTTCAAATATAATTCAGACCTAGGTAGACATCAGAGAAGTCACACTGGGGAAAAACCTTATGAATGTGGTCAGTGCGGGCAAGCCTTTAGTCACAGCTCAAACCTTACTCTGCATCGTCGAGTTCACACTGGAAATAAACCATTTAAATGTAATGAATGTGGGAAAACTTTTGGGCTCAATACCCATCTCCTTCTTCACCAGAGAATTCATACTGGAGAAAAACCTTTTGAGTGTACTGAGTGTGGGAAGGCTTTCAGTCGAAGTTCAACTCTTATTCAACATCGTGTCATTCACACAGGAGAAAAACCTTACAAATGTAATGAGTGTGGAAGAGCCTTCAGCCAGAGCCCACAGTTAATGCAGCATCAGAGAATTCACACTGGAGAGAGGCCTCATCAGTGTACTCAATGTGGGAAGGCCTTCAGCCGAAGTTCAAGCCTTATTCAACATCAGAGAATCCACACTGGAGAGAAACCCCATAAATGCAATCAGTGTGGGAAGGCCTTCAGTCAAAGCTCAAGCCTTTTTCTCCATCATAGGATTCACACAGGAGAGAAACCCTATGTATGTAATGAATGTGGCAGAGCCTTTGGTTTTAACTCTCATCTTACTGAACACCTAAGGATTCACACTGGAGAAAAACCCTATGTTTGTAATGAGTGTGGCAAAGCCTTTAGTCGGAGTTCAACCCTTGGCCAGCATCGAAGGGTTCACACTGGAGAGAAACCCTATCAGTGCATTGACTGTGGGAAAGCCTTCAGTCAGAGCTCACAACTTGCCCTACACCAGAGGGTTCACACTGGAGAGAAACCCTATGAGTGTCATGATTGTGGGAAAGCCTTCAGTCGGAGGTCAACCCTCACTCAGCATCAGAGAATCCACACTGGAGAGAAGCCTCATGACTGCAGAAAACGTGGCCTAGTCTTTGTTCATGGCTCCAGCTTTGTACCATGTGGACCAACCCACACTGGAGAGAAATTCCTTGTGTGCGATGAACATGGAAGAGCCTTTAGCCACAGCACAAACCTTGTTCTGTGCTGGAACATTCACACTGGGGAGAAATCCTTTGCATGTAATGAATGTGGAGAAACTTTCAGGCCCACCTCACAGCCCACTGAACATCAGGAAATTCATGCTGGGGAGAAACCCTATAAATGTCATGAACGTGGTAAAACCTTCATTTGGGGTTCAACCCTTATTCAAAACCAGGTAACCAAGACAGGTGAAAAATCTTATCATTGTTCTGTGTGTGGGAAAGCCTTCAGTCAGAGCTCACGGGTTATACTACACCAGCGAACTCATGTTGAAGAGAAGCTTCCCTTAAGTGATGAATCTGAAAGATACTTTATTCATTATCAAAAAGATTTTCCAAGAAAGACATTTTTAATGTGATAAATGTAGAAAGATTCAGCTATTTTTCCCTTTTTTGTTGTATGGACAAGACTTTGTTCCTTTGTTGTATAGGTAATCTATGGCATAATGAAAGTAAATAAGAAAGTCTCAATATTACTAGCAAAGCAAAATAAACAGTACAGATGACTCAATCTTAAATGTGTAAGTGAACATGAGA
This sequence comes from Dugong dugon, assembly GCA_030035585.1. Lineage (NCBI taxonomy): Eukaryota > Metazoa > Chordata > Mammalia > Sirenia > Dugongidae > Dugong > Dugong dugon. The sequence goes on along the minus strand of CM057474.1, from coordinate 102,611,201 downwards.
GGATTCATTCTGGAAAATGATCTTGTCTGTGCAGAGGCTATAGTTACGATCAGAAGGTGGCCAATGTGGTGCTGTCTCAGTTATCTAGTACTACTATAACAGAAAGTGGATGGCTTTAACAAATAGAAATTTATTTTCTCACAGTTTAGGAGGCTAGAAGTCCAAAGTCAGAATACCAGCCCTAGGGGAAGGCTTTGTCTGTTGGCTCTCGGGAAGGTCCTTGTCAGCTATCTTCCCCTGGGTCTAGGAGTTTCTCAGTGCAGGGACCCCAGGTCCAAAGGACATGCTCTGCTCCCAGCTCTTCTTTCTTGGTGATAGGAGGTCTCTTTCCTCTTCTGCTCATTTCTCTGTTTTATATCTCAAAAGAAATTGACTCAAGATACAACCTAATCCTGTAGATTGTGTCCTGCCTCATTAGCCTAACAGACAGCTCACTCCAAAATAGGATCATAACCATAGGCATAGAGGCTAGGATTCATAACACATAGGATAATCACATCAGATCACAAAACGGAGGACAACCACACAATACTGGGAATCATGGCCTAGGCAAGTTGACGTATTTTGCAGGGACATAATTCAATCCATGACAGGTGCCATATTCAGATACACGTGATGAATGAATGTAATCCATGAAAAGTGAGCTCATGAGTACTGTTTCTACCCTACCTGATATACCTCCAATCTCACCTCTTCTTTGCTATCTAAGCCCAGGTCTATAGCTAAGCTCATCCAATTGCAGTCTGTCTTTGTTACCTTGTGCTGAGATAACAGAAATACCACAAATGGGTAGCTTTAAAGAACAGAAATTTATTTTCTCACAGTTCAGTATGCTAGAAGCCTGAATTCAGGGCATGGCTGTAAGGGGAGGTCCTTCCTATTTCAGCTTCTAGTAACTGCCAGCAATCCTTGGCAGTCAGGGTCTTGTAGAGGCATCTGTCCTCCTTCTCCCCCTGTGTGTATCTCTGTGTATTTTCTGCTCTTTTTATACCTCAGAAGTGATTTGGTTTAGGATCCACCCTACTTTGGTATAGTCTCATTTACATAACAAAACAACCCCTATTTCCAAACAGGGTCCTATTTAAAGGTACAGGTGTTAGGATTTGAACATATATTTTGGGGAGATGCAATTCAATCCATCACACAGTCCTACACACGTTGAGCAATAACATTCTGTTTAAAGAGTTTCACTGGAAAGTTTGAAAGGCACTGGGCTAGTTCATCTCTATGTGCCCTACCACCTCTAAAATCCTGCTTTTCAGTTCTGAACTTCCACCTCAAAGAGCCTTTTTTTCTAATCCACTCTCATTCCCTCTGGCCCAACTCAAGTATCACCCCCTTCAAGGGGGTTCCTTAGTTAATCTCTGATCTACCCTTGCTGCATTTTCTTGTGGAATGTGACATTACTGTTGCGTTTGGTTTAATGTTTGTTTTGTGATTTGTTTCACTAATTTCATCTGCTTATATTCTGTCTCTCGTGTTATATTACTAAAATTCTTGAGTACAAAACCACTTGTTCGGATTTACAACACATATTTTGGGGGGACACAATTCAATCCATAACAATGCTCAAGACATGTTTGGGAAGGAAGAAAGGAGAATAAAGAGAGAAAGGTGGGGAGGAGGGAAGATGGGAAGGAAAGCAGTGTTGTGAAAGCGCTTTGTCATTTGCAGGCAGTATAACACGTGAAGCACTACTATGCAGTGTGTTTCTGCTTGCATTTAATTCACAAAATATACTGTGTAAATTAAAACTGTTTTCCATTCCTAAGCTGCTAGAGGGCTCCATAGCGAAGTTCAACCTTGAGAGGCCCACATATCTAATATTTGTGTGTGATGGCAGCATTGGCCCCAGGAAGGGCTTGTGGGCAGCTCTAATAGCCTCTCTAACACTAAGCCTTCATCTGTGGTGGAACCTGGGACTGAGGATGTTAGTAGGAAAACTCATGGTTAAGCACCAAGAAAAAAAAGGAGTAACTGGGGGCTAAAAATGAAAGGGAAACAAAAACCAAAGTAGAGCTCCAAGCTTGAGAACTGATGCTATGACAGCTCTGCGGGCCTTAGCCTTTTTATGGCCTCCATGGCTACAATAGACAAGGCCTGGGTGACTCCAGGATGATAGTTGGAAATTAGGCCCCTATCTAAATCTAGAGCCCCAACAAATGATACCCTCTGTAAAGGTAACCTAGAAAAAAAAACCATCTGCTTGCACAAAGAGATGCTTGGTAGTCTCTATGAGTTGCGGCAATAGAGGTGGGAATCCAGGGAAGCCAAGGTGACTAGAGTTCAAAGGGAGCAGAAGAAAACTAGCAAAACACTCCAAACTGGATTAAATATCCTCAAAGAAACATTTGGAGATACGAAAAACACCTAGAATCAGATGTTTTAAAACTATGAACCCCCCCCCCAAAAAAATAGTAGAAATGCAATGAGAAATTGAATGCAGGTATGACATTACAGAAAAAGCCATCTCGGAAATAAAGAATTAATTACAAGATGCTCAAAGAAGACTAGATTCCAATGAAAATTTAATAAGGATATTGAAGAAAGACAGGAAAACAAAAGAATAAAAATGAGATAAGGAAGTAAAAAAGGTCAGAAAGAAAGTCGTTGAAATGGCATCCAGGCAAAGAAGATTCAGTAACATATAATTAGAGTCCCCAAAAAGAAGAAAAAACAATGGAATAAGGTTAATAATTTAAGCTCTAATCCAAGCAAGTGTTCCAAAAATAAGGAAAACCTAAATCTACATATTGAAAGGGCCTACTGTGACTCTAAGAAAACTGACCTGGAACAACCAACTCAAATGCTCTAGTGAAACTGTTAGACTCTGAAGGAGAAAAAAGCTCCAGACCCCTAGGCAAAAAGATCAAATTACTTATACGAAAATTAGGGTGCAAACTTATTAACACACAAAGCATCATTTTCAATAAAGATAAGGAAAGAAAGTTCACATCAAGGATTTTATATCCAGCCAAGCTGTTCTTCAAGCATCATGGCTATAGGGAAAAAAAGTTTTGAGTACAAGAACTCAAGGAATAATATACAAGCATTCTCTTCCTGAGAAATTTACTAGTGGATAAGCTATCCAAGGAGCCCTAGCGGTGCAACAGTTAAGTGCTCGGCTGCTAACCAAAAGGTTAGTGGTTCAAACCACCCAGCGGCTCCAGGAAGAAAGACATAGTGATCTGCTCCTGTAAAGATTACAGCCTAGAACACCTTATGGGACAGTTCTACTCGCCAACACCTAACAACAACAAGCTTCATCCAACCAAGGAATACTTGGGAAAAGTTTGACAAAAGGACTGATGGCAAACATTTAATATATTTAGTTGTAGAAGGGTCAGGGGATGAATGGAAGAAAAACACATAAATGTTACATATTCTTACATAGTAGAAATAACGCTAAAAGGGAAAATAAGGGAGAGAGAAATAAAGAAGCCTTAATGAGATCAATGACTATTATCTAACAGGAAGAGCAAATGAGACTATTTTAAATCGACCCGACAGGTGACGAAAAGGAGGAGTAAGGACACTACTAAAGGTGCAAATACAAAGGTGGCCACCAGAACAAAAGTAGATTTTCCTAAATTCTAAAATTAAAAAAATTTTAAAAATAGCTAAGATGACACAGAAACAGTAAATATAAAATAAACAAAAATCCTCACAACTAGACCAATAAGCAGCATCATGATAAATGGAGAAAAGATTGAAGTTGTCAAGGATTTCATTTTACTTGGATCCACAATCAACACCCATGGAAGCAGGAGTCAAGAAATCAAAAGGCGCATTGCATTGGGCAAATCTGCTGCAAAAGACGTCTTTAAAGTGTTGAAAAGCAAAGATGTCACCTTGAAGACTAAGGTGTGCCTGACCCAAGCCATGGTGTTTTCAATCACCTCATATGCATGTGAAAGCCGGACAACGAATAAGGAAGATCAAAGAAGAACTGATGCCTTTGAATTGTGGTGTTGGAGAAGAATATTGAATATATCGTGGACTGCCAAAAGAACGAAAAAATTTGTCTTGGAAGAAGTACTATCAGAATGCTCCTTAGAAGCAAGGATGGCGAGACTACGCCTCACATACTTTGGACATGTTATCAGGAAGAATCAATCTCTGGAGAAGGACATTATGCTTGGTAGAAGATCCGTGAAAAATTGACACAGTGGCTGCATCAATTGGGGTTAATTAGGCATAACAATGATTGTGAGGATGGAGTAGGACCAGGTAATGTTTTCATTCTGTTGTACATAGGGTCGCTATGAGTCAGAATCAACTCAACAGCACCTAACAACAACAACATAACAGGCCCCATAATACACACAGTAATTATAACATAAAATAATATCACAGAGTTGAGACCAAGCATACTACAAAATTTCCAATGCCTTCCCTTTTCCCTTTCCCCTTACTATCCTTCTCAACTTTAATTTCTATTACCCAGAAGCTTGATAAATCAGTCTATTACTAAGTAAACAAATAATTTCTTTTATAAGGATCAGCACAAAGCTGGTTCCTGTGAGGCGGAGGCTGAAGATGTCCCAAATGTCCAACTATTCCAAACTGCTGAACCACTCCATCATCTCTAACATCAACCACTCCCTCTCCTCTCAGTATTTTCCCTCCCATCTCACACAGTTGTGGAGGCTGGCAAATCCCAAATTCGTGGATCAGGCATAGGCTTCTCCTGACCCACGTGGCTGCAGGCACTGATGAACTCAAACCAGCAGTTCAGACCACAGGCTGCAGGCTCACAAGGCTGCGGAAGCTGGCGAATCAGGTCAGACAATAGGCCACAGGCCCATGGGGCTGTGGATGCTGGCAAATGCCAGAAGTGGCAGGTCAGATAGCAGGCCTCTGGCTCAAATCCCAAGAACCGGAGGTCAACTAATCGTGAACTGGACACAGGATCCAGATGCAGAGAGAGAACCCTGCCAGGTCATCCATATGTATATCTTAGATGCAGGCCACACCCCAGGGAAGGGCATAACTTGAGTAAGGGTAGGACTTGAGTCATGCCCTCCTGTAAGGTTGTGATCTAAGACATACGCTACACTAGTCATTCCTCATCACCATGTAGAGGTCAGGATCCACAACACATAAAATGGAGGACAACCATACAATACTAGGAATCACGGCCCAGCCAAGTGGACACATAACCCCAATAATCACAGGTTACATATGACTTATCTGCATACTCCCACTCAATCATCATGTGTGAGTCACAAAGACTGTGGCTAGAAGGTCCAAATTAAGTAATTCACTATATCACACTAAGTCCAAATTTCATTCCATTTGTTGATAATTTCTAGCACATAATTTGTCTGTTAATAATTATAAAAATAGGAGTCACAAAGCTAGCAAGTGGCAGAACCTGAATTTGAACCCACATGGAATGGAGACCAGGAACTGGCCACTGAGATCCATTTTACCTTATTTGGGGACACAGCTAGACAAAAGGTCCCTCCTTGCATTTAGTGTGTCCAGTGACTATGTTGTCCCCAATGTAATGTGAGCAGAAGTTAGTGTTAGGGGTACTTCCCAGCCACTTCCCAGCCTGGCCCTTAAAAGCCTCCCTCACATGCTCCTCCCTGCTCGTCCCCCTTCCCCTAGGTTGGCACAAACTATAAGGCTTTGGGGAATTATATGCCTCAAGATGGCAAAGTCCTGGGCCTCAGACTGACTGTAGAAAAGAGCTTCCCTGCTGGCCCTGTGTCCTAAACTGCTACATGAGAAAGAAATAAGCTTCTTGTTTTTAAACTGCTGGTATACTGAGATCTCTTTGTAACCATAGCCTAACCATCTGACCTTATAGTTAATACAATACATAGTTTAATAGAAAGGCTTCAGTACCGGTTCCTCCTGGTTCAGTCATGACTGACTAAGCGAAACCTAAATGGACCCAAATTTTTTAAATGGGGGTGAAGCAGGACGACAAGAGCAATGGGAAAAATTGCAGTTCAAAATTGCATGCTAGAAACTTAATCTCCCTTTTAGAAAACAAGGGCAGTGTGTGCGCATTGCATAGCAACCAAATCTCTTGAATGCAGAGTCAGAAACAGTGGTGCCCCACTCAAAGATGGCAGCCAACCACACCACTTTGAAGTGTGTCCCTCTCCACAGTCCTGGCAGTCCTGGCAATAATCTCCCACATCAGGCTTCTGAAAGGGCTCAGTATGCCTCTTCTGAGTCTCCAATTCCAGGGCTTTGATCCATAATATTTCACATTCTGCTTCATCCAAATTTTAAAAATTCAGGTCTGTTCTGATATTGCTTCATTGGCCGTGACTGAACCAGTTTGAACCAGTTTGAAGCCCTTTTTAATACAGTGCTTTAATCCAAACCACTGACAGAACCTCAACCCTGCTGGGTCCGCCCCACTGCACATGGGCTGGCGCCAGTGCCACTGGACATGGTTGCCAGAAGTGGGGTCTGCACACGTGCTCTCTGTCCACCTAAGGATGCCTAGAAAACTTCTGACTCTATGGTTTTTCTGTGGCCCTGCCCTCTTCCGTCCTCCACAGACATGATGGAGAAAAGGAAGCAAAGTCACAGAATGTGTCCCCCCATCTTCTAATGCTTTTCAGTCCAGATTCAAAACTTGATATAGCAGTTATTTTTCTCAGCCCCGTGCGAGACTCGGGTACAGTGGTGAATAAAACCGTTGCCCTCTCCCCATGGAATGAAGGGAGACACAATAAATAAATAATTGCAAGTGCTAACATCTTGTGGAGGGCTGGCCATATTAAGGATTACAGCTTTATCCTAAGGGCAATGAGGAACATGGTTTACGTGTGGTGGTGTGGTGTTGGTTGAGGGGAAGAGGAGGTCAGGCACCAACATGGGAGGGTCTGTGTGGTAACAAAATTGGATTTGAGTTTCAAAAGATTGCTCTGGCCTCTGTGTGGGGAAAAGGTTGCGTTGGATAGGGTGGCAGGCCAGATGGATATGAGTAGACTAGTTAGGAGGCTATGGCAAAGGACCAGGGAAGAATGATGGTGACTTGGACCAAAATGGAGGCAGAGATACTTGGAGGGACAGGACTTGGTTATTGATTGGATGAGGCAGGTGACAGAGAAGAGAAGGATTCAAATAAAAGTCCTCAGGTTTTCTAACCTGAGCACCTTGGCCCGTGATGGTTCTGAAAGAAGGAGCTGGACGAGGGGTAGGAGAGGAAAGAAAGATGATGAGTTTAGTTCTGAGTGTGAAATGCCTATGGAACATCCTAATGGAGATGTGACCTGCAGTAGGCAGAGAGGTCTGGGTTGTAGGTACAAATATGGGTACAGTGATGGTCACTGATACCAATGGAACACATGGTGTCACCCAAAGACGGCTGATTAGAAGAGGCCCTGGTGCCACTGACCTTGAGCTCTGGGCAGTTGGAGAGGAAGAAGGGCATCCAGGGGTATGAGGACTGTTGGGGTGTGTCTTAGGCTGCATTCTCATATACATACATACATATATGCATGCATACACACATATATACATTTATACCAAGGAAATGGCTCATGCAGTCATAGAGGCTGGAAAGTCCCAAGTCCATGAGTCAGGCTAGAGGATTCTCCCGAGTCACGTAGCTGCAGGGGCTAGTGAACACAAGAACCAGACCATGGAGGCTGACGAATCCCAAGATCAGCAGGCAAGCTGCTAGTTCAAGTCCCAAGAACTGCAGGTCAGATGAACAGGAGCCAACTGTAGGATCCAGAGTGAGCACAGCCAGCGAGTCTTGCCAGAAAGTTCACCTATACTGGATGCAGGCCACACTCCCAAGACAATTCCCTTTCAACTGATTGGTTACTCACAGCAGATCCCATCATGGAGGTGATCACCTTATATCAGATCTCATCATGGAGGTGATTACATCATTATATGACTGCTGAACTATATCCTAACCACCAAACCACTGAGAATCATGGCCCATCTACATTGACACACAACCTTAACGATCACAGGGTGGTGTCTGACAATAAGGACTGTTAGGGGCCCATGGGACTGGGACTTCTCCAATCTACCAGAGCCCCATCCCTTCTCTGGAAGTCCTGTGACACTCATGACATTTTACAGGCATCAGATGGAGTTCTAAGGATGTGCACAACTGGCTGAGTGGAAGGGAATGAGCAAGGTTTCCATCAGTGAGCCAAAAAAGCACTTCTTTTTGACGACACCTGCTATATCTGCCTTGTATGACTGTGAGGTCTGTTTTCTCTGTGAGGAGCACAGGATTGTACACAAGACTCAAAAACCTCTCCTCTCTCTTTAACGTATGTAAGGCAACTACTTGCTCTTTTCATCCAGGACTGGGTGTGTGAAGCCCTTGAGCATATATTGGCCTTGTTGCTGGTCCACACCTCTGGACTTTGCCCTCAAGATGGGACCTCTGAAGACAAAGGGATTAGCTTGGCTCAATTTGCACCACTGCCTGGTGGCAAAGGAGGGCTGAACTGAGCATTTCACAGCCATGTTCCTCTCCAAGGTTTCTCTTACAAGAAGCCTTGGTGTAAAAATGGTGTGGGGGCAGCATCTGACCTCCTCTAACTTCACAAGGGGTAAAGAGAATCAGGATCAACAGCCCAAGGCTGATTCCTATGAGGCAGAGGTTAGACATGCCTCCTCTCTCCGCCATCTTTACCAATTGGGACAACCACCGTCCCTCCCGCAACACTCTACTTCTCTGCTGAGTTCAAAAACTCGTTGCAATGGCCACCCAGAACTCACAGACCATACTCACAGTTATGGGGTTTATTAGGGAAGTAAAAGGTTACAATTCAGGTTCAGGGAATATCCTAGATACAGTTTTTCCATCAGGACAGCCTCTTTCCAGCCATGCTCGTGGGCACACCTCTCTCTGGCCCTCAGCCTCTGCCCTGCTTGGGCAAGTGTTAGAAAGCTCTTTTAACTCTGCTGACAAGTGCCCTGAGATGCCCCACTCCACCAGTAAGTATTGGCCTGAAGGTGTTCAGTTCTAGCTCTGTGGATCAGCAAACCTAGCTCCACCAAGTCCCTGGAGGCACTCTACTCCACCAGCAAGCTTCCTGCCTGAAGGCACTGAGCTTTCTCACTGTGAGCTGCCAGTCTCCTGGTTCTGCTGCCTCTGCTGCTGCTGTTTCTCTGCCGTTGCCTCTGTCTTTAGTGTTACAGCTGTTCCTGGGTCTAGAAGGCTCTCAGCACAGGGATCCCGGCTCTTCTTCCTTGATGGTGGTGAGATACTCTCCTGTCTCTGGGATGGCCCATTTTAAGCCTAGCAGCATGGCAAAGCTGACCAATCCCTTTGGCAGGCCACAATTACCTGACCTGCATAGTCCCCCAATCACTTGGGTAGGAGTTATAAGACCATGCTGAGAAGGGCCATATAAAAATGATCCATCACACCACATGTGGATTGTGCCTAAAGAGGAAATCTAATTGATAACTTTTTAACAGCCATTTTGTATAAACAACCCAAGTATTCAGTTATATCTATGGTCTGAAGTTGTATAAAATGAATCATTATCTTCAAGAACATTATAATCCTTTATTTGCTATTTCTGCTTTAATGAACTTATTGCATCAATATTTTAATTCACGTTACTTTTCGGAAGTATGAACTATGAATAAACCATCTTTAACAAATCCTTGACTTTAGAATGGAGCTTTCACTATAGCCAGTACATCCACTGTATCACTCTCTGATGGAAACATGGATCCTGCATGTAGGTGGGGTTGACACTCATTCTATATGCTTTCAGATTTAAGAAACTACCAGAAACGGAGTAGACTGTTTCAGCTACTGTCCATTTGGGTTTCATGAAGACCTTCCTTGAATCACTGCTCATCACCATTAGGATAAAAAAGTGGCTCTAGGGACCTAATACTAGCAATTTCACCTTTTTCCGTGCATCCACTCTGGGGACTTGTTTCTCTAGCTGCTGCTTTTTGAGTCTGCTTTCTGCCTCTGGCTTCTGTATATTTTATTCTCTTGCTTATTTGAGATCAGGCCACATCACAGATTACTGGGTGCCCTACAGGAAGGAAGGTTACTTTTGTCTCCATCCCACCACTCTGGTCTAAAGGCCCCCTGCCTGACATACAGCATGGCCACCCATGGGCAAGAATCTGCTGGGGTAGTTTGTTCAAAAGGGAGAAGCTGGCCACAATGTACCAAAGCCTTTCTTATGTCCATTATATCCCCATATGAATTATCTAATTCTGAATAAGGTGTGAGCTCCAATTAAATGCTTTCCCAACATTCATTACATCCATATGGTTTCTCTCCAATAGGAACTCTCAGACATTGTCTAATGAGCTACGAGTGGTTTCCCCATGTCTGTTGCATTCTTTGATGTTTTTTCTTCCTGTACAAACCAAAGGGCTCCTGTCTAGTAGGGGTTGTAAACACGTGGCTGAAGAGCTAGCTCACACTGAAAGCCTGCCCACATTTGTTTAATTCATAAGTTCCCTCCAAAGTGTGAATGATCTGGTGTCTAATAAGCATTGAGCTCTGACTGAAGGATTTCCCACATTCACTACATTCATGAGGCTTCTCTCCAGAATGTATTCTGTGGTGGTGAATCAAATGTAACATCTGAATAAAGCCTCTCCCACACACAATGCACATATAAGGCTTCTCTCTGGTGTGTACTCTTTGATGATCACTCAGGTGTGATGTCTGACTAAAGCTTTTCCCACACTCATTACACTTATAGGGCTTCTCTCCAGAATGCATCCTTTGATAAGGAATCAAGTGTGAAGGCTGACTGAAGCTTTTCCCACATTCTTTGCATTTTAAAGGTTTCTCCCCTGTATGAACTCTCTGATGCTTAATGAGGTTTGCTCTCTGATTAAAGGCTTTCCCACAGTCATTACATTTATAGGGCTTTTCTCCAGTATGTATCAGTTGTTGTTTAATAAGGTTTGAATTCCCGCGAAAGTCTTTGCCACATTCATTACACCTACGGGGTTTTTCTCCAGGTGAATTCTCTGATGTCTAACAAGCTTTGATGTCTCCCTGAAGCCCTTGCCACATTCATTACACACAAAGGGTTTCTCTCTAGTATGAATTCTCTGGTGCTCAATCAAGTGTGAGTTCCAATTAAAGGCTTTTCCACATTCACTGCATTCATAAGGTTTTTCTCCATTGTGAATTTTCTGATGTCGCGTAAGGATTGAGTCATGACTAAATGTTTTCCCACATTCAATACACACAAAGGGTTTATCTCTAGTCTGGAATTTTTGGTGCCGAATAAGGTGTGAGTTCTTGCTGAAAGACTTCCCACACATTACACTTGTGAGGCTTTGAGCCTCTGCCATGTGTCCTACATCTCCCTCCTGCCCAGTCCCTCTGAGGGGCAGGCTTTGTGCCCAGAGTCAAACTTTCCCCCAATACATCACATTCCTGGTCTGTCTCTGCTATATTGGTCCCTTGCCCAGGACCTCTCTTTCGGGAAAAGAACTTCTTCCTGACCTCTCCTTTGAGCCTTCTCCACGAATGCGACACTCCTCTCTCAATCTCACAGGTTTCTCGAAACTCGTATTCCTCTGGAATCCCTTGTAGGAAAAGTTCCTGAGTTGTTTCTTGTAATTCTTCTTCAGAAGATTTTTCCTTTGGAGTTGACTGTCTGTGCTTTGCCTTGACCTGAGAATCTGAAATAAAGAACAGAATATCAAAACTTCACCTATGAAACTGTGAAAGCAGAAAGGAAGAAAGTACTCTTATGATTGAGCCAGATCAAGTTTCCACGGAGTTTGTAGGTCTCAACCTGATAATGTTTACTGTCCTGTTAAAGGTTTGGTTCCCTTGTCATGCACTATGGTGCACCATGAGTGTCGTGTTAAAGGCTGATTTCCTTGTCGTGCACTGTGATGAGCTGTGAGCATCTATTAAGGCTCGGTTCCCTTGTCTTGCACCATGGTGCGCTGTGATGTCCATCTGATGAAGGTTGATTCCCTTGTCGTGCACCATAGTGAGCTTTGAGCATCCATCTGTTAAAAGCTTGGTTCCCTTGTCTTGCACCATGGTGCAGCACGATGTCCATCTGTTATAGGCTGATTCCCTTGTTGTGCACTGTGGTGAGCTGCAAGCATCCATCTCTAACTGGACTGTGAACTCCAAGGCAGAGGGTCACTCACTAGTCTTGTAACATCTGGATGGCACCGTGCACGAAGCAGGTACTGACCGCTAAAGAACATGTGATCATTCCAACAGATATCTGCTGGGAACCTCCTGTGTGCAGGCACCACTCAGTTGCCAGGGACTTGGTGATGGACATGCTAAATGAAGTCCCTGCCCCTGGAGCTGACATTCTAATGGGGAAACAGACAATAAACAATATATGACATCAGGGTTGGGATGATTTCCCCCAAAACTAGAATGTTCTTCACAAACCAAAATATAAACTCCACAAAGACAAGGACTTGGCTTTGTTTACTCTGGACACAGGTGACACTCAGCAAATATTTGATGAATGAGTGACAGTGTAAGGGTGGGGGTGCTATTTCTGCAGTTTTGTTGATACTTTGAAACATAAACACTAGTCAGTTTACCAGGTGAGATGAGCCTGGTCCCTGTCGAAATGACTGTCCTACCCAAGAAGCAGCACATGCTGTCTACTAGGGATTCAGGGAGCCCATGAAGGGCAAAACAGGGGTCACCAGGCTAATAGGGAGTTACCATGCTAATGGGGGGGCACCAGACTAATGAGGGGCCACCAGGCTAATGGAAGGTCACTAGGCTAATGGGAGTCTCTATGCTAGTGAAGGGTCACCAGACTAATAGGGGTTCACGAGGCTAACCAGGGGTAACCAGACTAGTGGGGGATCATCAGGCTAATGGGAAGTCACTAGGCTAATGGGAGGTCACCAGGCAAACGAAGTCAACAGGCTCTCCACTAGACACTCTCAGTCACTCCCAGCTCTCGTGCACATCACATCACAACCTTCCCTAAGAAATCTATCCTCTGCTGCTCGGTAGGCCCCAGCAGATGTTTTTTCTCAGCCCTGGGCAGGGCCACAACCCATGGCATTTCCCCCTGCTCCAGGTGGGAGATGAGCCTGGGTCTGGACACTAGAAAACCTGTTCATTGAGAAGATAGTGGTCAGAGAATGGATGATTAGCACAGGCCCCAGCTGAGGGCTTCAGGGGTTCAAGGAGGAAAAGGAACGGGGTACTAGGCCATTTGGCATACCCCAAAATGGACTAGAGGATTTAAACTACTGAGCATTCAGAGAGCCTAGGGGACCTGGAGTGGGGAACAGGGATGCCACCACTCAGGGCAATGGCAGAGACAGCTGTAACCCGGAGGCAGTCCCAGTCCGGGGAACCTGTCAGAGGCCCCACAACTCGACCTGGAGTTCAGAAGCTGACAAGGGCAGCTTTGAGCCTCTGGCCAGGAAGTGCCTCCCATCCAGAGCAGTCAGGGTGCTGTAGTTCTCCAGCATCACATCCCAGTAGAGTACTCTCTGATGGGGGCCCAGGTGCCGCCCCTCCTCCCGAGTGAAGTACACGGCCACCTCCTCAAGCATCAATGCATCCTGGAAACACAGGGAAGACTTACCCCTGCCCTGAGGGCAGGCAGAGCTGGAGGCTCAAGGGTCATGACTCACACTGAGTCTCCAGGAAGAGGCTCCCATACATTTTTTCTGGCCTCCCAGACAGATGTTTGAGGAGAAGACTGGAGGCTTGGGGTGCAAGGCTGGCTCGCCTGAGGCTTGGCCGCCATTCTTGGGCTCCTCCGAAAGGAAAGGCACTTGGGGCATCCAAAACTGAGGACAGGCACAGGAGTGAGAGTGAGTGGGCCGATACCCACTGGGTAAAGGTCAAATACCACTTCCATCTTCTGAGACCTTTTCATAGACAGCCTATGGAAAAGGCTGCCAGAGACCCCCCCCTGAATACCATGTCCAAGGATGGCTATGTTCTCTGCCTTGCTTGGGCTCTTGGTAGAATTTGACATCACTGACCTCTTCCTCTTTCTGGAAATGCCCTCTGACTCAGTCACCCTTTCACGGCATGTCTTAGCTTCACTCATCTCCTAAACTCTGGCTCTTTCTCAGACCGTCTTCTCTTTCACTCCATGCTCCCGGGAGATCTCGTCCCTGTCAAGACTCAGTCACCAGCTTGAAGCTACTCTAGCCCAGGGCTCTCCTCTCTAAGGCACCTCAAAATCAACATATTTAAAAAACTAAACTCAGTGTTGAGGGGTACAAAGCAGAACTTTTGAATCATACTGGCTGGGGTACAAATCCCAGCTGTGTCATGGAACAACTGGGTGTCCTCAAGAGAGCCACCTCTCTGAGCCTGGGTTTCCTCAACTGGCCAAAGAGAATTAAACAAATACCTACAGTGCTACATCAGCACCTGAAAAGTGGAGCATTTGCTGTATAGTCCAGGTATAAGAGCTCCAATCCTCTACACCATTGGCATTTTTCCCCACCAACTTCTCTTCCAGCGGATCTTCCATGCTGTGACAAAATCACCGTCCCTACCCCTCAGAACAAGAAGCTAGAAATCATCCTTGACTCTTCTCCCCACTTCCAATCACCCCTCCCTACCTGCTGTTCCACCTATGAGCACCCGTTTCCTCCATTTCAGCCACCACAAGCCCACCGCCACTGCCTAAATGACTGCCCCCTATCAGCTTCGTGCAACCTCTTGGTCATACCCTCCCCAGCCCACTGCTGACAGGGCTCCAGAGCCCTCCTGCTGCCCCCAGACCCAACTGACATGCCCTCCATTCCTCCTTCTCTGTCAGTCCACCACATTGTCTGACTCCGGGTTTTCCATATTTGTCCCCCAATACCGTACTAGTCCTCTGTTTACTTAGTTTTGGGAGGTGGTCCCAGGAAGACTCAAAAACGTAGCTGGCACCACTGAGCTTTCAGGAGGTGAAAATGGGGGAAACGCAGCGCTGAGAGACCAGACAAGGCAGAAGAGGCGACCAGCCCTGGGGGTCTCGCCTCTTCCTGGACCCCGGCTGTTCACCGTCCACAGAAGACACAGCTGCTGACCCCACCCTGCTGACACTTCAAAGAGGTAGCCCTCCAACCCCCACCCCAGCACATTGCCCCACGTGACCCCAGAGCCCAAGCCCGGGACCCCGAACCCCCGGACCCCATCACCCCCAGGACCCCACATTCCAGGGCTCATTCCCCACCCGGTACCTCGCCCCCGCAGCCCTCCCTCGGGGCCCCGCCCCCAAAGAGCCCATCACCCCTGGGGCTCCGCCCCTCCACATCGCTCACAGACCCCCAGGAAGCCCAGCGCCGGGAATCGTACAGTCCGTCCGACTCACCGCCTGGGCGGCCGGGCCGAGCGCGTGTCAGCCCGGCGACAGGCCGGGACGGCTCCGGAATACAGGCCAGAAGTGAGTTCCGCTCGCCTGGCCGGGTCTGAATACGTCCGTCCTTTTCCCGGCCGCTCTAGGACGCTGGGAAGACCATGGTCTCGGTGGCTCTCTTTTCCCTCTGGCCCTGGTGGAGGTGGGAGGGAATAGAGGAAATGTTGGAGAACCACGCTCCGACTCTCCTTTTCTTGCGCAACAGCCTTTTAAAGGTCCGAGAAAGACCTATAATGTACTTAGGAATGGAGACTTTGAGACAGGTGCTGTTAGGAATACACGAGTGTCTGGGAAATGGACGCCTTGGTAGAAAGGCCTGGCTGCCTGGGATCCATTTTTTGCCAATTATTTAACTTCTCCGCTCCCCAGTTTCCTCCTCTGCAAAATGAGGGTATTAATAACGTTACTAGCATTAATCTTAATGAGGTAGAGACTGTTAATACTCACCAGTTATCCCAATGCTCCTCTAAATACCCCAGCCTGCCTTGAAATTAGATTGGAACCATATGACCGTGTTCTGGCCATTGAAATGTGGGCAGAAGTGATGTGCACCAGTTCTAGTCCTCGAATACATCTACTACAATTCTGTAAGCTTCTCAGGACCTGTTGCAGCAATTTTGCAAGACTGGTGTTCCAGGTAGTGGCAGAAGTACAAGATGGAGGCAACTTGGGTCCCTGAGACACTGCTTGGAGTAGAGTCCTTGGGAATGCTATTCAACCTACAGTGGACTTTGTGCGAATAAGAAAGAAACGTTTGTGGTGTAAAGGCACTTAGATTTTTTATTTTTTAAATTACCACAGCAGAGCCTAGCCTAACAAATTCAATTACCATATTTTGTGAACTCTAATATACACATATTTTCATCTCTGAAATTTTGATGAATCTTACAGTAAGTGGCTTATTGTCATCATTGCCAACCAAGGTTGAAGTCAAGTTCTTCCAAAGAGAATTTGCATTTGTTTCTGCTAATTATCTGGGGCACTACCAACCTGAGATTCCTTTAAACTAAATTCTCCACTTTTAAAAACAGCTTTCCCATTCTATTGCTTTCAAGTAGATTCCAACTTATAGGGATCCCAAAAGGAAAGAGTGAGGGAACTACCCCCATAGGGTTTCCAAGGATATAATCTTCACAAAAGCAGACTGCCCCATCTTTCTCCCATGGATTGGCTGGTGAGTTTGAACCTCTGACCTTTTGGTTAGTAGCTGAGCACTTAACCTCTGTGACACTAGGGCTCCTAAAAACACCTTTATTTAGGTATAATTTCCATACCATAAAACACATCCATTGTAAGCATATAGTTCAATAATTATTAGTAAGTAAACAGTTGTGTAAGCATCACCCAATTTCCATTTAGAACACTCCCAGCACACTAAAATGCTCCCTTCTGCCTATTTGCAGTCAATTCTGTTCTCACCCCCATCTCTAGGCAACACTTGTCTGTTTCTGTCTCTGTAGATTTGCTTTTAACAGAAACTTAATATAAATAGAATCATGTAATATGTAGTCTTTTAGAGTCTGGCTTCTTTCACCAAGCAGAATGGTTTTGAGCTTCGTCCATGTTGTTGCACGTTGTTGTTAGGTGACTAATAGTGACTCCATGTGACAGAGTAGAACTGCCCCATAGGGTTTTCCGGGTTGTAATCTTTAAAGAAGCAGATTGGCAGGTCTTTCTCCTGTGGAGTCCTGGTAGGTTTGAACCACCAACCTTTCAGTTAGAAGCCAAGCACTTAACTGTTGCACCACCAGGGCTCCTTGTTGTTGCATGTATCACAAGTTAATTCCTTTTTAATTGCTGAGTAGTATTTCCTCATACGGATATACCACATTCCGTGGCTCATTTCATCGGTAGACAAACATTTGGATTGTTTCCAGATTTGAGCTATTACAAATAATGCCCAACCCTGAATGAGCATTCATATATGAGTCTGTGGACAGATTTTCATTTCTTCTAGGCAGATTCCTAGGTGTAAAATTGATTGGTCAAACATTAAGTGTGTGATGAACTTTTAAAGAAACTGACAAGAGGTTGCACCATTTTATATTCCCACCAGCAAATTATGAAGGATCCACCTTCTTCACATCTTCATCAAAACTTGGTATCATCAGTCTTTTTGATTAGAGCCATTCTAGTATTTTGTTTTGTTTTTTTTTTTTTCTGATGCTGTTATGAATGGAATTGTTTCTTAAGTCATGTCTGGTTTGTTTGTTGCTAATATATGGAAATGCAATGGGTTTTTGTGTATTAATCTTGTGCGGTTTCCTTTCAGTCTTAAGAACTTTCCTTTGTATTTCTTGTAGGACAGGTCAGCTAGCAACTGATTTTCTCAGTTTTTGTTTATCTGGGAATGTGTTTATTTCACCTTCACTTTTGAAAACATAGTTTTACCGGAAATATTCTTGGTAGGAAGTTTTGTTTGTTTTTCTTCTGCACTTTGAATATGTCATCGCACTGCCTTCTGGCCTCCATTCTTTCTGATGCCAGTTTTTAATCATTTGAAGAAATAATCCTCTCAACTATAGTCTCTAAATATGAAGATGTTCTTAGTATATCTCTTGAATATAGTCAGTGGATAGATTTTACTAAAAGTTAGAACCTAGGTTTCAGCATTTTATGTGGGTACTTTCCATTTACACTGTTATTTCTAATTCTTTTCAAAATATATTTTTTTGTTTGCAAATGTTTTAGCATTTCTAGGACTTTTAAAACAATTTCATTGAATGACCAACTCACCAAATCCACCAATATCAAAACCAACTGTTAAAGAAATATTTGGGGATGAGTTTAAGACTCAGGAACACTGCCAGTTTCCCTTTATCTTCTATGGCAGTAGGAAGGCGACCAAAGTAATGGTTTCTTTTAACACCGACTAGATTGTTAGTTGTCATCAAGTTGGCTCTGACTAATAGCAACCTTACATATAACAGAACAAAACGTGGTCCAGTCCTGTGTCATCTTTATGATCATTGCTATGTTTGGATCCATTGTTTCAGCCACTGTGTCAGTGCATCTCATGGAGGGCCTCCCTCACCTTCTCCAACCTGTCAGGTCAGTTCTGACTCGTAGTGACCCTATGTACAGCAAAACGAAACAATGCCCTGTCCTGTGCCATCCTCACAACCGTTGTCATGCTTGAGCCCACTGTTGCAGCCACTGTGTCAATCCATCTCATTGAGGGTCTTCCTCTTTTTCGCTGACTCTCTGTTTTACCAAGCATGATGTCCTTCTCCAGGGACTGGTCCCTCCTGATAACGTGTCCAAAGTATGTGTGACGAAGCCTTGCCATCCTTGCTTCTAAGAAGTATTCTGGCTGTACTTCTTTCAAGACAGATTTGTTTGTTCTTTCGGCAGTCCATGGTATATTCAATATTCTTCGCCAACACCGTAGTTCAAAGGCATCAATTCTTCTTTGGTCTTCCTTATTCACTGTCCAGCTTTCACATGCGTATGAGGCAATTGAAAACATCATGGCTTGACCCTCAGCTGTACCAAGCATTGTGTCCTTTTTTTTGTTTGTTTAACCACCAAGATAATTCAAGCTTTTATTGGTTTTGAACACAATATACCTTTAGGAAAAGCTTGGTAAACTGTTAAATCTTTTACAAAAACTGCTACAATTTTTAAAATTGCCATTGCCACGCCAACTATTTTGTGTAACATGTAACTACCTGAACTTTGTCTCCAAAGCATTTAGAATGTGGTCTTACGTAACAGGACCATTTAGCAATTTGTTTAGAATTTATATTATTAATTAGTTTTACTGCTTTTTACAATTTCTATTATACCAATTAATCAACTGGTATGGAAGTAGAAACTTTCCTTATTGAATAGAATCCATTTCTAAGAATGTGTTGGAGAGTACATTTTCAGGTAGCAGGAAGCTACTTTCCATTACTTGCAATGGGAAAAATAAGAGTAGATTCCTAGCTCATTCAAAAATGCTTGTTCTTCAAATTATGCAGTCTTATGTGGTTCTGAAATCTCTCAAATCATCCTGGGCTTGCTTTGAAATTTAGCTCTCCGTGGGATTAACTCCCTCCTCCTTTAGGTCTTCAAAGATGTGCAGTGCCTTCTGCTGTGTCAACATGTGGCCGACGACACACCATGCAAGTCAGGATTCTCTGTCCACTGCACAAGGGGTGTCTCTTGTTTACAAGAATGTTATGCCATGCTGGAGTAGCACAGTGTAACTTTCCAGAAAAAGCAACTTTAACCGTTTGTCTTTATTTTCTCATGCATAGGAAATCCCTGTGGGTGGGAGGTGAGGGTGTGTGCACAGCAAGCTGCTGATGAGCCAGTGTGTCATGGGTTCTCTCAAGGCGTCTTCACTTTGACTTCTCTCATGCGTGGACTTTTGCAGGCCTCTTAAGCTCATCTTCTGTCTCTACAGGCTTTTCCACTTTCTTAGAAGACATTTTAATTAGTAATGTAGGGACAGTGAAGTGAGGAACCACGATGCGTATAAGCAGCACGAGCAGCAGCCGACTCAGGTGAGAGCCTCTCATTCCCATCCACTGGCCCACAACTCTCCCCACTCCTGGACAAATGTCTGCAGACTCAGCACCGGGTTGCTGATTCTCATACGCAACTGAGAAGGATGTTTGCCAGTCATTACATCAAGTGTCCACAATGGGGGAGCTCCCATAGTGAGAGAAGCCTGCATTTCAATAAACGCTGAACTATACTAGCTGAATGTTGGCTGTGTATGAAATTGGTCAAAGTTCACTCATTAGGAAAGAAACGCAAATTAAAACTACAACCAGATGCCATTTCCACCACCAATGGGTAAGGTTGGAACTAAGTGTTTAACAACATAGAATGTGAAGAAACAGGCCCTCTCATCCCAGGCTGCTGGTGGTGTGATTGGTACAACCTTTGTGGAGGTCAACTTGACAACATCTATCAGCATTAAAATAGTCATACCCTTTAATCCAGCATGCTAGAAATCGCTATATGCGTGCAAAACTGTGTGCATAATTAAACCTGTTTGTAATAGCAAAAGGTTGGAAATAACATGCAAGGCCATCAATATGGAACCAGTTTAGTAAACCATGGTGTGTGCAATCACTGGAATGTCCATCCTGCTGGCAAGGGGAGCAGCTTGATCAGAATGATCCCCAAGACATGTTGTTAAATGAAAAAAGGAAAGTGTGAAAACAGTGACTGGACAGAGTATGCTATCAATTACATAATAAGAGGAATATAAATGAATATGGTTGGGGGGAAAAAGAATATTGAATATACCATGGACTGCCAGAAGAATGAATAAATCTGTCTCAGAAGAAGTAGAGCTGGAATGCTCACTAGAAGCGAGGATGGCGAGACTCTGTCTCACATACTTTGGACGTGTTGTCAGGAGGGACCAATCCCTGGAGAAGGACAGCATGCTTAGTAGAGTAGAGGGTCAGCAAAAAAGAGGAAGACCCTCAATGAGATGGATTGACACAGTGGCTGCAACAGTGGGCTCAAGCATGACAACAGTTGTGCGGATGGCACAGGATGGGACAGTGTTTCCTTCTGTTGTATGTGGGGTTGCTATGAGTTGGAATTGACTTGACGGTACCGAACAACAACAATGCTTGGAAACATATCTTGTATGTATGTACATATGTTTATGTATTCATCTTATATGTACGTATCTAGTATGCATGTGTCTTGTGTGTATGCATATATGTATGTATCTTGTATGTATTTTATGTGTCCGAACATATCTTGTATGTATGCATCTTGTATGTAGGTGTCTTGCAAGTATGCACGTACCAGTATGCATTATCTTGTATGTGTGTGTCTTGTATGTTTGTGTGCATCATATATGTATGTGAAGGTGAAAACAGGCTGTGCAAGGCCAAACATGGCTTCCCTCATGTTTTTCATTAGTTCACTGCTGTTTCTGTTAGTTCACTGCTGTTTTTCCAAGCCCCTGTTATGTGACCTTGCGAAGCAGTCTTATGTAACTCACTGGCTTGGACCACTATAAAACCTCCACCCCCCTGCTGCTGGGCACAGAGATCTGCCCTGGTCCTCCTGCTGCCAAGGACCATTGACTTGCTATGTAAAGCTCTCTAATAATAAAAACTCCTTTGCCACCACACTGGAGTTGTTCTCCTCTTTCTTTGGTCTTTCAGCACTTTCCAATTTGGGAGGCAAATTTCAAGTTACTGGTCCATGCCTGGACAATATGTTATATTGAATGTGTGCATCTTGTATGTATGAACATCTCTTACATGAACATATCTTGTATGTATCTCATATGCATGTATCTTGTATGCATATATGTATCTTCTATGTGTGTATCTCCAGAAAAATGGCACAGGGGCAGCATCTGACCTCCTCTAACTTCACAAGGGGGAAGGAGAATCAAGATCAACAGCCCAAGGCTGATTCCTATGAGGCAGAGGTTGGATATGCCTCCTCTCTCTGCCATCTTTACCAATTCTGACACCAACCGTCCCTTCCATGGCACTCTCTACTTCTCTGCTGAGTTTGATAATGCATTTCAATGGCAGCACAGAACTCACAGACAACACTCACAATTATAGGGTTTATTGTTAACAGGTTACAATCCAGGTTCAGGAACACTCAGGATACCGTTCTTCCGTCAGGACAGCCTCTTCCCAGCCGTGCTTGCAGGCACACCTCTCTCTGGCCCTCAGCCTCTGCCCTGCTCAGCCAAGTATTACAAAGCTCTTTTAGCTCTGCTAATAAGTGCCCCAAGGCACCCCACTCTGCTAGTAAGCCTCTGTCCAAAGGTCCTCATCTCTAGCTTCGTGGATCAGAAAACCTAGCTCCACCAAGTGCCCAGAGGTACCCTACGTCTGCAGTTAAGTCTCCTGCCCAAAGGCACTCACTTTTTTCTTGCTCTGTGGGTTGGGAAGCCCACTGCGCAGTCTCCTACTGGGCTCTCCTGCAGCCATTTTTCTGCCATTGCTTCTTGCTGTCTTCAGTGTTACAGCTCTCTTTCTCTCTGTCTCCTGGTTCCAGAATCTTCTCTAGCTCAGGGATCCCAGGTCCACTCCACTCCTGGCTGTTCTCCTTTGGTAGTTTGTAACATCCTCTCCTTCCAGCCTCTGGGATGGCCCATTTCAAGCCCAGTGGGATGGCAAAACTGGCCAATCCCCTTGGTGGCCCACAATTACCCTATTTGCACAGTCCCACCCATACAAGACCGTGACGAGAAAAGCTACACAAAAGCGATCTAGTGCACCACAATCTCGTATATATCTTGTGTGCATGTATCTTGTATATATGTATGTATCTTATATGTATGAACATACATACAAGGGAATGGGGGGGCCCAGGGAGTCTGGGGCAGAGTTGGCTGCATTGTGGTAGTCAGTAGGGAGGGGAGGCCTCATATCCCCATTATGTTTGCAGAGCAGGAGGTGACAGTACCAGAAACACCCATTATTCAGAGCCCAACCTACACTACCCTGAAACCACAACCCCATATCTGACCCCTAGATGGCTCACAGTCTCCCTGACGCTCTTTCACACAGCGCTGGATCCTCACCACTCACCTGTGACCTGGGTGTCTTAATTCCTTCACTCCTGACAGATTGGATGAGGAGCAGAAAATCCTGTGGTAATCCCAGGGTCTGCAGAAGCAGGGAGGGTTTTCAGTAAAGGGCCTTGACCCCTGATCTTCCCATCTCACACCTAGGAGGAAGACACATGCAGACACAAAGAACTGTTATAAAATTCTTATTTCCTTTCCTTGTTCCCCTCCTTCCTCTTCTTTAGGTTGCAGGGGCTACAGGAGCCCTTCCACGCACTGAAGCAATGAGAAACTCTTCTGTCCTTAGTGTTCAACACATCAAGTCTATTCTTGAGATGGTCTATAAATTCAGGTGGAATATACTCAAGTTCGTACTTTGGCTCTCGTGGACTTGTTCTAATTTTCTTCAGCTATAACTTGAACTTGCATATGAGCAATTGATGGTCTATTCCACAGTCAGCCCCTGGCCTTGTTCTGACTGATAATATTGAGCCTTTCCATCATCTCTTTGCACCAATGTAGTCAACTTGATTCCTCTGTCTTCTGTCTGGTGAGGTCCATGTGTATTTTCGCCATTTACGTTGTTGAAAAAAGGTATTTGCAATGAAGAAGTCATTGGTCTTGCAAAATTCTATCATGTGATCTCCAGCATTGTTTCTATCACCAAGACTATATTTTCCAACTACCAATCCTTCTTCTTTATTTCCAACTTGCACATTCTAATCACCAGTAATTATCAATGCATCTTGATTGCATGTGTGTTCAATTTCAGACTGCAGAAATTAGTAAAAATCTTCAATTTCCTCATCTTTGGCCTTAGTGGTTGGCGCATAAATTTGAATAATAGTCACCACTAGCAAAACATAAACACCAAAGAGACTCAAGCCACATAGAAAACTTGCATCAACTCTTCATCAAAGGGAGAAGTTACAGAGGTGATTAAAAAGCTACCATTGGGAATATGTGGAACTCTCTAGTTTCTGCATGATTTTTCTGTATACCTAAAACTACTCAAAAAAATAGTCTATTAAGAAACAGAACAAACAAAAAAGCTTCTATTAAGAAAAGCTCTAGGACCAGAAGGCTTCACAGCTGAGCCCTCTCCAACCTTCAGAAATTTAAAAGTTTTTATAATATTCCAGGCCACAGAAAAGGATATAATCCCACAGTTCAGAATAACCTTCACACTCCAAAACGATAAAGACGTTCAAAGAATCTATAGATCAAGATCTCTTATGTGTAATAGTGATGGAAAAATTATAAATAAAACATTAGCAAATAGAATCAAACAGCATATCAAAAGAATAATATACTATGGCCAAGTGTGGCTTATTTTAGGAATGCAAGGATGGCCCAATACCATTGAAATTCACCACAACAAATTATAAGACAGGAAATAAAAAAGGCATTTTATCAATGTATTATATCATTTGATGGAGTAAAATGCTAAAGCCAGTTCCATTAAAATCAGGAATAGGACAATGACCCCAGCTTACATCACTGTTGTTCAACAGTGTTTTTATAATTCTTAACAAAAAAAGAAAATTACCATATGTACTGACAAAGAAGAGACATTAATCTTTTTTTTTTTTTTTTTAAATGATGACATGCTTGTCTACCTAGAAAACACTTAGAATTAATGTGGGCATTTGTTAAAATTGCTGAGTACAAAATAAGTATGTAAAGCGCAATAGCCTTTCTCTATACAATAAAAAACAACTTGAACTAGGGATGAGAAAATGGTTCATTCAGAGTAGCAACAAAAATTATAAAATAATAAATGATAAAGTAAGGTCTAATAAGTTATAAAGCATTAAATCATACTGGAGGATGTAAAACAAAATCTGAAAAATAAGATGATGTTCACATTCTTGGATAGGAAGGCAACATAGTAAAAATTAAAGTCTTCTCAAATATGTATAAAACGCATATACAATTATTACAATTTTAACTCAACTTCCAATGGTTGTATTTTTTAAAAGCGTAGAGTTAGTTTAAAGTGTACGTGGAAGAAGGCACCCTGGTGGCACAGTGGTTAAGCACTTGGCTGCCAACCAACATGGAAGAATAAATTTTGAGAATAGTCAAGAGAATTATGAAGAATTAGGAGAGGGAATTTGCCTTCCAGATATTAAATTATGTTCTAAATCCTCTGAAAACAAAGTAGTATGGAATTGGCCTAGAAACAAGTAGATCAGAGGACTAAAATTAAGAGCCTAGAAAGAGATCCTAATAGAGGAATTTACTGGATCCTGAAGGTGGTATTTCAGTTCAGTGAATAAAGGATAGTTACCCATTTGGAAAGGAGCCCTGGCGGCGCAGTGGTTGGCTGCTAACCCAAAAGTTGGTGGTTTGAACCCACCGAGCGGCTCTGTGGGAGAAAAGACTTGTGGATCTGCTCCCATAAAGATTACAGCCTAAGAAACCCACCCAACAACAGCTGTTATCCAATTAATGAAATTTATTTTATATTCCCAGGTTTCTGAGAATTTTTATCATAAAAAGATGTTGGCTTTTATTAGCGATTGAGATAATCCTGATTTTACCCTTAGTCCAATGATGTGGTGAATTACATTGATAGACTTTTCTGATGTTAAGTATTCCTTACATTCTTATACATTATTGACCATTTTGTATTTTTAGTATGCTTACATTCGGTTTATGTGGGCATTTTACATCCATGTTTTTAAATGAAAGCAGCTTATAATTTTTTTCTTGTATTGTTCTTATCCAGTTTAATAATCTAGATTATAGTGGCCTAAAAATATGTGGGGTAGCTTTCCTTCTTTTTGGAACAACTTGTTTAAGGTAGGGAGTATCTGTTTCTTTAAAGATAATAGAATTTACCCATTAAACTATCTAGAAAGTTTGTAGATGAGGGAGTTATCTGGTTATCTTTATAATTTCTCTTATGAGTATTGGTCTTCCCAAATTTTCTATTATTTTTGTACCAATTTTGACAGTTTTTGCATTCCCAGAAATTTGAAAAGCCTAGCTTTTAAAATTTATTAGTGTACAGTTGTTCATAATCTTATTTTGATTTTTTCCCTCTAGTTATTTCTCCTTTTTGTTCAGAATTTAGTGTATTTTTAATGTATCTCTTTAATTTCTTCTGGTCAGTCTTGTTAGAGAGGTTTGTCTTCTTCATTACTTCTTTCATTCATTCATTTATTCAACAAATATTTATTAAGTATATCCTATGTGCCAGACACACAGGCACTTCTTTAGGCAATGGGGACACAGTAATGAATAAAAGAGTCTTGCTCTTGTGAAATTAATATTCCAATGGTGAGTTATGCAGTGACAGATAAGTAGGTGAAATATATAGTATAAGGTCACCAAGGAAGCGAGTCCATCTAGAAAAGAAACAAGGTCTGAGAACTGAGCCCTGTGGCCATCTAACATTAACAAATCGGGACAATGAGGAGGAATCAGAAAAGATGACGAAAAAGAAGTAGACGGAAAGCCAGGTGAGTGTGTACCCTGGAATACCAAGTGGAGAGTGTTTCACGTAAGAGATGACCAATGGGGGCAAAAATGCTTCTGAAAGCTCTGATAAGGCAAAGCCATGAGGACTGAGAATTCACTGTTGAATTCAGGAAGGCGATGCTCTCATTCATCTACCTTATCATTTTTTTTTCAAATAATCAGCTTTTGGTTTGCTAATATTCCATATTTGTTGTTGTTGTTTTCTATTTCATTGATTACTGCCCTTATCTTTATTATTTCCATCCTTCTTATTTCTTTGGGATTGCTTGTTTCTCTTTTTCCAGTTTATGGAGTTGGAGCACTTAGTTCAACTTTTTTTTCAATCTTATTTATTTCCTGAAAAATCTACTTAAAATTTCCTCTAAGTATTGCTTTAACTCTGTCCTAGAAATGTTGGCATTTAGTACTTTTTTGTAGCACTACAGTCCCAAGTATTTAAAAGAAACCAGAAAAACTCTTCTTTAACTCAAGGCTTATTTAGTGTTTTATGAAAGGGGCATGTTTCAAGACATATAGGATGTGTTTTAGCTGTCCCTTTGTAATTGATATCTAATTTTTTTCCATTTTGACTAGAGATCATAGTCTAGATGTTACCGATTCCCTGCAATTTATTGAGTCTTCCACAATACCATTTTTGTGAATGTTCCATGTGGCTTAAATAATATGTATTTTCTCTTTTTTAGGTATAAAGTTCTTTATGCATTTATTAGTTTGTTTAACTATGTCGTTTAATTATTTTATAGCTTGACTATTTTCTGTCTGATTTATAAAAGAGAGAAGTGAAAATCTCTACCTACAGTTGTTGCTTTGACCATCTCCACGTTAAAAAAAAAAACCATTGCCATTGAGTCGATTCCAACTCACAGCAACCCTGTAGGACAGAGTAGAACTGCCCCATAGGTTTCCAAGGAACAGCTGGTGGATTTGAACTGCCAAACTTTTGGTTAGCAGCCAAGCTCTTAACCACTGCACCACCAAGGCTCCATCTCCCCCACAGATCTGTTTTATATATTGGGTGTCTTAGTTATTTAGTGCTGCTATAACAGTAATACCACAAGTGGATGGCTTTAACAAACAGATATTCTTTCACAGTCTAGGGGGCTAGAAGTCCAAATTCAAGGCTCCAGCTCCAGGGGATGGCTTTCTTTCTTTGTCGGCTCTGAAGGAAGGTCCTTGTCATCAATTTTCCTCTGGTCTAGGAGCTTCTCAGCGCAGGAACCCTGGGTCCATAGAGTGTGCTCTGCTCCTGGTGCTGCTTTCTTGGTGGTATGAGGGCCCCACGTCTCTCTGCTTGCTTCTCTCTTTTATATCTCAAAAGAGATTGGCTTAAGACACAACCTAATCTTGTAGATTGAGTCCTGCCTCGTTAACATAACTGCCATTAATCCCACCTTATTAACATCATAGAGGTAGGATTTACAACACATAGGAAAATCACATTAGATGACAAAATGGTAGATAATCACACAATAATGGGAATCATGGACTTGCCAAGTGACAGATATTTTTGGGGGACACAAGTCAATCCATGACATTGAGGTATATTATTAATGCATATATAACACACGTGATGGTTACTTTTATGTTTTATATGTCCATTTGGCTAGGCTATAGTACTCAATGATTAAGAACTTGGCTGCTGACCAAAAGGTCGGCAGTTTGAGTCCACCAGTGACTCCTTGGAAACCCTATGGGGCAGTTCTACTCTGTCCTATAGGGTCACTATGAGTCGGACTTGACTCGATGGCAAAGTTTTTTTTTTTAAAGTACTCAGTTACGGCCCTGGTTGCACAGTGGTTAAAAGCTAAGGCTGCTAAACAAAAGCTCAACAGTTCGAATCTACCAGCTGCTCCTTGGAAACACCTGGGGGCAGTTCTAGTCTGTCCTACAAGGTGACTATGAGTCAGAATCGACTTGATGGCAACAGGTTTGGTTTTTGGATACTACTCAGTTAAGGAGCCCTGGTAGTGCAGTGGTTAAAGCGTTTGGCAGCTAACCAAAAGGTTGGTGTTTCAAACCTACCAGATACTCCACAGGAGAAAGGTGTGGCAGTCTGCTCCTGTAAAGATTTACAGCCTTGGAAACCCTATAGGGGACACTTCTACTCTGTCCCATGGGGTCGCTACACGTCGGTATTGACTCAACAGCAATGCGATTTAAAAAGAAAAAAAAAAACCCGTAGCCCTAGAGTCAATTCTGACTCAGAGCGACCCTATAGGACAGAGTAGAACTGCCCCGTAGAGTTTTCAAGGAGCAGCTGGTGGATTTGAACCGCCAACCTTTTGGTTAGCAGCCGTAGCTCTTAACCACTGTGGCACCAGGGCTCCAACAATGGGATACTACTCAGTTATTTAATCCAACACTAAACTAGGTGTTGCTGTGTAGGTATTTTTGTAGCTGTGGTTAACATCTATAATCATTTGACTTTAAGTAAAGGAGACTACCCTTCATAATGTAGGTGGCCTTCATCCAATCAATTGAAAAGCCTTAAAAGCAAAAAATGAAGTTACCTGAAGAAGAAATTTTGCCTCAAGACTGAAGCATCAACTCCTGTCCAAGTTTCCAGACTGCCAGCCTGCCCGACAAATTTTGGATTTGCTAGCATCTCTCCTACTGGTTCTGTTTCTCTGGAAAACCCTGCTTGATATGACATATATTGTTAATTATTGGTAGTCTCTTGCTTAACAGAATGGAATCTCCCTTTTTGTTCTTTGAGCTGCTTTGCACTTGAATTCTATTTTGCTTGGTATCAAAATTGCTCCCTTGGCTTAATTTTGGATCATTTCCCGCCATCTTTTTCTATAATTTTCCATTACCTGTATACTTTCCCTATGTTTGTCAGGGAACGGGAAAGGAGAGTGAAAATGGAAAAGCTTCCCATTGCTAAGTCTTCACCTTTATCCAAGGAAACCCTCATCCACTCTCTCAGTACTTCCTTAGCTCACTAAACTAAAGCTATTAAGCGAGGATAACTGAGAAAAATCTTTGAGAATGCAAGAAGACTGGGTCTTTGGCTGCCTCCTCTGAAGCCCTGAGTACATGTGATTGGCATCTTTCTAGAATGTGTGGACATGTAACACCCACTGTCCTCAGCCAAAACTCTTGACATGTTGTCGTGTTACGTGCAGATGGCACACAGAGTCATCCCAAGCCCTGGTTTCTACATCCAGTGTTCCACTCAACACTTCTTGTCTCAAAGGCAACTTAAATTCAGCATGTCAGATGTTGCTGAGAGGGCAAGTAAGACAACAAGAGAAATATGTGCACTAGATTCAGCAGCATGTGACCTAAACACGAGCGTTTTCCATGAAATGGGTGGATGGAGAGAGAATGAGAGAAAGCAAAGGGGATGGTGAGGTGCAGACATCTCTTTTTAGAAGCACAGCCCCCAAGGGGGTCAGAGAAGTGGTGGGATCTGGAGCTAAGGGAAGCTTTTTTGTTTTTATAATGAGAGAAACCAGAGAGCGTGTACTCATGGAAATGCTTAAATTGATGATGCAGAAAGGAGGCTAACTGAGCAAAATCTTTGAGAATGCACAAGGGCGTTGGTTCCAGTTCACCAGAGGAGGAACTGCCTTCGACAGGTGCAGGGAAACACTTTCTACATGTTTTCTGGAGGGACGGTGGGAGGCGTGTGGGCAGGTCTGTGGTTTGGTGATAGCAAGTTTGGGCTCATGTGGGAGGCTTGAGAAGAGAGACCTCAGACATCATCCAATGGTCTATTTGATGAGCTGGCATCTTACCTTCCCGGAGAAAATACTTCCAGGGAGTGGTCTAGGGTAGAAAGTGAAACCAGGCGGCCTGGGTGTGTGATGTTTCTGCAGCAGTCATGGAAGAGAACGGTTGGGTTCATTCAGGTGGAGTTTTCTCAGGTGAGTACAACGGAGAGAGAGCTAGAAAGGAGAGCAGAGTCCACTTGTCAGAGAGTGAACTGTGAGGATGGACCAGGAGAGAAGGGCAGGGTGGTGAGGGAGTGGTGGGGTCCCAGTAGAGCCCAAGGAGGTGGAAGTACGGCAGCAATGGAGCTGACAGGACCGGGCTTTTGAAGTGGAGCTTCAGAGCTCTGCAGCTTCTTGTGATGACATGACCCAGGGTGTGGCCAGGGACTGATGGGACCGTTTAGTCTCCGTTTTATCAGAAATGGAGGTCATATACAATTTCTAGAAATGAATACAGGCAACAGTTAATATCTTAAGACCAGGCTAAAGGCAGGTGAGAGTATTAGCAAAGACGTTGCTGAGTAAATTATCAAGAATTAAGATAACAAAGCGATAAAAAGATGGAAAATAATAAAGAGAAGAGGCACAGGAGATACGATGAGCCGGTCCAACTGATCCAACAAATTACAAAAGGATGGAGGAGAGCCATATTTTGAAACATAATGGCTGCCAACTTTCCAGAATTCCCAGATTCAGGGAGCCCAACAAGGTTTGAGGAGTAAAATTACATCAAATCCACACCAAGAAGAATCAAATGTGAACCGCACCGTATCTAAGAGAAAGACAAATATCGCCAGAGAGAGAAGATACGAAAGGTCGGAAAACCGGGGGGATGGAAGGAGGGCTCCCGGGTTAGCTGGGGAGGCGGCTCCCTGGACCCAGGTGACCTGGGGTGGGGGCTCCCCGCGCAACTAGCCCCACCTCTGGACCCAGGAGACCGTGGGGTGTCTCGTCTCGTGCTCCCCCAGTGGCTTGAGCCAGGCCAAACGGGGACCCCCGGGTCCCAGCATGCCGCGCGCCGTCTGCTGGACTGCAGCTCCCGACCTGCCGCGCGCCTGCGCACGCGCACTACGCCCCGGAGGCAGCGCCCCCTGGCGGGGGCGGGGACGGGGGTGGCGGGGGCGGGGCCGGAGGCGGGGGGTTGCGCTTGGTGACGGGAGGACGCGCGGCCGCCGCGCACTGGGCCGGCAGAGGCATCGGCGGCGGAGGACGCCGAAGGCGAGAGCTGCGGCGGCGGCGGCGGCGGGAGCCGCGGGGCAGCTCACGCGGCGCGCGGGCCGACATGAGGGGCTGTGGCGACGCGGCCCGCGCGCAGCCCGCCGGTGAGGGCGCTGGGCGGGGGGCGGGCGGGCGCGGGAAGATGGCGGAGAGGCCGGCGCTGCTGCCCCCGCGGCCCCAGCCCGGCCTTGGCCGAGGACCCCGGCCCGGCCTCGGCAGATCCGGGCCCACGGCGGCCGAGGGGGCGGGGAGGGGCCGCTGCTCGGGAGGGGACGTGGGTGTGCCGAGCCCGCACCCACCGCAGCCGGGCCGGAGGGACGGGGGGCGCGGGGCGTGAGGGGCGAAGGCCGCGCGCGCGCCAGTGTGCGCCGGGAGGGCCGGGCCAGGGTTGGGACGTGGGTGTGAGGGCGGTGTGCGTGCGCGTGTGTGCCCAGCTGAGGGGTGGGTGGCGTGAGTGTGCCCGACCAGAGGGTGGGCGAGCGAGTGTGCCTGGTCGGAGGGTGGGCGTGTGTGTGCCCTGCCTGAGGGTGGACGACCGAATGTGAGTGTGTTCGGCCGGAGGGTGGGTAGGCATGAATATGCCTGGCCTGAGCGCGGGGGTGCCCGCGCCGTTTCCGGGGCGCAGTCGAGGTGGGGTGGGGTGGGGGCCCGGCTGCCTGGGGACCTTGCTGCGCCGGGACGAAGTGGGCGCCAGGCGGGCGAGGGCTCGCTCTGTGTCCTGAAGGGCGGTCTCTGGTGCGGAGCGGGCTGCGGGGTCAGGGTCGGGCTTTGTCCCGGGACTCCGAGGCGCAGGGAGTTGGGATGGGTGGCTGCAGGTCAGGGGCACGGCTGCCTGCGGGCTCTGCCCCGGCGGGTACGCGGCTGTGCGGCGCCTCGTGGGCTTCCCGGATCTCCCTCTGCAGGAAGGACGGGGCTGGGGCATTTCGGGGCGCAGCTCCTCGGCAGGGGACTCCGGCTCAGCACTTCCTCTCGGCCTCTTTCCCTAGGTTTGCTTCTCTGGTTGCAGGTGATGTGGGTGGAGGAAAGTGTTCCGTGCTGAGAGCCAGGAGCCATGCGGGCTGTGGATCTTGGGGCTCAGGACGTCTTTTATTTTAAAACGTGCAGCCCGCTTCGAGGCCGCAGCAGCTGTGGGTGTGTTACATGCTGCTTCTCACCAGCAGCTGTTGTGGGCGCTGTGCAGTCTTCAGCAGCAAAAATGCGGCTAGCCCCCTTCTTCCCCCCCGACCCGCCCCTTTTCGGTGTTGTATGGGTTTACCCAAACCTCCAGTGACCTCCCCAGAAAAACCTGCAGTTGCAAAGCTCCGTGTTCCTCGCCTGGTGTGTACAATATGGTGGTTTGTCTTTTGAAACCATTGAGGGGAATTTAACTCCCTGCATCCTGGGTGCCGCCCATAAACAGCAGGTGGTTTCCAGCGAGCTCTCTCCTGTAACTATAAGCAAGGTGTGTTCCTGGAGCTGGGAGAGGGGAGGGAGATTTGATAGGAGGTGTGACTATAGAGCAAGAAGACTGTTCCGTAAACCGTGCTGGGCGCAGCCAGGACCCCTAAGTGCTTGCTTAGGGAACAGAGGCCAGCGGGTTCGGGGCGGGGGTGGGGGAGACTCTGGAGCCAGACTGCTTTTTAGTGGCAGCTCTTGGCTTACTGGTTTAGTGGCTCTTGACCAGGTACTCTGTTCCTTTAGTTCCTCATCTGTAAAATGGGGATACCAATAATATTGGCCTTGCTGGGTTGTTGTGAGAACCAGATGAATTGAGACTTGTCATATGCTCTGTGCTTGGCACATTGCAAGTGTTCAGAAAAGTTAGAAATTGTTATTACTGCCAAGATCTGGTGCTGCCAGGGCTAGAGTTAGGGTTAGATTTGGAGGTTAGGTAGGATTGTTGCTGGTGGAAATGCGATTTGATAGGAGGTGTGGCTATAGAGCAAGGAGACTGTTCCATAAACCGTCCTGTTAGGTGCCATCGAGTCGATTCCAACTCATAGTGACCCCGTGTACAACAGAATGAAACACTGCCCAGTCCTGCGCCATCCTCACAATTGCTGTTATGCTTGAGTCCATTGTTGCAGCCACTGTGTCAGTCCATTTTGTTGAGGGTCTTCATCTTTTCTGCCGATCCTCTACCAAGCATGATGTCCGTCTCCAGGGTCTGGTCCCTCCCGATAACATGTCCAAAGCATGTGAGACGAAGCCTTGCCATCCTTGTTTCTAAGGACCATTCCGGCTGTAGTTCTTCAAAGACAGATTTGTTCATTCTTTTGGCAATCCATGGTATAGTCAATATTTTTCGCCAACACCGTAATTCAAAGACGTTAATTCTTCTTCCGTCTTCCTTATTCATTGTCCAACTTTTGCATGCGGATGAGGCATTTGAAAACACCATGGCTTTGGTCAGGCACACCTTAGTCCTCAAAGTGATATTACTGCTTTTTAACACTTTAAAGAGGTCTTTTGCAGCACATTTGTCCAGTGCAATGCATTGTTTGATTTCTTGAGTGCTGTTTCCATGGGTGTTGGTTGTGGATCCAAGATTGGCAACTTCAATCTTTTCACCATTTATCATGATATTGCGTATTGGTCCAGTTGTGAAGATTTTTGTTTTTTTTTGTGTTGAGGTGTAATCCATACTGAAGGATCTTTTTAATAGAAAAGATAAGTTATTAAAATAAACTTTAAATGACAGTGAGGATGGACATAAGCAGCAGAAATAGAGTACTTGGGACTACCACTGTGATAGCATTCTGCCTTGCAGAGCTGTTGGGAGAAATAAGATTTAACTTCTTCAGAAAAAAGTGGCACAATTTTCCAAGGAGATGATTCTCTTTCTCAGATTTGGTCATCTCTTCTCTCTGTATCTTAGGCACAACCTAGAGAATGGCATCTGGCCTCCTTTATACTGCATGATCAGAGATTAAGGGGACACCTTTCACCGTAAGTAGTCTTTTAGCATTTGCGGGATTTAAGGTGAGAATGTTTAATTTTTTAAAAAAAGTGGTAAGGGAAGCAGCTTCTGCGAACATATTTGAACATCGCTCTAGAATTTTTGAAATGTGCATACCAGCCTTCTCCTTGTGTGTGCTGATGTGGGACTCCTGGGTTAGAAGCTGCACACGCAGGGGCACCCAGCACGTCTTTGAATGGTTTAATAACAGCTGTCTAATGAATACAGCTTCTTGTTAGATTTTTGATTCTTTGGTGTTACTGAAAAAAAAAAAAGTCCATGTAATATTTTCTCATACTGAAATCTCTAGTCTTATTAGTGATACCCCTTTGCTGTGTCTGTTTGTTGATTTG
The DNA here is from genome assembly GCA_030035585.1 of Dugong dugon. Taxonomy (NCBI): domain Eukaryota; kingdom Metazoa; phylum Chordata; class Mammalia; order Sirenia; family Dugongidae; genus Dugong; species Dugong dugon. The sequence continues at coordinate 102,576,669 of CM057474.1, read as the reverse complement.
TGGTCATGTATTGTGGGTTTTATATGTTTCTTCTCAAAGGTAGCTTTGCTGGGTGTCCCATAAGGATGCCATGAGGCATCATTCAGAAGAGTGACATGCAAGGGTGCAGCCTGCTTTGTGCAGCCCCAGGCCTGGGAGACACCTCTGGCCAAATCGGACTGGGTTGTCTCACCCGCCTCCACCTTCCTCCTGTTGCTGTGCTTGCTTTCCCAGAGCGCTCCTGACCCTCAATCTCTGGACATTTCTGCTCTGTGCTTGCTGGCTTTGTCTTTCCTTGGGCTCGTAGCAGTTGCCCCTGACTTCACCAGCATGTCTCCTGCTTCTCTAGATTAAGTCTGCCCTTGAGTCCCTTCTGGCCACACCCTGCTTCTGCCCCTGCTGTGATAGACATGTCTCACCTGGGGCCCAATCACTCCTGCTTTTGCAGTGCTTCCTGTCTCAGCTTTCTGTGGGGCTTTGTCTCTCCCTAAAACACCAGCTGCTCAACAGTCCCTGCCTTCCTGCTCAACCTCCTGAAATGTGATAGTGACATAAAGTTCATTTTGTTATCATACTTCTGCTGTTCCGATAACATGGGATAGTCCTCCCCCGCCCCCTTGGTATCTTGTTAATGAACTCGCACCGGGCTTTGACACAGTTTGTGTGCTGTGAAGAGTACAGGAGCCCCCCCCATCTGCGGTTTTGCTTTCTGAGGTTTCTGTTACCCGCAGTCAACTGCAGTCTGAAAATGTTTATCGTGATGAAATCTTGTGCCTTCCCGCTCCATCCCGCCGGGGACCACTTTCGCGGAACTTTTATTACAGTGTATTATAATTGTTTTATTATTATTAATTATTGTTAATCTTTTACTGTACCTAATACATAAGTTAAATTTTGTCATAGGGATGTGTATGTATAGGTCAAAATGTAGTCTACATAGGGTTTGGTACTACCTGTAGTTTCGGGCATCCACGGGGGTCTTGGAACATAACCACTGCAGATAAAAGGGGACTACCATACTGACCACTATTATGCTTCATTGTTGAAAATTTAATGTCTTTTTCTTACATTTCTTTTGAATCTTTGAAATTCTGTGGGAAAACCATCATATTCAGCATTAGGATTTTTTTTTCAATATCCTGTAAAATTTTTTCCAAGTATCATTTATTCGTTACTTTTCTTTGTTGAACATCTGGCCTGTGCTCCGTTAGCAGTGCTTCTGTTGAAGCACCACAGACACGGCACGTGCTTTCCAGGAGCTTGAGAAGACAAAGGAAAAGTCTACTAAGGGTGAAATAAACAAATGAACCTGTTGCCCTTGAGTCAGTTCTGACTCATGGTGACCCCATGTGTGACAGAGTAGAACTGCTCCATAGGGTTTTCTTGGCTGTGACCTTTATGGAAGCAGATCGCCAGACCTTTCTTCCATGGTGCCTAGGTTAGCAGTTGAGTACAAACCTTTTCTGCTACCCACAGACCCCCAACTAAGGATTTAAGCCATTTTAAGGACCAAACCAGGGTCTAGACCAGGGGTCAGCAAACTGTGCCCCGTCCCCTGGACCAAATGTGGCCTGATGGCTGTTTTTGTAAAGATTTATTGAGACACAGCCTCACCCATTCATTTACATATTGTCTGTGACTGCTTTGGCAGAGTTGTGACAGAGAGTGTGTGTCCTGCAAAGAGATCTCTAGTCTTATTAGCAAAACCCCTATGATTTACTCTGGTCCACTACAGGGAATGTTTTCCAGCCCCTGCTCTAGAATTCAGCAGGGCAGTGATTTGCAGGGGCTGGAGAAGTGAGGGAAGCCTTCACGGAAGAGGTGGTCTTTTAAGCTGAACCTCACTCGGCAGGATGTGAGTAGGGAAGGAGCTAGAATGTTGCAGCACCGCAGGTAGGAGGTGTCTCAAGTTTTGGGAGCAAAAGCAAGAAGGGGGGTTATGTGTGGTTTGTGGGGTTTGGAACGTTGTGTAAGGAAAGCAGGAAGTACGATTGAAAAGGCAGCAGGGATCATAATGTGAGAGTTTCACAGAGAACCACTGTAGGTTTGTGAGCAGGGAGAGCCATGATAAGATGGCTTAGGAAGATCTCAGAGGCAGCAGCGTGTAGGGCGGGTCAGAGAAGGAAGACATCCGGGTCAGAGAGTGCTAGGGGCGGCTGTTGCCGGGGATGGTTGTGGTGACACAGCCCCAACTATTCAGCGGCTTATAGTAACAGAGGTTTATTTCTGTGCCTGGCTCTCTTCTGAACGTCTTCATTCCTGGGTCCTGTGAAGGACCAGCCCTTTCTGGGACCTGCTGTTTTCATGGAGAGAGAAAGTGGTAGAAACGCACAGTGGCTTTTAGAGCTCCAGCTTGGGACTGGCCGTGACGGTCACATTCCATTGGTCAAAGTGGGCCACACAGCCGAGCCCACAGTGGGAGGGGACACGTGCTGCTCCCTTGGCTGTGGGCAGATGTAGAACCCTTACAGGGAAGGGCGAGTAAACAGCCGGAGGCCATGCTACCACCCAACGGAGAAAGTTATGGAAACAAGGGAGGTCCCCCCAGTGAGCCAGGAGAGAGCTGGTTGGGGCAGGGCCCAGGTGGGGTCCTGGAGCCTAGATGAGACTCTGGCAGGCATCTGTGTGCCACTCAGGGGTGCCAGGGACTGCGAGGGCACAGATGGGTGGCAAGGTCAGAGGTCATTGGCATTCCCAGTCTGCAGGATGAGAGTAATCTGTCAGTGGTTTTTGAGGGAAGATGAGTTGGTTTAGGCAGTTATAGACAGGAAGGGCCCATGTTCTGCCCCCTGTGGTATGTGCATTGGCGTCTGCAGCGGCCTGCAGGCTGGGTCTGAAGAGAGGGGAGGTCTAAGTGGAATATTTGGAGGGATGGGATTGGGGTCTGGAGCTCCAGAGGGAGGACAAAGCTACAGGCCGCCATGGGTGAAAGCTGGGAAGTTGCAGGCACAAGCTGGCGGAAGTGTTGTCTGAGAGCTCTGGTCTGGGAGGCCTCTGGGCTGTCTTAATGGCATCTTCGGGTCCTCAGCCCCACGTTTGTGCTCCTGGCTGCCATCTGCTTGGTTGCTGAAGCTGGAGGCTTGGGTGTCCTGGATCCTTCTCTCCCCACATCCCGCCAGCCTCCAGGACTGCTGTTGACTTCCCCAGGAGGTGTCAGGTCCCCTCCCTCTTCCGCCAGTGCCACTGCTGCACCTCTGTGTTGGTCTGCTGCCTCTGGCCTGGAGCCCCTCCCGTCGCTTGTCCATGGTGCTCCTCGAGATGTGTGGAGCACTAGTTCTCAACCCGGGTAGATCTGCCACGCCCATCTCACTCCCAGGAGACCTTTGGCCTGTCTGGAGACATTTTTGCTTGTCCCAACTGGGAGCCATTGGCATGAGTGCATGGAGGCCAGGGATACTGCTAAGCACCCAACGGGCCTCCTCACCCCAGAGAACAACCTGGCCCTGATGGTCATCAGTGTTGAGGTCCTGCCTTGCCCTGGCTCCCCTAGTGCCTCCCACACCCAACGTTTACGGCCATGCCTGCATGCCCTGGTGTCTCCTCCCCTACCTCCCGCCTCTGCCCACCTCTACTCTGCTTTCCAGTGACACCAGCTGTGGCCACTGGGCCAGGGCTTACCCCAAGTTCCCTCCCCCTCTGCAGTCCCTCCTCCCCACCCTGCAGTCCCTCCTCCCCACCCTGCGGCCCCTCCTCCAGGAGCCAAAATAAGCGGCTCCGGTAGCTCCTTCAGACCCTTGGACCTTGACTCAGGTTCCCTCTGCAGGAGCTCTGTTTTGCTTCCTAGAGAGTCTTATTTTTATTTATTTTTGAATAGATAATTTGTTCACATGGTTCAAAAGTGCAAAGGGTGCACACTGAAGCCTCTGCACCAGGAACCTCCTTCCCTGAAGGATTTGCTGTGCCCAGCTGAATTCTTGTCTCTCTTTCTCGAGATACTTTGTAACTATGCAAGCCAATTTATGTTTTGTTTTTTCCTGCCCTCTTCTTTTCACAGTCTGAACCTTGTAATTTTTGACTGACTGTATTTGGAAGGTCATTCCGTATCAGTACACTTTCCAGTACATTCTTTTTCCTGGCTTCTGTATTCTGTTGTCTGCAGGTGCTGTGATTTATTTCCCAGCCCCCTCCTGGTGGAGGTTGTCTCTCATGCAGTGCAGGCAGTGCTGCCTGCACAGTGCTTTGGAAATGTATCCACCCCCAAGAAATATCACCTTCTCCTTTAGTAATTATCCTGTTAGATCAGGTTTTGCTCATGTCTCAATATTTTTAACTCGACAACTCTTTTGGTCTTTTATTTCTCCTAATTATCCATCATCCGTCCTTCTACCCACCCACCAACACACCCACCATCCATCCATCCCCCCACCCACCTACTCACTCACCCACCCATCCATCATCCATCCACCCACCCACCCACCATCCATCCGCCCATCCACCCACCCACCATCCATCCATCCATCTGCCCATCCATCCACCCACCATCCATCCGCCCATCCACCCACCATCCATCCGCCCATCCACACACCCACCATCCATCCATCCCCCCACCCACCTACTCACTCACCCACCCATCCATCATCCATCCACCCACCCACCCACCATCCATCCGCCCATCCACCCACCCACCATCCATCCATCCGCCCATCCACCCACCCACCATCCATCCGCCCATCCACCCACCAACACACCCACCATCCATCCATCCCCCCACCCACCTACTCACTCACCCACCCATCCATCATCCATCCACCCACCCACCCACCATCCATCTGCCCATCCACCCACCCACCATCCATCCATCCGCCCATCCACCCACCCACCATCCATCTGCCCATCCACCCACCAACACACCCACCATCCATCCATCCCCCCACCCACCTACTCACTCACCCACCCATCCATCATCCATCCACCCACCCACCCACCATCCATCCGCCCATCCACCCACCCACCATCCATCCGCCCATCCACCCACCCACCATCCATCCGCCCATCCACCCACCCACCCACCATCCATCCATCCATCCACCCATCCACCCACCCACCATCCATCCATCCATCCGCCCATCCACCCACCCACCGTCCATCCACCCACCCACCCACCATCCATCCGCCCATCCACCCACCCACCATCCATCCATCCACCCATCCACTCACCCACCATCCATCCATCCATCCGCCCATCCACTCACCCACCATCCATCCATCCATCCGCCCATCCACCCATTCATCCATTCTCCTACCGTTTAAATACTATAACCTATTGCTGTTGAGTCGATTATGATTCATTTGGATTAAATGAGTTTTTTTTTTTTAATTTTATTATGTTTTAGGTGAAACCTTACAGCACAAATTCGTTTCTTATTCCAAACCTTATACACGAATTGTTTTGTGACGTTTGCTGCAATCCCCACAGTGTGTCAGCATCCTCCCTCTTTCTCCTTACACCCCATGTTCCCAGTGTCCATTTCATCCCGTGTTCCTGTCCCTTCCTGCCTTCTCGTCTTTGGGCAGGTGTTGCCCATTTGATCTCATATACTTGATTGAACTAAGAAGAAGCACATTTTTCATGTGTGTTACTGTTTTATATGTCTGTCTAATCTTTGGCTGAAAGGTGGACTTCGGGAATGGCTTCAGTTCTGAGTCAGCAGGCTGTCCAGGGGCCATAGTCTCAGGGGTTCTTCCAGTCTCTGTCAGACCAGTAAGTCTGGTCTTTTTTTGTGAATTTGAAATTTGTTCTACATTTTTCTCCCGCTCTGTCCGCGACTCCCTGTTGTGATCCCGGTCAGAACTGTCAATGGTAGTAGCCAGGCACCATCTAGTTCTTTCGGGTTCAGGCTGGTAGAGTCTCTGGTTCATGTGGTCCATTAGTCCTTTGGGCTAATATTTTCCTTCTGTCTTTGGTTTTCTTCATTCTCCTTTGCTCAGGATGGGATGGGACCAATAGATGTATCTTAGGTGGCGAAATGAGTTTCTTAATTGGAAAATGGTTCGCTTTTCACATATGATTAAGAGTGACTCAGAAAGTGTACATCCATACAGAAACGTTACATGAATGTTTATAACAGCATAATTCGTAATAGCCAAAAAATGGAAACAATTCAGTGTCCATCTGTGGATGATGTTGTGTCCCGTCAAGTCGATTCCGACTCATAGCGACCCCATAGGACAGAGTAGAACTGTGCTGTAGGGCTTCCTAGGCTGTAATCTTTATGGGAGCAGATCGCCAGGTCTTTTTACTCCACAGAGCCGTTAGATGAGTTTGAACCACTGTCCTGTTGGTTAGCAGCTGAGTGCTTAACTATTGCACGACCAGGGCTCCTTCGATAGATGATAGATAAACAAACTTTGGTGTGTCTGTGCACTGGAGTACCGTTCAGCCGTAAAAAGGAGTGAAGTCCTGATGTGTACTACATAGTTGGACCTTGAAAATACGCTGCTAAGTGAAAGGAGCAGACCTGGATCGTGTGATCACACTTCTGTGAAAGTCCCGAAGAGCAAATCTGTAGAGACAGGAAATAGGTCAGTGGTTGTCTCAGGCTAGAGGGAAGGTTGAGGGGTGCAGGGTTTCTTTTTAGAGTAATAAAAATATTCTAAAACTGACCGTGGTGATGGTTGCATGTATCTGTGAGTATACTCAAAGTCATTGAATTGTATACTTTAAATGGGTAGACTGTATGTGAATCATATCTCACTCAGTAAAGCTGTTAACAAAAAGAAAAGGGTGAGTCGGGCTTTTCTGAAGGGAACATTCCAAGGTGGGACTCGGAGAGCTGGGCCCACAGAAGGGCCTTGGTGCTTCTGCGGCCGTGGGGAGGTGATGACTAGAACTTTTGGGGGGCAGCTGGGGAGGTGTGTCTGTCGATCCAGGATCATACGGGGAGCCGTGCTGCCTTGGGCGCACCGATGGCTCAGGAGGCGTGAGACTTAAGTTAAACTGACTCCACGTTCAGTCGTGTGATCGGCCGCAGGTAAGCCGCTCCCCACTTCTGAGCCTCTCTTCTCATCTGCATATCAGACAGTGTCTGTCCTGCTTCTTTTCCAGGGTAGTGGTGAGGCTGACGGTGTCTGAGTTTCAGAGCATGCTGTAAATTACTACAGGTTATATGTGTATAAGAGTTAAAAGCTTAATTTCAGCACCAACAGGATGAGGAGCCAACAGAGCACCTTCTCTGTCCTCTTGCAGGCTGGTTTTAAGATGAACTCCCAGTGTAACTGAGTGCAGTTTAAATGGAAGGAAAGAGGGACGGAGGGTGGGTGGGTGCAAACAGGAGAATTACTACCCAACACAGAAGCTTCCCTGGTCTGTGGCTGGCACCTGCACTCACAGCCCAGCACTCGGCTTCTGCCTTGCTCCTTTCATCTTTTTGGCCTGTTCTCGTGGTCATTTTTGGAAGCTTCCAGAGGCCCAGACCTGGTCAGACAGCTGCCTTCATGGGTTGTTGAGGGAGAAAGCCAGTGGGGTTTTTTAGCAGACCAAGTTTCCCAGTAGTATTTGCCCGCAGGTACTGGCCCTGGCTTTCTGTAGTGCTAGGGTTTCTGTGACAGTCAAGATTGTGCTGAGGCAGATGGAACTTAAATTCCCGAAGCGGTTCTCTGCAGACCTCAGGGTCTGTATGCGGTAGGAGTTGTTGATAAAGGTACAGTCCAGACAGGAGTAGGTTCCCAGACTCCCAAAACTGGCTTTCCTCTTCAGTCACAGTAGTGTTGATTGTTTGTGCCATTAGGATTCCTGCTTTTTCCAAGTCTTAGAAATGGTCTCTGGTTCCTAATGGGGGGAACGGAGGTGATGTAAGAGCTCCAGAGCCCCCATCAGGAGGGTGTGCGGGAACCACAGCCCTCTGGGCACCATTGCGCAGAGCTGGCTCCTTTCCTTTGCCAGAGTTTATGTCCCCTCTGTCTTCACCAGGCCTTCCACACCCACCCACTCTGGTCACTCCTGTCCCCTCCCAGGCCTGTCGTCTCAGGGTCTCGCTTCCTGTAGACAGCACAGGAGCGGATGATGGTGGCTCCGTGTGGAACAGTCGGGTGTGCTGGGGCTTTAGGGAGCCCCTGCGTGGCTGCCGCACCCCAGCAATGTGGAGTGTAGTCAGTTTCTGGAAGAGGGGGCATCTCATCCAGAAGAGTTATCTGTGACTGAGTCTCAGAGGATATTAACCAGGCACAGGCAGCACGTCCCTGGTGGGAGGGGAGCATGTGGCAGGAGTCAGCAGGTGTATGTGGGTGACTTGTCCCAGCTCTTGGTGGCTGGAGTCTCCAGGCAGCGGGGCGGCACCTGGGAGGCCATTAGGCTGAGGCTGCTCCTGCGTTGTTTGCAATGCTGAGCACTTGGACTGCCTTCTGAGGGAGTGCTTCTCCACTTGGCCTCCTCAGGAGGTGACAGTTAAGACAAGCAAGGGGTTTTACGAAAGCCTCTTTCTAGCTCCAGCTTTACCTTCCACTTCCATTCTGGAAAACACAGCTGAAGTTGTTACCCATCTTGATCCATTCTGATGTGTTGTGAGCAATGTCGATCACCGCAAGAATCCAGACTGATCACCTTGGTGCTGCTGCCCTGTGGTTGTGGAGCACTGGTAGTAGTGGGGACGAGTCACACAGCACAGGCCGCATTTCTCACTAATCTCTGCGTTCTTACAAAGCGCTGACTTGGAATTTACACCTCGGAATTGGCACTCAATGTTTCCCGAAGCCTGGCTGCCTGGTGTACTGGCTGTCCATGCCTACTCCGTGGGTAGCGCACACGCATGGTGCTTGTGTCTCCGTTGGGCGGAGTGAGTGCTGGGGCAGCGTCATCAGATACCTGAATGCGGGGCCCCGGTACTGGAGCTGGAAATGTGAGGTGGGCCCCCTGCAGCTGGGCCAGCACGGGAGCAGACGTGCAGGTGACCACTGTGGGACCTCACTTAGACTGAGCCGGCACAGCCTCCTTGGGGGACCGCATCTGAGGCTGTAGGATAAAGAGTTGGGGTAAGGCATCAGCTCTTGGGCAGCCCTGGGCAGCAGGGCCTGGGGGGCAGCCAAGGAGATGGTGGGAGATGAGCAAGCCTGGCCTCAGCCACAGGGAGGATTTGGGAAGCCTTTGGGGCGGACACGGAACAGCTTCTATCTTCAAAGCATCACTCTGGCTGTTGTGTCAGGAGTAAGTTGGAGGAGAGTGAGACAGAGAACGGAGACAGGTCAGGCTGTGCCTGCAATTCAGCTGAGGGACGGTGATGTCAGCAGACGTGTGGGGTCCATGGGCTCCTGGGTGAGGAAGGAGCTGGCTCACCACGGCTGCTGGCTTGCCAGGTGAGCAGGGACCGGGGATCGCAGGCATCATGGAGTGAAGCTGTGGTCCCCACTGTGGAAACAGTCTGAGGCCAGGAGACTGAAAGGGTGGCCAGGTGAGGAGGATGGGGTGGGAGGGGGCTTTGTTCTCAGGGCTGGGAGAACCTTGCAGGGCAATGGGCAGTGGAGTGATTGCATCAGAGCAGCACTGTGGAAAGTTCTTTTTGGCCACTGGGGAAGGTGGAGGGAGAGGGCTGTGGTGGTCCAGGAGTGAGTGGCTGTGACTTGACCTTGGACCAGGTGGTACATTTTGAAGGTGGAACTGGGAGGCTGGTGGGGCTTTGCCCGTGTGGGAATGGGTCACTGGTATTGCAAAAATTGCAAACCCTGCAGGGCCTTCCTGAGATCTATGCGCAGAAAGACAGACACCCATCAGAAGAGTGGGAAACTTGTCATTGAAGGTGCTGATTGCAAGAAAAGCTGCTGTACGTCTGACCACAAGTTAGATTGTAAAATCCCGAGCTGCTGGTCTGGTGAAAATGTGGCTGTGGAGGAGGACCCTAAACACACGTGGAGCTGAAGACAGAGTTGGTCGAATGTGGAACCTGAAGTGAGATTGGTTTTGGGACCAGATATAATCTCCTTGATGTCTCACCAGAAGTGATTGGATCATGACACACAGGCACAGTGGAATACTGTGTAGCTGTGTGTGTACACCAGTGTGGATGGGTAGGCCCACATCAGAGGCACGTATACTGTGCACTGTGTGTGTACACCGGTGTAGATGGATAGGCCCACGTTCAGAGGCTCGTATACTGTGCGCTGTGTGTGTACACCAGTGTGGATGGGTAGGCCCACATCCAGAGGCACGTATACTGTGCACTGTGTGTGTACACCGGTGTAGATGGATAGGCCCACGTTCAGAGGCTCGTATACTGTGCGCTGTGTGTGTACACCAGTGTGGATGGGTAGGCCCACATCCAGAGGCACGTATACTGTGCACTGTGTGTGTACACCGGTGTAGATGGGTAGGCCCACGTTCAGAGGCACGTATACTGTGCACTGTGTGTGTACACCGGTGTAGATGGGTAGGCCCACATTCAGAGGCACGTATACTGCACAGCTGTGTGTGTACACCGGTGTAGATGGGTAGGCCCACGTTCAGAGGCTCGTATACTGCGCAGCTGTGTGTGTACACTGGTGTAGATGGGTAGGCCCACGTTCAGAGGCTCGTATACTGTGCAGCTGTGTGTGTACACCGGTGTAGATGGGTACGCCCACGTTCAGAGGCACGTATACTGCGCAGCTGTGTGTGTACACCGGTGTAGATGGGTGGACCCACGTTCAGAGGCTCGTATACTGTGCGCTGTGTGTGTACACCGGTGTAGATGGGTAGGCCCACGTTCAGAGGCATGTATACTGCACAGCTGTGTGTGTACACTGGTGTAGATGGGTAGGCCCACGTTCAGAGGCTCGTATACTGTGCAGCTGTGTGTGTACACCGGTGTAGATGGGTAGGCCCACGTTCAGAGGCACGTATACTGCGCAGCTGTGTGTGTACACTGGTGTAGATGGGTAGGCCCACGTTCAGAGGCTCGTATACTGTGCAGCTGTGTGTGTACACCGGTGTAGATGGGTAGGCCCACGTTCAGAGGCACGTATACTGTGCAGCTGTGTGTGTACACCGGTGTAGATGGGTAGGCCCACGTTCAGAGGCTCGTATACTGTGCGCTGTGTGTGTACGCCGGTATAGTGGGTAGGCCCACGTTCAGAGGCTCGTATGCAGAGGGATATACAAAGTTTGCCAAACTATATGAAGTGAAGAAAGCAAAGAGTTCACAGTGTATACAGTAGGACCTGTTTTTTGTAAATTAGAAAGAAGACCATGTGGTTTTACATAGAGTAATATATGCATAGAATCGTTTATGGAAGGAACATAAGAAAATTAGCCACGTAGTTTTGTTGGAATCTTTAGCCATGTTGTAAGTATAATTTAATTTTTAAAACAAATGTCTGTGGAGTTACCCACTCGTGGGGCGATGGCCTGTTTCCGTTTTCCTGCTTACCCTTCTGAGTGTATAAACACTAATAGACATGTGAAATATCCAGGATGGAAGTGGGGCGAGGAAGGGAAGGGTTGGCCCCTTCCCACTGATGAGAAAATGCTAGTGGAGGCCTGAGCCTTTCTCCTCTGACTGTGGAGGGCCGAGAGCTGTGGTGGCCAGGAGCCATGAGTTCTGGGGTGTGATAGTGCACAGATTAGTGCTCAAGTTAGAAGGCGAGGGGACCAGGAAGGAGAGAGAAGCCCGTGTAGCATCGTGTGGCATGTTATGCACAGGAGGTGACATAGCATGTAGCATGCGTGACTGAGCTGGCGAGCAGCGGCTTCCTGTTCAGCAGCCGTGATGGCAGCTGATGTCTGACTGTGTTGGTGTGAGGCCCAAGGCCCCACGGAGGGCTGAGCTTGCTGGTGGAGAGCGTGGCTGGAATCTGAACCCCCACCTTGTACTCGAGAGCTCAGGTGATCTGCCACCACGCCTCACCACCTCTCGTGGACAAAACACGCTTTCCTTACTCAGGTCAAGAATGTTCATTGTGGAAGATCTTTGAGGTTCAAATCGGGTTATATTCAACTTATCGTATGATACAGAGCCGTGTGTGTTTTGGCCCTGTCCAATCGGTGGTGCTCATATCAGACAGAATATTGCTTTATAATTTAACTTGTATCACGTTGCTCCCCTGCTTCAAATCCTTGAGTGGCTTTTGCACGTAGAAGATGAAACGCCGTGATGGCCGACGCCTTCCCAGTCTGCAGTCTCACCAGCAGCCCCACCCTGCTCTCCTGGAACCAGAGCCTTTCTCACCTCAGGCCGGCCTGCAAGGCTCCCCTCTCCCCACATGGCCTGCTTCCTTCTCCTCTTGGAGGGCTCTTCTTAGATGATTCCTGCTGGAGATGAGGCCTGTGCTCACCTAATTCTTGCTCATATACTTTAATTATTTTATAGCACTTACCAGAATTTATCATTATATGTTCATTTATTTGTCTTTCTCCGTTAGATGTAAGGACAGGGACCGTATCAGTTTTGTTCATTGTTATGTACCTGGGACCTTGTACAATATCTGACACAAGAGTGCAAAAATAGTTATTTTTGGGATGAATTAATGAATGAGTAAATAGAAAAAATAAACAGTAGAATTAGATCAACCAAGGATGCAAGGGATATGGCAAGCTAGTGCTGTAAATAATTAAGAGCTGTTGAATGCTAGAAAGAAATGTTGCAGCAATTCAAAGGGGAGAGGCCCATTCAGGGTGGGTGTGTCCTGAAGGGTGATGGTTCAGTTAGAAAGAGAAAGGAGGAGCAAGTGCCCCTAGGCAGGGAGCAAGCACCCAGATAGGAGTGGGGCCTGGCAAGTGTGAGGCATAACTGGGGACAATGAATACATCTTTAATGGAACACAGCAGGGGTGGGAAATAAGCCTGGACAGAGATTGTAAGACAGGTATGTTCTGGAGCTGTGCTGTCCAACATGGCAGTCACTAGCCGTGTGTGGCTACTGAGTCTTGAAATGTGGCTTCTTGTTGTTATTAGGTGACGTTGAGTCACTTCCAACTCGTAGTGACCCTGTGTACAACAGAAGAAAACATTGCCTGGTCCTGCACCATCCTTATAATTGTTGTTACGCTTGAGCCCATTTTGCAGCCACTGTGTCAGCTCATCTCGTTGAGGGTCTTCTTTTTCACTGACCCTCTACTTTACCAGACATAATGTCCTTCTCCAGGGACTGGTCCCTCCTGATAACGTGTCCAAAGTACATGAGTCCAACTCTTGCCATCCTTGATTCTAAGGAGCAGCATTCTGGCTGTACTTCTTCCAAGACAGATTTGTTCGTTCTTCTGATAATCCATGGTATATTCAGTATTCTTCGCCAGCATCATAGTTCAAATGCATCAGTTCTTCTTTGGTCTTCCTTATTCATTGTCCAGCTTTCGCATGCATATGAGGTGATTGAGAATGCCATGGCTTGGGTCAGGTGTGCCTTAATCCTCGAAGTGACTTCTTTGCTCTGTAACACTTTAGAGAAGTCTTTCGCAGCAGATTTTTCTAATGCAGTATGTCATTTGATTTCTTGACTGCTGATTCTATGGGTGCTGGTTGTGGATCCAAGTAAAATGAAATCCTTGATAACTTCAGTTTTTTCTTCATTCATCATGGTGTTGCTTTATAGATCCAGTTGTGAGGATTTTTGTTCTCTTTAGGTTGAGATGTAATCCATGCTGAAGGCTCTAGTCTTTGATCTTCATCAGTAAATGCTTCAAGTCCTCTTCACTTTCAACAAGCAAGGTTGTGTCATCTGCATATCACAGGTTGTTAATGAGTCTTCCTGGAATCCTGATGCCATGTCCTTTTTCATATAGGCCAGCTTCTTGGATTATTTGCTGAGCATACAGATTGAATAAGTATGGTATAAGGATACAACCCTGACGCCCACCATACAACCCTGACGCCCACCACTTGCCTGTTAGTTTGTCGTACTGTAGTCCTTGCATTTTGCTGTGATGCTGGAAACTATGCCACCAGTATTTCAAATATCAGCAGGGTCACCCGTGGTGGACAGGTTTCAGCAGAGCTTCCGGACTAAGACAGACTAGGAGGAAGGACCTGGCAACCTACTTCTAAAAAAACTGGCCAGTGAAAACCTTATGAATAGCAGCAGAAATGTGGTTACTGAGATTGAATTTTATTTTATTTTTTGTTTATTGTTGGAGTTTAAATGAAGTTTACATTTCAAGTTAGTCTCCCATATAAACATTTATGCATACATTGTTACGTGACCCTAATTGCTCTCCCCATACTGTGACAGCACACTTCTCCTTTCCACCCGATTCCCCATGTCCATTCAACCAGCTCCTAACCCTCTCTGCCTTCCCATCTCACCTCCAGACAGAAGCTGCCCATTTAGTCTCTTGTATCTACTTGAGCTAAGAGGCACACTCCTCACGAGTATCACTTTCTGTTCCACAGTCCAGTCCAATCCCTGTCTGAAGAGTTGGCCTCGGAAATTGTTTTAGTTCTGGGCTGATAGAGAATCTGGGGGCCATGCTTTCTGGGGTTCTTAGTCAGACCATTAAGTCTGGTCTTCTTACAAGAATTTGAGTTCTGCACCCTACCTTTCTCCTGCTCCATCCAGGACTCTCTGTTGTGTTCCCTGTCGGGGCGGTCATTGGTAGTGGCCGGGAAGACTGAATTTTAAATGTTATTTAATTCTGATTAATTTTAACTTAAATAGCACAAGTGGTGAGTGGCTACTGTAGTGAATAGCATGGTTCCAGAAGATGCTAGTGTAAGGAGTATTAACTTTATTTTGATGGGTACCATTGAATGTTTATCATCATGAAAGTGATATGATCTTGACTGGTCTTTTGGAAGGTGCTTAAATCTGGAAGTGAGGTGGATGAGTGGTTTGGAGGAAGGGAAGGCTGAAAGCATGGATATTGTACTGTTATTCAATCAGGGACTGTTAGAGGGAATCCAGTGCTGGACGAACTAGAGTAGAAGCAGTGGAGCTTGTGAGAGCAGGGTAGCTAGCGCTGTTGCTGAGGCACTGTAAGCAGGATGAGCAATGCCATGGATCTGGGGCCATTCTACACCTGGGAGCCTGGATTGTAGAGGAAGTATGGTGCCATTAACAGAAGTCGATACACCAGGCAAGTGCATGGATTGGTTGGGGAAAAAGTGGTGTGTGGGGGGAGAGTACTATTGGGTTCAGGTGATGAAACAACATCCAGGGGAGTGTCCAGCTGGCATCTGTAAAGTGAGGTGGACCTTGCATTCTGAGAAAAAGGTGGTTGGGGTAGAGACTCGGGACTTGGCTCTAGAGAGATTAAAGTGGAAACTGTGGGAGCAGAATGAATTCAAAGGATAGAGTATGGAGGGAAAAGAGCCCTATGCTGATAGTACTTTAAATTTCCTGATTATCATGTTGTTGGTTATCCAGCTATCTGCTATTTTGACTATAATAATTATGTATTACACTTATGTCAGCTTTCCATTATGAACGTATATAATATTAATTACTGTAGCATTTTGGACTCTCTAGGAAGCAGACTCTGAGATGGAGATTTGGGTACAGGAAGTTTACTGGGAAATGCTCTCAGGATCCCAGTGGGGAATTCACCTGTGGGAGGAGTGAAGGAAGTGAGATTGGATGGAAAGAAGAGTTGAACTGTGATACCTTTGTAGCAGCAGAGCCACACATCTTAACACTATTGAGCCTTCCAATCAATCCATGAACCTAGTATATCTCTCCGTAAATTTGTTGTTGTTAAGTGCCGCCGAGTCGATTCCAACTCATAGTGACCTTATAGGACAGAGTAGAACTGCCACATAGGGTTTCCAAGGAGCAGCTGGTGGATTTGAACTGCTGATCTTTGGTTAGCAGCCAAGCTCTTAACTGCTGCACCACCAGGGCTCCTATAAATTTAGGCCACTTTAAATTTCTCTCATAAATGCTTTATAGTGCTCAGTGTACATATTTTGCATATATTTTGCCAAACTTACCCCTAATATTTAATGTTTTTGATGCTACTGTAAATGTTACTTCAATTTTAAATTGTTTGTTGTTAGTATGTAGAAACATAACTTACGTTTTTATATTGATCTTGTATCTTATTACCTTGTCAAACTTATTACTGCTAGTGGCTTTTTTTTTTTTTTTTTTTTTTTTTTTTCCTGGTGGATTCCTTAGGATTTTCTATATATATATAACCATGCTGTCTGTGAATAAATGTAGTTTTATTTTTTTCTTTCCAAACTCTGTCTCTTACTTCTCTTTCTTGCCTTATTGCACTGGCTAGGACTACCTGTAAGATGTCATACAGAAATGATGAGAGTGGATGTCTTTTCCTTGTTACTGGTCTTAGGGGAAAAGCATTCAGTCTTTCATCATTTAGTATGATGATCGCCATAAGTCTTGTACCTATACCCTCTGTGAGGTTCAGGAAGTTCACTTCTATTCTTAGTTTGCTTACAGTTTTTATCAATAATGAATGATAGATTTGTCAAATGTTTTTTCTGCCTCTATTTTGATGATCATATTTTTTCTTTCTTAGTCTGTTAATACGGTTAATTACATGGATTGATTTTCAAATGTTAAATCAACCCTCCATTCCTGGGATAAACCCTGCTTGGATATAACACATTGTCCTTTATTGCTGTATTTGATTTGCTAAAATTTTATGGATTTTTGTGTCTGGGGTTATGAGGGATATTGGTCCATAGTTTTCTTGTAGTGTCTTTGTCTGGTTTTGCTGTCAGGACAATGTTGTTGTTGTTAGGTGCTGTCGAGTCAGTTCCAACTCATAGTGACCCCATGTACAACAGAGTGAAACACTGCCCATTGTTGTACCATCCTCACAATCGTTGTTATGCTTGAGCCCATTGTTGCAGCCACTGTGTCCGTCCATCTCGTTGAGGGTCTTCCTCTTTTTCACTGACCCTCTATGAAGCATGATGTCCTTCTCCAGGGACTGATCCCTCCTGATAATGTGTCCAAAGTATGTGAGACGTGGTCTTGCCATCCTTACTTCTAAGGAGCATTCTGGCTGTATTTCTTCCAAGACAGATTTGTTGGTTCTTTTGGCAGTCCATGGTATATTCCATATTCTTCTCCAACAGCACAAGTCAAAGGCATCAATTCTTCTTTGGTCTTCCTTATTCATCGTCCAGCTTTCATATGCATATGAGGTGATTGAAAACACTATGGCTTGGGTCAGGAGCACCTTAGTCTTCAAGGTGACATCTTCGCTTTTCAAGACTTGAAAGAGGTCTTTTGCAGCAGATTTGCCCGATACAGTGTGTCATTTGATTTCTTGACTGCTGCTTCCATGGGTGTTAATTATGGATCCAAGTAAAATGAAATCCTTGACAACTTCAGTCTTTTCTCCGTTTATCATGATGTTGCTTATTGGTCCAGTTGTGAGGATTTTTTTTTTTCTTTATGTTGAAGTGTAATCCATACTGAAGGCTGTGGACTTTGATCTTCATCAGTAAGTGCTTCAAGTCCTCTTCACTTTCAGCAAGCAAGGTTGTGTCATCTGCATAACGCAGGTTGTTAATGAGTCTTCCTCTAATCCTGATGCCCCATTCTTCTTCATATAGTCCAGCTTCTTGGATTATTTGCTCAGCATACAAATTGAATAGGTATGGTGAAAGGATACAATCCTGACGCACACCTTTCCTGACTTTAAACCACACGGTATCCTCTTGTTCTGTTTGAACGACTGCCTTTTGGTCTAAGTTACAGGTTCTTCATGAGCACAATTAAGTGTTCTGGAATTCCATTCTTCACAATGTTACCCCTAGTTTGTTATGATCCACACACAGTCTAATGCCTTTGCACATTCAGTAAAACACAGGTAAACATTTTTTTTGGTATTTTCTGCTTTCAGCCAGGATCCATCTGACATCAGCAGTGATATTCCTGGTTCCACATCCTTTTCTGAATCCAGCTTGAATTTCTGGCAGTTACCTGTTGATACACTGCTGCAGCCACTTCTGAATGATCTTCAGCAAAATTTTACTTGTGTGTGATATTAATGATATTGCTTGATAATTTCCACATTCGGTTGGATCCCCTTTCTTGGGAATAGGCATAAATATGGATCTCTTCCAGTCAGTTGTCCAGGTAGCTGTCTTCCAGATTTCTTGGCATAGACAAGTGAGCGCTTCCAGTGCTGCAACCATTTGTTGAAACTTCTTAATTGGTATTCCTCCTGGAGCCTTGTTTTTCACCATTGCCTTCAATGGAGCTTGAACTTCTTCCTTCAGTACCATTAGTTCTTAATGATATGCTAACTCGTAAAATAGTTGAATGTTGACCAGTACTTTTTGGTACAGTGACTCTGTGTATTCCTTCCACCTTCTTTTGATGCTCCTGCACCATTCATTTTTTTGCCCATAGATTGTTTCGGTATTGCAACTTGAGACTTAAATATTCTCTTCAATTCTTTCAGCTTGAAAATTGCTGAGTATGTTCCCTCCTTCTGGTTTTCTAACTCCAGGTCTTTGCACATTAATTATAATGGTTTGTCTTCTCAAGCCACCCTTTGAAATCTTCTGTTCAGTTCTTTTACTTCATTTCTTTCTTTTGCTTTAGCTATTCTGCATTCAAGAGCAAGTTTCAGAGTCTCTTCTGACATCCATTTTAGTCTTTTCTTTCTTTGCTGTCTTTTTAATGACCTTTTGCTTTCTTCATGTATGATGTCCTTGATAATCACCCCATAACTTGTCTGGTCTTTTTTGGTCATTAGTATTCAAAGCATCAAATCTATTCTTGAGATTGTCTCTAAATACAGGTGGGATATACTCAAGGTTGTACTTTGGCTCTCGTGGACTTGTTTTAATTTTTTTCAGCTTCAACTTGAACTTGCATAAGAGCAGTTGATGATCTGTTCTGCAGTCAGCCCCTGGCGTTGTTCTGACTGATGACACTGCGCTTTTCCATCACCTCTTTCCATAGATGTAGTCGATTTGATTGCTGTGTATTTCATCCGGCGAGGTCCACCTTTGTAGTCGTCCTTTATGCTGTTGAAAAAGTTATTTCCAGTGAAAAAGTCCTTGGTCTTGCAAAATTTTATCATGCTATCTCCAGCATTGTTTCTGTCACCAAGGCTTATTTTCCTAGTACTGATTCTTCTTTTTTGTTTCCAATTTTTGTATTGCAATCACCACTAATTATCAATGCATCTTGATTACATGTTTGATCAATTTCAGACTGTAGAAGTTGATAAAAGTCTTCAGTTTCTTCATCTTTGCCCTTAGTGGTTGGTGCGTAAACTTGAAAGTGCTCCTATTAACTGGTCTTCCTTGTACCTATATGGATATTATCCCATCGCTGACAGCGTTGTACTTCAGGATAGATCTGAAATGTTCTTTTTAACGATGAATGTGACACCGTTCCTCTTCAATTTGTCATTCCCTGCATAGTGGACCATATGATTGTCTGATTCAAAACTACCAACACCAGTCCATTTCAGTTCATTAATGCCTAGGATATCGATCTTTAATTGATCCATTTCATTTTTGATGACTTCCAGTTTTCCTTGATTTGTGCTTCGTACATTCCAAGTTCTGACTACTAATGGATGTTTGCAGCTGTTTCTTCTCAATTTGGATCATTCCACATCAGGAAATGAAGATCCCAAAAGCTTGGCTCCATCTACGTCATTAAGGTCAACTCTACCTTGAGGAGGCAGCTCTTCCACAGTTGTATTTTGAATGCCTTCCAGCCTGAGGGGCTTGTCTTTCAGGACTACATCAGACAGTGTTTTGCTGCAATCCATAATGTTTTCACTGGCTAATTTTTTTTTTGGAAGTAGATTGCCAGGCCCTTTTTCCTAGTCTGTCTTAGTCTGAAAGCTCCACTGAAACCTGTCCACCATGGATGACCCTGCTAG
Source organism: Dugong dugon (assembly GCA_030035585.1). Classification (NCBI taxonomy): domain Eukaryota; kingdom Metazoa; phylum Chordata; class Mammalia; order Sirenia; family Dugongidae; genus Dugong; species Dugong dugon. Next base: position 102,556,968 of record CM057474.1, on the reverse strand, counting down.
TATTTGAGATATTGGTGGCATATCATCCTGCATCACAGCAACATGCCAGCCACCACAGTACCACAAACATATATGACAAGAAACAGATATATATATATATATATATATAGTTATAGTTATAGTTATTAGTTGCCGTATAGTTGATTACAACTCATGGTGACTGTTATGGATTAAATTGTGTTCCCGAAAAATGTGTGTCAACTTGGCTAGGCCACGATTCCCAGAATTGTGTAGTCATCCACCGTAGTGTGATCTGATGTGATTTTCCTGTGTGTTGCAAATCCTGACCTCTGTGATGTTAATGAGGCAGGATTAGTGGCAGTTATGTTCATAGGCAGAACTCAATCTACAGGATTACGTTATATTTTAGGTCATTCTCTTTTGAGATATAAAAGAATCGAACAGAGAGGAGAGGGACCTCATACCACTAAGAAGGAGGAGCTGGGAGCGGAGCATGTCCTTTGGACCTGGGTCCCTGCACTGAGAAGCTCCTAAACCCAGGGGAAGATTTATGTCAATGACCTTCTCCCAGAGCCAACAGAGAGAGAAAGCTTTCCCCTGGAGCTGGCACCGTGAATTCGGACTTGTAGCCTCCTAGGCTGTGAGAGAATAAATTTCTCTTTGTTAAAGCTGTCCACTTGTGATGTTCCTGTTATAGCAGCTCTAGTTAACTAAGACAGTGACCACAAGTATGCATAGTAGTACTGTTTTTATAGTTTTTGGGGCTGTGACCTTTTAGGAACAGATCACCCAGACCTGTCGTCCAAGGTGCCTCTGGGTAGGTTTGAACTGCCAACCTTTCGGTTAGTAGTCCAGTGCTTAACCATTTGTGCCACCCAGGAACATACATATATATGTCTCCCGTGTATATGTGTATGTTTGACTACATGGTATTGTCCCACAGATCACTGAGCTCTAGTAATTTTGGTTTCCTAGTTGTTTTCCTCTGTGCTTCAGTTTGGATAGTTTCTCTTGCTGTCTTAAGTGCATTGATCTTTTCTTCTTCTTACGGTGTTCAAGTGGAGTTAATCACATCCAGGGACTCTTCTCAGTGCAGGGAGTCCTCGTGCTCTGCTTGGGTCCCTGTCCTTGTACTGTAGTCTGGAAATGCCTCCAGGCAGAAAGCCAGGGAGATTGTGGGACCCACATCATGTTTCCCTTTTTCGGGGACCATCATCCTGTGCACCTGTTTTTTAGCGTCTGAAAACATGTATTTCACCTGTTTTACCCAGTCCTGGTTTTTGTGCAGGAAGACAGGTCCATTCCAGCTACTTCATCATGACAGGGACTCTGGATTTCCACTGGACATACAGAAACATATCCTTAGTTCTTTTCGGTTAATTTTCTGCACAGGAGGAGTCCTAACTGCAGATTAGATGTGGATGTGGAGGTTAAGCATGAGATTTTCCAGAGTCTCTGATTATCAGTGTTGGTGATTTTACTTTGTGGGAATTTTCAGTGCAGATGAGTATACAGCATTGGGGTCATGGGAGGTTAGTGGATACCCTTTGAAGGGGCCATTATCCTGTGATTGATGATTTCAGCAGCTCTATATGAGGCAGTTATATGTCAGGAACTATGTTCAGTGTGCTCATAACTTCTTGATAGAATGTCCTGTTTGTAGTTCCTGTGATTTCCTGTAAATGTTTCAAGTACTGTTTTGTGAGTGGCTTTTAACTCTGATGGCACATTAAAATCACCTTGAGAACTTAAAAAAAAAAAAAAACCTGGACCCTGCCTTCAGCTACTTTTTAAAAACTAGGTTTTTGAAGTTCCTTGGTGATTTCATGTGCAGCCAGGATTGAGACACACTCTCATACTTGTGTGTTGCTTTTTTCCCGCATTCGCCATTGACTGACCCTCTTTCCTTCATGGTCTTTATTTTTGTTGTTGAGTAAAACTTGTTCCACCTTTCAGTATAAAATGTTTTAAGCAGTTAGTAATTACGTTTGCCAATGCTGTGTACTTGCCTGCTCACCACTGTTTCCCTCCAGGCCCATTTTCTTTCTGAGAGAAGTTCCTCAGTTGTGTTCACAGTGAGGGTCTGTGAGTGACAGCATCTGGCATCTCTTGTTGCTGATGACAAACCTGAGTTCAGCTGTTCATCATTTATAAGTTCTCCCTTCCTTAGAACATTTGAACGTTTGTTGAAAATGTTGATTTTTTTGATGTAAATATAAATTTCCCCCAACCTTAGTTGAAATACATATTGGCAGAAGCATATCATTTATGAACTGTAGGTGTTAGAACCAAAAGGGGTTCTACCAAGAAAATGTTAACCAACCCCTGGACACCCTTTTAACTTAGTACTGAAGTCACTCCTGAGGTTCACCCTTCAGCCAAAGATTAGTTAGGCCCATAAAACAAAATGAGATTAAATGGGCACACCAGCCCAGGGGCAAGGACCAGAAGACAGGAGGGGACAGGAAAGCTGATAACGAGGAACCCAAGATCGAGAAGGGGAGAATGTTAACGTGTCATGGGGTTGGCAACCAGTGTCACAAAACAATATGTGTATTGTTTAACGAGAAACTAATTTGCTGTGTAAACCTTCATCTAAATTACGATTACGGAAAAAAAAAAGAAAGTTTTAAATCTATAAACTATGAAATTATAACATGCTATGAAAACATAGGATGACATTATAACCACAACTCCTGTAAAGTGGTAACAATCATGGAATAATCTGGGCATACCTGGTAAACTGGTAAAATAATATATTACAAAAATATGGTTTTTTTTGTTTGGTTTGTACCTCAGTGAAAGAAAAGGAAAAAAGAAAAGAAAATGTTAACCAGGAAGGTGTCTCTGAGGTATGCCTGTATTTGTAATATGATTAATGTTAAGTAGATGATGATGTTAAGAAGTAATTTCTTTTGTATTTTGAAATAATTTATGTGGTGGAAGTGAAATTTAAATTAATTAAAAAATATATCTAGAGTCCAACTCTGATTCCATTTTTTATGCTGAAGGTAATTTTTAAAGAAAGCCTATTGGATTCCAGGTAAGGGTGGCAGATTGAACATATCATGCAATTTTCCTCTCTCCTGAACACCTGTGAAATGAACAACAAAGTTATATTTTTAAAAGTCTAACTCGCAAGAGTGGGCAAGTGGGAGAGAGACAATAGCAATAAAGTTTTGAAGCTAGGAGGCAGATGGGTAAGTGGTGATTGACTTAGCAAATCTGAGAAAGCCAGATTTCTTTGTTGGCAGTGAGAGAAGTTGATAACTAATCCTGTTTGTGCTACAGAACCCTCAAAATTCTCAAAAATTGGAGGCATCAGGGACTTTTAAAAAGTAAAGGGGAGAACCACAAAGATGAGCAGAAAACAAGAGACGCAGGAACGATCAAGAAAATTTGAATGAGACCACATGGAAGCTATAGGAACAAATAACAGTTGAAATAAAAAATTCACATACAGATTAACAATTAAATTATACACAGTTGAAGAGAGAATTTGTGAACTAACTGGAATAGTTTATTAAGAATGCAGCAAAGAGAGTCAAAGAGATAGAAGATAGGACAGAGAAGTTGACGGAGACGTGGAGGATAGAATGCAAAGGTTTAACCCTGTTTTGGTTGTATCCCCAGAAGGCAAAAATAGAACGGAGAAGAGACAATACTTGAAGAGTTTTTGGCTGAGAAATATTCTGGAATGAATAGGTGATAGAAATATAGTCTATTTCAAACAGGATAAATTAAATAAATACATATTGAGACACATCATAGTGAAGCTTTAAAACACCAAAGATGAAAAGGAAATTTTAAAAGCAGCCTAAAATACGAGGAAAACCACCCCAGAGAACGGCAGTAGGACCACAGTAGGACCTACAGCAGCCCTCTCTGCAGTGACTGTGGAAGCCAGAAGACAGTGGAGCTCATCTGAAACGTGGAAAAAAGGTGGCCACCATCAACCTAGACCTGAGCATCCAGCAAAATTATATATATACTTTTTTAAATGATACTGTATTTAAGGTGAAAGGTTACACAGCAAATTAGGTGCAAATTTATCTTTTAAGAACAAGGATATCTTAGTTATCTAGTGCTGCTGTAACAAATACCACAAATGGGTGGCTTTATAACAAACAGAAATTTATTTTCTGACAGTTTAGGAGCCTGGAAGTATGAATTCAGGGTGCCATCTCTAGGGGAATGCTTTCTCTCTCTGTCGGCTCTGGAGGAAGTTCCTTGTCTCTTTGAGCTTCTGCTCCTGGGTGACCTTCAAGTGGCTTGTCATTTCTCTTCCCCCATTGCTGCTTCCTTAATCTTTTCCTTTTATATCTTGTAAGAGATTGACTCAAGGCACGCTGTACACTAAATCCTGTCTCATTAACATAACAAAGATAACCAATTCCCAAATGGGTTAATAACCACAGGCATAGAAGTTAGGATTTACAACACATATTTTGGGGGGACACAATTTAATCCATAACAAAGGGTGAAATAAAGATAGTTTCTGATTAAAAAAAAAACAAAAATGGTTTGCTAGCAATAGACCTTCATTAAAGATGCTCCTAAAAAATACACTTGAAGAAGAAAAGTGATTTTAAAAGGAAAAAATGAGATGAAAAAATGACTAACAAAATAATAAACATCCCTGTAAAACTGAGCATTGCATAAAATAATAATAATGTGTACTTTTGTAGGGTTAATAAAAAGACAGACTAAACAACAGCATATAATAAAAACTAAAAAATGAATCCTGAATAGATGAGTTACAAGATAAAATTGAGAATCTCTCAGAGAATAGAACAAAAATTTAGTGTTGGGAAACAGGATGGAAGGGAAGAATGTTGAAGGACCAGTCTAGGAATAATGTAAGTTTCTGAAATGGGATGATGAGAACATCATTAAGAGAAAGTCATCAACAAAGCTGTTGAATAAAATGTCCCAGAGCCTACCAGATATACCCACATAAAGACATCATTTTGAAATTCTAGAGCACTGAAGACAAATAGAAGATTCTAAAAGCTTTCAGAGAGAAAAAAACAGGTCACATTCAAGGATCAGAAATCAACATGACTTTGGACTTCTCGACAGCAGCCCTGGAATTTAAATTCTGATGGAAGGTGATTTCCAGGGTAGTATTTGATACCCACTGAAACTGTCAGTGGCCTCAGAATTTATCTCCTGTCCTTTCCTTTTCTGGAAGTGACTGGAGATGTTCTTCAGCAAAACGTGGTAGTATGTGAGAGAGCCAAGCCATGGGCTACAGGACAGGCAGTCCAGCTCGTGATGGTGACGGGAGGCCAAGGATGATGGTGGGCATCAGATGGAGAAGGCACCTTGGTCCTTTCAGCTGTGTGATTAAAGATAAAAATGCAAGCTTTTAAGATCCCAGGCACTACGCAGTGAACTAGGAGGTAGAACAGAAGCACTAAACACGTTATTAGGCCAATTAACTGATAGGTCCCTTGAAACCATGACCTTAAACCTCCAAACCAAGTAACCAAATCCTATGAGGTTTTTGGTTGTACAGAAACAGCCTCAGCAGCTATTCTTTGTTGTTGTTGTAAATGTATCTATCATGTATTTTTTACCAGTTCAACTTTTTACAGGTGTACAACTTATTGACAGCAATTATAATAATCACTGTGCAAACTTACCCTTAATCAATACAATTTTTCCATTGCTGTTAACCCCCCCCGTTACCCTCCCTCCCACCCCTGGGTAACCACTAATAAACTTTGTTCTCTATACTTTTGCCTTTTCTTGTGTTTTTATATGAGTGAGGTCATATGATATTTGCCCTTTTGTGATTGACTTATTTCACTCAGCATAATGTCTTCCAGCTCCATGCATGTTGTAACATGTATCAACTTCATTTCTTCTACTGGCTGAGTAGTATTCCATTGATGTATTTACCACATTTTGTTTATCCATTCATCTGTTGATTGGCATGTAAGTTGTTTCCACCTTTTGGCTTTTGTGAATAGTGCTGCAGTGAACATTGGTGTACATGTCTCTGTTTGAATCTCTGCTTTCAAGTCTTTTGGGTCTATGCCTGGTAGTGGAATTGCTTGGTCATATGGTAGTTCTATTTTTAGTTTTTTTGAGGAGCCACCACACTGTTTTCCACAATGACTGTACCATTTTGCATTCCCACCAGCAGTGGATAAGGATTCCGGTTTTCCCAGATCCGTACCAGCATTTGTTATTTTCTGGTTTTTTATCTTAGCCATCCTAGTGGAAGTGAGATAATATCTCATTGTGGTTTTGATTTATATCTCTCTGATGGCTAATAATGTTGAACAAGTGGCCATTCAAGCCACAATTGTTCTTTGTTTATCTTGAGCAACAGAGGAAGGAGGAGAGTCAGGAATAGGAGGATATGGAATGTGCGGCTAATTGCCTCCATGAGTAACTGCCTCCTTTGCTATTCAGAACTGGATGGTGCCCAGCTACCATTACTGAATTTTGATCAAAGATTCTATAGAAGAATTCATATCAAAAAGGGGACAATGCAGAACAGTATTTCAAATTCTCGTGGACTCCAGACTTTCTGGAGCCATGGGGGCTGGAAGAAGCCTTGAAACTATTGCTCTGAGATAAACTTTAAACCTTAAACCAAAAATATCCACTTAAACCTTAAAACCAAATAATAGTTCATAGCTTAACTAGTAAAAAATGTCTGCCTTGAGCACTGTGCTCTTTAAAGAACTTTCTGTATGGATCAAAGTGACAACAGCCACTTGAAAGCTTGGATAGGAAGCTTGGGGGGGCAGTGTTAGTGGGGGAGGAACAACACAGAAAAGGAAAGCGAGAATGGTTGCACAACTAGAAGAGCCAGTGTCACTGAACTGTACATGTAGAAACAATTGAGTTGGTGTATGTTTTGCTGTATGTGTTCTCAACACAACAACAAACATCATCCCGAGATCCCAGGGAGTACGGGTGGGGCACCGACAGATTAGTGTCAGTATTAGTGCTGTGTGTCTCAGCCATGGTAGGGTAGTGATGGTGTTATAGTTATTCTACTTTTGTAAAAACAAACCCTGTGCAATAATATGAAAAGAATGTAACCAGTGTCACAGAACACTACGTGTAGAAATTATTGAATGGAAACCTGTTTTTCTGTTTACACTTTCACCAAAAATACAATAAAATATTATTTTAAAAAATAAAATGCAAAAAACGAGCAGGTATTATGCATAATTTCTTATATGGCAGAAGTAAAAACGGGATTTTACAGTGATGTGTATCTGTTTTGTGATCTCCTGTTTGGCAAGTTCTTGGTGTAGTTGCCCCCCCCCCCCACCTCCTGCCATGTTGGAGCCTTCATATCACCTGCATGGTATGGGGAAAATAGGAGCTTGGGGAGGAGCTTGGGTTTGGTGCATAGAATTTCTGCAGGTTCTGTAGTTTCTTCCCTTTGTCACCTTTCTTATTCTTTCTGTACCCCCCACCCCATCAGTAAAAGCAAAACAAACCAACTTAGACAATTTGCTAATTGATTGTGGGCTTTCTTCTTGTTTCTATTCCTGCTACTATTACCTGCTATTCTACTATTCCTGCTAATCCCACACTAAAATTAGCTGGGGGTTACAGCGGTGTTTGGTTGGTATGGTCAGTGTCTTTGTTGTCTAGTGCTGCTATAACAGAAGTACAAAGAGAAATTTATTCTTTCACAGTCTAGGAGGCTAGAAGTTCAAATTTAGGTGCCAGCTCCAGGGGAAGGCTTTCTCTCTGTGTCATCTCTGGGGGAAAGTCCTTGTCATCAATCTTCCCCCGTCTAGGAGCTTGTCAGCACAGGGACTCTGGGTCCAAAAGATGCGCTATTCTCCTGGCTCCTGTTTCTTAGTGGTATGAGGCCCCCATGTCTCTCTGCTTGTTTCTGTCTTATATGTCAAAAGAGATTGACTCGAGATGCAATCTAATCTTGTAGATTGAGTCGTGCCTTATTAACATAACTGCCACTGATCCTGCCTCATTAACATCATAGGGCAGGATTTACAACACACAGGAAAATCACATCAGATGACAAAATGGACAGACACACAAGACTGGGAATCATGGCCTAGCTGAGCTGACACAGATATTTGGAGGACACAATTCAATCCATAACAGTCGGTATGGGGAGAGGGAAGGAACTTTAGATTTTTGGTGAGAAACAAGATGTTTGGAGAAATGGAAGAGTGGAGCCAAGGACGGTGCTGTGGGTATAAAGTGGAAAAATGGCAGGTAGTGACAGTGTCTGGGGGGGTATAGTCCTGCAGGATCTGGGAGCACTTGGCATTTGCCGGGAATAACTAGCCATCTTTTTAATAGGAGATCGGAAGGCTTGGCAAAAAAGCTGTAGCAAGTGGAACAGTCTTGCTATAAATCTGTTAGCCTATGTGATTGCATTTGTTGAGTATGGCCAGCACCCTTGATGTATAATTTGGGAACTTTGTTGTTTTTCTCTGGCCACTTTTAAGATTTTCTCTTTGCATTTGGTTTTCAGCCGTTTCCTATAATGTTTCTAGGTGTGAGATATTTTGTATTTATTCTCTTTGGGGATCGTGGCACTCCCTGAATGTGTGGTTGATGCTTTTGTCAGTTTTGGAAAATTCTCAGCCGTCATCTCTTCAAATACAGCTTCTGTTCCCTTGTCAGTCTCTTGTTCTAGGACTCTGGTGACGTGTGTTAGGCCTTGTCACCATTTTCCACATGTCTCTTTATTTCCCTTCTGTATTCCCCCCCCCCCGCCCCTTTTTCTGTCTTTGCTTCCATTTGGATCCTGTACGTTGACTTTGTTTTCCAGTGGCTGATGTCTCCTATAATGTCCGTCTGCTGTTAAACCCGTTGACTGAGTTCCTAATTTCAGTTTTTCAGTTCCCAAGTTTGCCGTTGAGTCACGTTTCTGGATTCTGGTTCTTCGGTGAAATTTTTAATCTTTCGTCTGTTTTCTTGAGCACATCTGTCAAAGTTATGTAAAGTCCACATTTTGGTGCCCTGAATGCCATTTTCTGTCCCCTAGTCCCAAGAGGCTGCCAGACTGTAGCCACACTGGACGTTGTGCCCCACTTGGCCGCTCAGCCTCTGCTCAGGGCTCACCCTACTCTGGAATCAATGCATGCTCGAGGGAGGGTGCCAGAGGGCCAGGCTCACTTCAGAGATCTGGGCCTCTTAGCTCTTGGCTGCGTTGTGCTTTTCACTGCCTTCAAATCTTTCATTATTGTTATTTAATTTAGCTTTCCTTAGCAAAAGATTTGGTTGCTGATGCTTTTCTGTCGTTTGTTGGGAAAGTGTCAGACAGACGTCTTAAAGTGGGACTCTCTGGGACCAGCAGGTTCTTTCCATCTGGTGGCTCCCCAAGATAGCATCAGTTGAGACAGGCGAAACCAGCCTCACTCCCAGGTCCTGAACCTGCCCCAGGAAGACAGGGACAAGGATGGGAGGCAGCGCCTTGCGTGGCCACGTGTGTCCTCTGTGATGTCTGGGCTGTGTGCAGGAGTGCGAGGTCAGCCTCAGCCCGGCAAGGGGCCCATTGATGGGAGCCCAGCTGTGCAGCAGAAAGGCCCCTGGTGGCACATCATTGTTCCTAGTGTCTGCGCTCTCCTCCGTTTGCCATGGGGACTGCAGGCCTTCCGGAATGTGCTGTCCTGCTCACAGGCAGCAGCTTAGCCGTGTGGTCTGTGTGGGCTGATGAAGTGAGGGCGGAGGCTGCCGTGTGCCAGCCCAGAGCATTTCCCTGTCAAGAACCTGGCGTCCTGAGGTGGTCTGTTCTCTAAGCCTGTGTCTCGGGCTGAGCTGGCTCACAGCCGTCCTGTGAAGCACACAGGTCGAGACGTAGACCGTGTGAGCCACTGAGGTCTGGGCTATTTGTTGCTGCATCTGAACTCAGCAAAAGCTGACTGGTACAGCCTACTGGGTGAGGTGTACGCGGTATCGGGCCTCTGCCATCTGCTGAAGTGACCGCCTCTTTGCTTTAGCCAGAGAGTGCTTCCTGGCGGTGGTGGCATGTCACAGGACTCATTCTCTGAGGAAACACTTCTTGTGGGCCCTCTTCACGATGCTGCCGTTGTGACGGTTTGCAAGTTGGCGTTGTAGTACGTGCTTAGGGGCAGGGTGTCCTGAAGGAGGGGGTCCTGGATGAGGCAGGAGAGAGCTCCTCATCCTGCTTGAGGTCATAGATGAGTGCAGGGTAGAAGGAGCTGACATTCGTCAGGTTCTAGGGCTTCCATGGCCCTGCTCGCCTCTGGGGGCCCCTTAAGGGAGGCACTTAGGCAGGAGGTGCATGTGAGACTGTGCCAGGCAGGGCCGTACCTGTCCACCACGCTGTCCTGGAAGGGCTCCTGCAGCAGGCGGTTGCTTCTGGAAGAAGCACGCGTGGAGGGTTGACATGAGGCCAGAATCCAGTGAACTTGAGGTGCAGCAAAGGCATGCTGTGGTTGGGGAGCTGCGTGGTGAGGCCGGGGCCGCCACTGCAGGTCACGGTGGGCGGAGGCTGGCTGGGAGCTGTCATGTTGCACCTCGCCCCAGCCTGCAAGAGTTCGAGAAGAGGTGACATAGGGACCCTGCGCTTGCAGGTGGCGTTCCAGACAGATGTGAGAAGAAGTCACCACCCAGCCAGCGGTCCTCTGCTGGATGGGCTCGTGGGACGGAGGGCATAGCCCAGGGGTGCCTCCAGGCCAAGAACAAGGGCTACCCATAGCAGAGGGGGAGGTGGGAGGAGCAGCGGGGTCAGGGCGGGACTGAGTGTCTGAGGACAGTCTGCCAGAGGGGACAGAAACTCAGAGTTCCCTTGGGAGGACCCACAAATGGCCACTGCCTTGGGTGGAGGGCTCCTGGTGACTGATTAGATCCGTGACTCAGTGACGTTGTGTGAAGGAGCCTCTCTGCTTGAAGACATCTTTCTGTTTTGTTTCTTCTTTCCTTTAATAGGCTTGAGGGCTTTGTCGCCCTCTGTGGCTTCCTCCTCAGAATCCAGCAGTTACTGTGGCCATGCTGACCACTGTGCTTAGTCCCTGTGGGTGCCCATGGAGGTGGCTCTTCTTTGACGTGTCTGATTCCGGGTTGTGTTTAGGACTGCATGATTCAGAGCTGCCTTTTTGTTTCTAATGGTCTGTGTTGTGAAGGAGTGCTTTAATCAAAGCAAAGTATAATTTGAATATGAACTTGGTCAAATTCGTAATTAATACAAAGAACTTAGCTTCACATTGGGAGTGGTGACCTTTGAAAGCTGGGCTTTACGGGAGACTCCCCAAGCTGGATGCATAGCTCACTTCTAATTAAGAACACGTAAAACCCACCACGACTGTGACTATGACTCAGGGAGAATTATTCTTACTGTCTCTTTGTTGGAGCCCTGGTGGCGCAGTGGATAAGAGCTCAGCTACTAGCCAGAAGACTGGCAGTGTGAATCTACCAGCTGCTCCTCGGAAACCCTGTGGGGTAGTTCTGCTCTGTTCTGTAGGGTCACTATGAGTCAGAATGGACTGGACGGCACCAGATTTGTTTTTTAATTGTCTCTTTGTTAGCATTTCTTTTTTCTTCTTTTCTTGGCTGTCATCTTTTTTTTTTCCCATTCAAAAATTTATGCATACATTGTTATGTGACACTAATTGCTCTCCCCATACTGTGACAGCACACTCCTCCTTTCCATCCCCGATTCCTCATGTCCATTTAACTAGCTCCTAACCGTCTCTGCCTTCCCATCTCACCTCCGGACAGAAGCTGCCCGTTTAGTCTCTTGTATGTACTTGAGCTAAGAGGTACACTCCTTACAAGTATCACTTTATGTCCCACTGTCCAGTCCAATCCCTGTCTGAAGAGTTGGCCTCAGGAATTATTTTAGTTCTGAGCTGATAGAGAATCCAGGGGCCATGCTTTCCGGGGTTCCTCCAGTCTCAGTCAGACCATTAAGTCTGGTCTTCTTACTAAAATTTGAGTTCTGCACCCCACCTTTCTCCTGCTCCATCCGGGACTCTGTTGCTTCCCCTTTCAGGGCGGTTCTTTGTTAGCATTTCTGATGCTCGGGTATAGGTTTGTGAGAAACATGCCAGAGTCATGAAAATTGCAGTGGCCCCTTCCCCTGTCCCACTGCCTCAGGCTCAGGTTAACCCCCCCGGGGCAGATGACAGGGTCTTCACCCACACACTTATGCCTGGGAAGAAAACACTGGCGATCTATTTCTGAAAAATCAGCCATTGAAAACCCCATGGAGCAAAGTTATGCTCTGACACACGCAAGGTTGCCATGATTCAGCGTCGACTCAACGGCAACTGCTTTTAGTGTAGGGAGCACAAGTTGTACGTTTTCCTTCACCTTGGCATGCTGCTGTCGTGGCGGCAGAGGACTGACGGGGGCAAGTGACAGGTCCTGTGCTTGGTGTCGGTGCCTTTATCTGGAGGCGTCTCTCATTGGCCCAGTGTGCTCTTGGTACTGATTTCTGACACAGTCGTAATGTGGTCAGAGAGCAGGGCCCATGGTCTCAGTCTTTTGGCATTTGTTGAGAACTTGCTTTGTGCCCTGGTATGTGGTCAGTTTTCAAAAATGTTCCATGGATGGCTGAGAAGAATGGGTGCTTTCTCTGCTCCCTGGGCACAGTGATCTGTGTTTGCCGTGAGAGGAAGCCCACATGGTTGTGCTCATATCTTCTTCATCTGCCCGTTTTTGCTTTCTATGAGTTGAGGCTGCACACATGCGTTAGAATTGTTACATCTTTTACGTATGGGACGGGCCCCTGCGTCCAGTGCTATCTGAGGTTAATGTATCTGCGCCAGCTTTCTTTTGGGTCAGTGTCTCTCTTTTCATTCTTGCCTTTCAAAGTTTCATGTTCTTATGTTTAGGTGTGACTTTTAAGAAGTATATGTCTGGATTAAAAACTGCTATGGCAGTCTTTTCCTAACTAGGCCATTTGGTCCATTTACATTTGTTGTAATTACTGTATTTGAATTTATTTCTACCATCTTTGTTTTGTCTCTCTGTCCTGGGTGTTTTTGGAGGAGGGTTTGGTTTTTTTTCCTCCTTGACTTCTGTTGGGTTATTTTTTTCTCTTTTCCTCTTTCTCCTCTACTAGATGGGATATACTACACTCTGCCTCCATAGTGGTTGCCCTTGGTATTTTAGCATGCAGAATTCATTTATCAAAACCCACAGTTAACACTTTTACTCTTCTGCAAACAATTCAAAGACCTTTAAACATTCTGATTCTGATTACTTCCAACCCACTCACAGGCTCTCGGCCTCTCCCGTCATTCCCGTGTCTGTCTCTCTCAACCCTCAACACATCATTAGCATTTACACTGTATCTGGCTTCCTCACGGCCAAGGAAGGTTCCTGATTGGGATTTTCCTGGGGGCCCTGAGAATGGGATGGCTCCAGGTGCATCTCCCAGCAGATTGCACCTTGGTGGGTCCAAGGCTGGCTCCCTCCTGCTGGCCCAGCCCTGGGGCTGCGCTTAGTTTGTGCCCTCTGAGTTCCGTACTTTCTTGTAGATTTAACACGTTCTTAAATTCTTCATAGGCTGTTTTTGTTTGCTTTCTGTTGAGAGAGTTGGTCAAGGAGTGTTGCTCACTTCAGAAATTATTTCCGGTAGGTGTGGCCAGTGGTGCCACCATGCCTGATCCCTGGAGCGTGCTTCAGGTAACAAGACTGGCTTCTGTGCTGTGATCCTGTACCCCTCCACAGTCCTTTCTTATTCTTCCCAGAAAGTCCTGCAGGGCGTGTCACTTCAGGAAGTTATGTTGTTGCTCTTAGTCCCTGTTGTCCAGCCCTGACTTGGTTGAAGGCTTAGCAGAGTGAGCCTCTGCCAGGTGGCTCTCCTGCAAGTTGGGGCTAGCTGTGATGAGGGCAGGGGCCGGCTGGGGCCTGAGTGGTGGCCGGCTGGGGGCCTCAGTCCTCTGCCCATCCAGAGCAGAGCCTTTCCAGGCTGTGGGAGCCGGGAGACTCTGTGAAGCCTCTCCCAGGGAAACCATCGTGTGCAGCACCGTGTACGACACCATATGACACTGTCAGGGGCAGATTAACTAGTAAGCAAGGTATACACGGCTTACTTGTGCTTACTTACTAATCTGTAGCGTACAGTTTCACATGGGTTTCACCACATCAGGTGAAATTGTGCACTAGAGATTAGTAAGTAAGCAGAAGTAAGCCCATGCGTACCTTGCCTATTGGGTCATCTGCCCCTGGATGTTGTGTGTGCTGTGTGGAGCACAGCATGTGACAGTGATAGCAGGCTCCTTCTCACGGCAGCCTGGGCATCCTGCCCCCACATCTTCACCCTGTGCTCCCCACACAGCCCTCCGGGCTGCACTGTAGACAACTCCGTGTTCTCCAGCGAGGGGCTCACAGAGTCTGTGGGCCGTGACTACAGGTGCTGCCTTCTCCGTGACCTGCGCACCTTGGCTTGGAAACATCTGCCCATCGCAACTGTATCTTTTCACTGGGATCCGTTCACCCCTGCAGAACTGGAAGTGTAGCAACACAAGCACTAGGTGTCTTTTTCAGAGAGAATGTGAAGATGTGAATTCCTTCCAGCCCATGCTTCTCAGCCTGGGTGGCTCTCGGGACACTGGCAGTGTCTGGAGGCATTTTTGGTGTCGACTCGGGGTGCTGCCGGCATCTGTTGGGTAGAGGCCGGGGTGCTGCTGTCCATTGCGCAGCCCCATGCACACAGGCCGAGTGGAGGCAACTGCTGTCAGGCAGCAAATATGGGAAGGTGGTGTGGCTCTGCTCACGCACCTGGTCTCTGTGCTGGGGCGTCCCGGGATCCTCTCCGCCCGCCTCTTCCTCGGCCTCAGCAGCCTTTGTGGCTGGGAGCACCCTGTGCCCTGGAGCACAGCTCTCCTGTATCTCTTGCTCTGCCTGCTGCTTTTCCGCTCCACCCTGGTGCCTCTGTGCTGGTGGCGTCCCGCGCATCGAAGCTAGGGCCACCTTCATGTCTCCTCCTTCTGGCCGGCCACGGACAGCCCATCCCACTGCAGCCCCACCACCCCCTCGATCCTTCTTGTTTCCACACTTGCCCAGTCTTGGTGGGTTTTCCATACTGCCAGCAGCGTATGGCTGGGGAAGCAGGAAGCGGGTCTGTCAAAGACCATGGATCGGCAGCTGCACCATCCCTGCCGCTGTGCTGGTATCGCCCTGCACTGTTGCCTCACGTGGAGCCAGGCCAGGCCCGTGGGTCAGCAGGTGTGAAGACGCCACCGGCAGGGGCTGCTTTCCAGGAGCAATAGATTGCTGTTGCATGTTACCCTTTTTCTGAAGGAGTATGGTTAACATTGCTGTTGGGATTCTTAGATTCGATTTACAGCTGTGCTGTCGTTGGCATTGGAATGTCTTCCTTCTGAGGCTGATGTGCTTATTTTCTGGAAACTTTCTTCGGAAGAACTGGCGGTCACGTAACCCCAGAGGCAGTGGAGGCTTTGCCCCAGGTGAGCGCCTCGAATCCACAGCATACCCTGGCCTAACTCAGCGCGCCTGTGGGAGACCTGGGCCGATGGCCAGGCGAACGCCCCCGACCCTCGGCACGTCCTGATCCGGCAGGAAGGTGCACTCACTTCTGTCTCTGTCTCCTGTTTAGCTGCCCTCCCTGCTTTCTTCCTGCTGTCTGTTGGAGGGGCGTGGTTTTCTGTGTCTTCTGCTTCTCTGTGCTGTTTATTTTCATGATCACCCTTACAGTCTGGTAGTATATCACTAACTGCAGATGCTGCCGATAAATGTGTCATTACTCCGGGCGTCTGTCCTCCTGGTGGGCGTGAGAAGGATGTTAGCGCCTCCACCACTCGTTGAACCTACCCTGTCCTCTTCTGGTCTGAAAGTTCAGTTTGAGCCCTTTTGAAAATGCTGAAAATTACTTTTTTGCCGGTAGTTACACCTGCCCACCTGTCTCTGGCGGCCCTGCCCTCCCCCCAGGGCAGACCTGACAGGTCTGTGGGTGGCTCGCCCCATCCGGCCTGTGTCTGAGACTCTTTATGACCCCCCAGTTCTGAAAAATGACCCAGTGGACCGTAAAGTGCTCTGCTGGCAGCTGCTTCTCAGTGCTTTGTCCCCAGATCCTTGCTCCTGGTGTTAGCATGAGGTCAGGGTCTTCTGTGGCTCTTCAGAGCCTGTGCTGTGAGATGCTCCCCGTGGAACCCACCTCACCGGGCTTTTCCCCACGTGCTGACTGATCTGTCCGTGGGAACCGGCCGACTTCACGCCTGAGGAATGCTTCCGGCATGAAAGCCGTGGCTCTGTAGAAATGGTTGGGGAGGTGGGCATCTGTGCTCAGAACTCACTCTTCCTGTGCACGAGTTCAGTGGCCGCAGTGTCTCAGACACTTTGTTTCCTGTGAAGACAGGAAATGCCGCGTGCCTGTGCCCAGGCTCCACCCGCTCTGCAGCTGCCTTCCTGCAAGACTTCCCTTTCGGCAAACGCTTGGTTTTCAGACTGAGGCTGCCTGGTTTCCGCTGGGGAGTCTGAGACATGGACTGTGCGCCTGTCCTCACTTGGCTCTGAGCTGTGGGCACTGGATCACCCGTGTGACTGCAGGTGACGGGCCTGCGAGGCCAAGGCCGCGTGCTTGCTGCCTGGTGTCCCGCGCCGTTCCTAGCGCTCCAAACCCTCACACCCAGGGCCTGTCTAACAGCGGTCCACGTGGTCACTGCATAGGCAGCAGCACTGTGTGTCCTGCATTGAGAAGCGGCCAAGAGCCTGGCCCCACAGAGCCTCCTTCCTAGCTGCTTTCTCTGGTGACATCCCTGATGAGGAAGAACAGAGCACTCTGGCTGCTCATGCCTGTTGTGATTAGCAGAAGACCACAGACCCTGTGCTCCGTAAGCAGGCCCGTCCCGCCTTCCAGTGCCTCTGCGCGCCTGAGCTTCCAGCCTTTGACCAGCCTGTGACCGGAGGAGGTCACGCCCCCACCTGGTCACTGCAGCTTCTACCCTGATGTCTTTGTGGCAGTTGTCACTGCCTGGGCCACTTCTTACTGTTCTTCCTCCAACACCAGACATGAACTCCTGAGGGGCTGTCTCATAGTGAGGGTCCCTGGCCTGCGGCAACTCAGCAGTGGCCTCAGAGGAGGGCTGTGGTCTGCACATTAACAAGGCACTCTGGGACATTTTATAAGACAGCCGGCTGGAGGATGCTTCCAAAACACCCACATCTTGAATGAAAGGAAGAAAAGGTGGGAGCAGAGGCTGGTGCTGACCACTGAGTGCGGAGAGTAATCCTGGACTGAAAAGCATCTGTGAGGGGCATTGGAGGGTATTGGAGGGGTTGGAATGTGTATCGCGTATCAGGTAACACTGTCGTATCAATGCTAAATGCCTCAGCGTGATCGTGGGGCCATGGCTGTTTTTAGCAGATGCACGCTGAGATGTTTAGGGTATCACGATTTCTAAGCTGTTTCAGATGGTCCGTGCAGAAAATGTGCGTGTGGGAGTATGCACACGTGTATGGATTGCGTGTGTATGTGCACACGTATCTGTGAACACGTGTGCATGTGTGCGTGTGCATGAAGAGCGAGTTAGCATGAGGGGTTGCACACATGACGTGTTAGCGGTGGGTTTGTGCAGGTGGCTGTCGCTGTGACATGCTTGGCTGGAAGGCAGGTTTGTGGTGAGGTCCGCAGGCCTTCAGATTCCTGTATGCTGCCCTGTCTGCACACCAGTCCTGCCATCTCTACGTGCAGGGTCTCCAGTCCTCCAAGGATGTGGGGAGAACGTGTTCTCTGCCCTGGGGTGCTATCCTGATTGGTGACTCTGAAGTTGAGTGGGGTGTCCGGGACAGAGATGTGCATCCACCTGACGGCTGACAGGGCAGTGTCAGGGTCAGGAGAGTGGGACCATCCGACTTTGTGCCCTGGAGGACTGGACCCAGGTCTCTCCTCTGCAGCCTCACCGCAGCATCTTTCACAATTATCTGTCTCACTGCTGGAGTAGATGAGACCAGAAGAGGAGGTTGGAAGAGCTGCATGCGGGCAGGTGGAGGTGTTGACACAGCCACCCTAGTAGGTATGGAGCTGACTGCTAGGTTCAGATGTGCCCCCCTCCGCAGGAACCTGCCCAGAGCGCCCTCTGTTCTCAAATTGCACGAGGGAGGCTGGAATCAAGAGGAAGCCAGTCGGCCTTCATGCCCAGTGCCAGCTCCTCTGACCCTGCACAACTCTGTGACCTTACAGG
Organism: Dugong dugon; assembly: GCA_030035585.1. Classification (NCBI taxonomy): domain Eukaryota; kingdom Metazoa; phylum Chordata; class Mammalia; order Sirenia; family Dugongidae; genus Dugong; species Dugong dugon. The sequence goes on along the minus strand of CM057474.1, from coordinate 102,538,876 downwards.
CAGTGAGGCCACCCCAAGTGAAGGCCTTTTGGTGGGACTCCTCTGAGCACGTCCTGGACTATTCACACACAGTGACAGTGTGTGCCCCAGATGGAAGTGTTCATCTGTCAGAAAAGATGTGGAAAGCAGAGCATCTGCATCAGTGAAGTTATGCTGCGCACTCTTCTTTGAAGGCCCACATTTAGCTTCTGGGCAGTAAAGGGGCTGGAGCACCCCAGCTAGCACGTGCAAGTCGCACGGCGGTGGGCCAACCCCACACCCTGGCTGTGGGCTGACCCCACAATCCAGCCTGTATGCGGAGGCTGCACAGTGGGGGGCCGGTTGTGGCGGTGGCTGCCCGCATCACACCAGGCTCGGGTCTTCTCACTCGTGGAGGCGTATCTGAAGTTTTTTAAGAAACAGGTAAGAATTGGATAAACGCAAGTGTAAGGACCTTTTGAGAAACACTGTAGTAACCACTAAACCAAAACCAAAAACCAAACCCACTGCCATCGAGTCAGTTCCGACTCATAGCGACCCAGTAGGGTTTCCAAGGCTATAAATCTCTACAGAAGCAGGCTGCCACATCTTTCTCCCACAGAGCTGCTGGTAGTAACCACTAAGAGAGATTAAAACATCCTCTCCTGACTCCATCAGCTTGAGACCAGAAGAACTAGATGGTGCCCGGCTACCACCAGTACCCGCCCTGACAGGGAACACAGCAGACGGTCCCTGGCAAAACAGGAGAAAAGTGGGGTGCAGAGCTCAAATTCTAGTAAAAAGACCAGACTTAATAGTCTGACTGAGACTGGAGGGACCCTGGAAGACATAGCCCCCAGACTCTGTTAGCCCAGAACTGAAACCATTCCTGAAGCCAAGTCTTCAGACAAAGATTAGACTGGACTGTGAAATGTAAAATGATACTTGTGAAAAGCGTGCTTCTTAGCTCCAGTAGATTCATGAGACTAAATGGGCAGCTGCTGTCCGGAGGTGAGATGAGAAGGCAGAGAGGGTCAGGAGCTGGTTGAATGGGATGCGGGAAATCTGGGGTGGAAAGGAGGAGTGTGCTGTCACAGTATAGGGAGAGCAACTAGGGTCACATAACAACGTGTGTATAAATGTTTGTATGAGAGACTAACTTGAACTGTAGTCTTCACTTGAAGCACAATAAAAAAAAAAATCCTGTCCTATAAAAGTAGAATTTAAAAAATTATTGCAGAAGAGAAGACTGAACAGAACAAAGTCTCTGTAGGCAGAGATCACGTAGAAAGGAAACAAGCCAAAAGCAAGGTTGGAGAAATCAGTGTCGTGAGAAAACGTTCTGACTTAACTCTTCAGGAAGCAGGAGCGTCACTAGGTTACAGGCCAGGTCTGCTCGTCTGCCAGGGTCAGCGGCCAGCTGGGCTGCGTGGACGCGGGGCAGGCCGTGAGCTTGCCTGTCGCTGCCCCTGTTGTGTTTTCCACTTCTTCACGTTTCCGTGAGCTCTTGTTTTCCACGTGGACACTCCACTTTCCTCTGTGGAGAGGAGTCTTCTCATTTAGTGGCCTCAGCCTGAGGCTGGCCAGGCCAGTCCGATGACACTCTGCCAGGAGGCCTCCATGTCTGCAGGTCTGCCACTTAGCTGTGTTCACTGGGTGACACCGAACCTGCCCACCTGTGGCCCTCGGCTGGCCACTGCTGTGGTGTGGGTGGGCAGAGGGGCCCCTGCAGTGAGACACCTGCAGGTGGGGTCACCCCCAGGCGAGAAGCAGCGTCCTCTCCAACAACCAGTGCCTGAATTTCCTGCATCTTGTCTGTCCCACTCTAAAACTGTCGTTTTTATTTTGTAGATTTGTTAAGAAATCAGCCAGTTATTTCACTTAAAGATATTTAGTCATTCTTTGAGCAAACGTTTATTGGGCATTGCTAAATACTGGAGGTACAGTAGTAAACAAAAGGCATTACTCTTGTCTAGGGTGTTTTTAAGCAATTATCTTGTAAAGAGATTTAAGCAAGAACCTCCCTGCCCGCATAGTCGTCTGTGCTCTCTGTCTCTGCACGCTCCCCAGGCCTGCGTCACCAGCCTCAGGGCTGTCACCACTGTCCAGGGCCGCCTTGGGGAAGAGGCAGACCCGTCTGCCATCACCTGGGGCTGCAGAGGGTCCTGTGAGTTGCAGCCCCCAGACCGCAGCCCTGAGGGAGAAGAGGCTACAAGAAGAGTGGCCAGGAATGTTCACACCCCCTTGGTGCGGAGCTCGGTGACACTGGGGTTACTATGGCCACTGCTTCTGTCACCCTTCCTGCTTCCTCTTGTTCCTGTCTCACCTAGGGGGCCAGGCCCTCGGTTACAGGCCAGGCCTCTTCTGACGCGGGACGTGCAGGTGTGCAGGTGTTCTCACACTGTAGATGTGAGCTGTGACTCGGGGCCCCGACTGAGGGAAGTGTAGGGGCTCCCCATTCCAGACAGACAGTGCAGCGGGCTGGCGGTGTGGGGGTGGAGGGAGCCGGAGGGCGAGGGGCTGCCAAGGTTTGTCTGTGTCCCCCGAGGAGACATGAGGTCCGGCCTTGTTGTTTCCATCACGCAGCCTCCTGGTGCAGGTTGCCTGACCAGCGCACCCGAGGGAAACATCCACATAGCCACCTCGGAGGCTCAGTCAGGGCTCCGACCCCAGGACAGTTTAGAGAGCTGTGCTCGGCCCACTGAATTGCCCCCACGGCCACGAAAGGGCTGGATTGTGGTTTCACAGCGACAGTGCTGTGCTCTGGAGGAGGAGCGGGTGGCCCTCCCTCTGCTTGGGGCCAGCAAGGCCGCACCCCTCTCCCCCCATGCCTCCGCCCCACGGGAGAATGGGACATTGTGTCTCCAGCTCCCAGGAGCCTTTAGAGCATGAGACTGAGACACGTCCATTGTTGGGAACGAGGAGACTGCTCACTGGAGACAGTGCTGAGAGTGGAGCCAGGGCCTTCAGGGAGTGATGGCTGAGTGGAGACTCGTTTAGTCTGCTCTCCTCCCTGACACTCGCTGAAATCAGCAAACAGCGAACAAGGCTCCCTCTGCAGTGACTCTCAGGGTTCCGGGTGAAGAAGGTGCAGCAGACAGCAGGGTCTGACAGCACAGATCTCAGCAGGGCTGGGCCTTCGCTCAGAAAGAGGGTCTCTGGGCACCACAACAAGCACTTACTTTAGAGGATGGGAGTCTGCGCTCTGGTGGCCCAGGAGGACCTGGATCTGCAGGCGCAGGTAGAGGGGACTGAGGGACTCCACCTTGTTTCCGTAAGATCACACTGAAGGATGAGGTGGGGAACAAAGAAAGGGATCAGAGTAGCCACCTGGGGCTGCTGTCGATGTGCTGAGACTCAGAGACAACAGCCACCAAACGTGCACCTGGGCCTGTAGGTGCCTGTGAGCCAGCTCACCTGAGGCAGGGGCTGAGGAGCCTTCCCTGTGGGCTGTGTCTGCCAGCAGTGGAGCCTCCTCCTGGGCGAGGCGTCTCCCCACAGTCTGCGTGGAACTCCCCCTCCCACTCCCCCACCATCAAGCACCAGGTCAGGTGGGCCACACCTGTTCCCGAGACAGCTGTGACTGCCCAGAACCTCCACCAGAACTTCCTGCTAGAGCCACTGGGAAGGAGATGTCTTGTGGCGGGGGTGTTGCTCAGTGGTGGGTTTTGCATCTTAAGCTGCACATGGAGATGCCTACCGGAAAGTGCAGCTGCTCAGAGCAGAGCTGGGGCCTGAGGGGAGACAGAGCTGGTGGCTTCCTGGGGCCCCAGCATTCCTGTGTCTGCAAGTCAGTCCCCTTTCTGCAGTTGGAATCGGGTTTCTTTCACTTGGAACCATAAATGTCATGATGACAGAACACTCCTAGAGCAAGTAAGAAGTTGGCAGTAGAGCATCTGGAATGACACAGCTGATATGAGCCTGCCCTAACTCGGTCCTGTCCCTTTCCTTAAAAATGAGTGGTAACCAGCAGCCACCACAGCCTTGTGTAGATGCTAACAGAAGGAGAAAGGGCAAGAGTACAGTCAAACAGCTGATACAGAATACCTTTAGAAAAAAAACCCGGGAAACAAAAGGACGTTTTAGGTAAAACCTCTGTATACTAAAAACTATCAAATTCAAAGTAAATAAAAGGGAGAAAGGAGCTCAGAAGAGACAAGGTAACGGAGATAACAGTGAGCTGACGAAGCTGAGAGAAGAAACTGGAGGTCCGAAACCATCACAAAGTGAAAGCCCGTCAGCCGCAGCGAGAACTGGGGTCGATACTGCAACAGAGACGTGGTCACCTGGAAGACAGGCTGCTTGCGGAAATCATGAAGGGTAGGGGCAAATGGAAAAATGATTAGAAACGGCCGAGTGGGAGAACCAGCTGGGAGACCTTGTGTCTGGCAGGAGCTCCTGTCGAGTACAGAGCAGAAGCAGTGCTGAGAGTGTGGTGCAAACCAGACCTCCCTGGAACGAAGGCAGCGGTGACTGCATATTGAAGGGCACATCGTGTTCTAGAAAAGATGGACACAAAGGGGCTGGCACGAGGCCCCAGTGGCGAGTGCCTCGTGTTGGGGGCCCTTGCCTATCTCCAGTGCGTCACCCTCTCGGCCACGGTCCTTCTAGAAGAGCGATGTCTGCGTAGCCCTGAAGTTCAGAGTTGCGTCGTCCGAACTGGTGAGTAGCGAGGCAGGAGGACACTCCTGGGTGCTCGGCTGGAGAGTGGGCCTGCCTGAGCACCCCGAGAACTCCATGGGAGCCCAGTCCAGCCGACAGATGGCGTCAGTGAGTGCCGTGCAAGCTGCGCACTGAGAGAGCTGTGGGTGCCTACAGACACCGGTCATGTACCGTTAGTAAGAAAGTAAATTGGTGTTAAAGAGAAAATGGATGTGCAAATCCACCAGAGTCATCATCTTTCAAAGCTGTGCATCGGCAGATAAATGTAAGAGTAAGGTGGCAAGGCTTAATCGTTTTAACTGAAGATGGGAACAGAACAAAATCGCAGTCATGATTATTTAGCATCATTCTGAAAGTTTTTGTCAGGGCAGTTAGATTTGAAACAGAAATAATGATTGTAAATGTTGGAAGAATTTCCTGACACAAGGCAATACAGTTATTATAAAAATAATAAACCATGTAACAAATATTTAAAACCAATAACTATAATGTTAGAGAGAAGCAAAAAGATATAACTTTAAAAATCCCTTTACAGTTGTAGGAACAACAAAAAATAACGAGGGATAGCTCTAAAAAATGTGTAGGTTGACTGTGAAGAAAGCTTCATCAATTTCATTAAGATAGAAAGGATGCCTTGAGTCACTAGAGAAATACCCTGTGTTCCTGAATGGAAGACTAAATCACGCGGTATGCCTGCTCTTTCTAAATAAGTTGTATGTTAAATGTGGTTCCAATCAAAACACTAGGAGGATTTTGCATGTGTGTATACAGGTGGAGAGAGGGATGTTAGAAACGTAATTTTAAGTTCATCTTAATAAACAGAAGAGACAGTTGTAAACGTTCGACAATGTAGAGTAATGAGGGGAGTAGAACAATGGGCACGACCTTCAGCCAGTATTAAAGGCACGACCTTCAGCCGGTATTAAAGGCACGACCTTCAGCCGGTATTAAAGGCACGACCTTCAGCCGGTATTAAAGGCACGACCTTCAGCCGGTATTAAAGGCACGACCTTCAGCCGGTATTAAAGGCACGACCTTCAGCCGGTATTAAAGGCACGACCTTCAGCCGGTATTAAAGGTCGGTGTCATGGTGATTAAAGTCATTGTGGGACTGATGGAGGAAAGGAGGGACCCATCAGTGGGACAGACTAGTTAGCCCCTAGTAGATTCAGTTTCTCCCAACTTCAGTACTTACACAACTTAAATATGATCACGTCTAATATTTAAAAGAGAGGGCATCAGAAACCACGGAGAAGGATAGTGATCAGTGCCAGGGATGTTTGATTAGCTATTCTCTAGAAACGTGTTTTTTTCGTAAATAAACTTTGTATAGTAAAACCTGCAAAAGCTGGAAGCTATGGAAGGCGGAAACCTGTCAGAGAAGGGAAACTCAAATACTTTGCACTAAAACGATCGGTCAGAGTGGTCAGACTGCACCCTGTCAGAGGAGGAAAGACAAGGCCATCCTGGCGAGTTCCAGCTCTCACAGGTTTCATTGTATTTTAGGACAGTTTTAGATTTACAGAAAAAATTGTGAAGATAGTACAGAGGGTTCTGTGTCCCCCGCCTAGCTTTCCCTGTTGTTGACATCCTATGTCAGTGTGGTGTACGTGTGTCATAGTTAATGAGTCAGTATTGATGCATGTTCGTGGATTGAAAGATTTAATGTTGTTAAAGTGTTGCTCTTCCTCACACTGATTTATAGACTCAGTACAACTCTAAGCAAAATCCCAGGAGGCTATTCTGTAGAAACTGAGAAGCTGATTCTGAAATTCGTATGGAAACGCAAAAGCCTTAGAATTTTCAAAACTTTGGAAAAGAAAAGCAGGGTTATAGGATGGGCACTACCTGATGTCGAGACCCAGGGCACGTGGGGTCACCACTGTGCAGGGTCCACCTCAGACGGGGAGGGGACCTCATGGAGGGGTGCTGGGTGTCTGCCTCAGATGGAAGGGGACCTCGTGGAGGGATACTGGGTGTCTGCCTCAGATGGGAGGGCACCTCGCTGAGGGGTGCTGGGTGTCCACCTCAGATGGGTGGGCATTTCTTAGAGGCATGCTTGGTGAGTTGTCTGCAGTGATAGCAGGGCCTCCTGGGATGGTGGAGATGTGATGGGCGCCCCAGCAGTGCACGCATCCTGGTGGGCATGGGCGTGCGATGGGGGCTGCTTCCCCCATGGGTCAGCCAACATGGGTGCCCAGCAGTGTGTGCAGGCGTTCCCCTTGTCCACATCCTCGCCACCACTTGGCGTTCCTGTTTTTTCCCTTTCAGCCATCAGGGTGGGTGCAGTGGTGTTGCGCTGTGCTTTAACGGCACACACCTGTGATCACTGAGCCCCGCGGGGTGCAGGGACATGCAGGGATGCACATACCGCCGACTGCTGGCATCAGGTGCTCTGTGATCGGTTTGGTTCTCGTAGTAACTACCTACGAGGGGGGCTATCCCTATGTTAGAGCTGAGGACCCTGAGTCTCAGGGCAGGGGTCAGGCTGCCTGTTTTGGGCCAGCAGGATCCTACATCCCCTGCATCTCCCAGCCCTGCAGTCCCCACCCCACGTGGAGGTGGTCCAGTGACCCTCCTGAGGGCCAGGCAAGTGCATCTGTGAGCATCGTGGGCTTGTGGGGTGGAGGGGTGGGGGGGGGCATTGCAGCCACTGCCAGGAGGCTGGGCGAGCAAGTTCTCCCAGCCCCAGGGGAGGCTCCTAGCAGAGCCATGCAGGGAGTCGGGGTCGGGGCAACAGAGGGCCTTCGAGCGCACTGTCTGGGTTGGAAGGCCTTTCTCGGCTTCTCACCAGCGCATTTGGCCAGTGAGGGGCTGGGATTGCTGGGTCCCTAAAACCCAGAGATGGAGTAAGACATTCTCTGGACTTTGGTACCACCAGCTTGCCGGGTGGCTGCTCACAGGCTGCTTCTCTCTCCAGCGCATCGCCTCCCCGTCTGAGACTGGAGGCCCACCAATGACCTGCTGATGTCCGTGTGTCCATCCAACCCCTGGTTCTGAGGCAGGAGACTGCAATGTCCCAGACACAGGACTATGAATGCAGGAGCCACGATGCCGACGCCCACGGGTCCAGGCTTTCTGGGTCGAGCACCAGGTAAGGCCCAGCAGCCTGCCCCTGGGCAGACCCTCCCTCGCACGGAAGCCATCTGGGGGAGTCGGGGTGGTGACTGTCGTCTAGGAGGTGTCTCGGGTGGTGACTTCTGTCTGGGGGGTCTTGGGGTGGTGACTCCCGTCTGGGGGTGTCTTGGGGTGGTGACTCACATCTGGGAGTGTCTCGGGGTGGTGACTCCCATCTAGGGGGGTCTCGGGGTGGTGACTCCCAGCTGGGGGGGGTCTCGGGGTGGTGACTTCTGTCTGGGGTGTCTTGGGGTGGTGACTCCTGTCTGGGGGGTGTCTTGGAGTGGTGACTCCCATCTGGGGGGTGTCTCATGGTGACGAATCCTGTCTTGGGGTGCCCTTGGTGACATACTGTCACAGCGCAGGGGGTCCCAGTGCTGCAGTGCCCCTCTTCAGAGAGGGGTGTTTCTGAAATCGGGGGCTTTGCACCCTCATGGACGCCCAGCTCAGGAGCCACCCACTCCCTGCCTACCGTGCCCTCTGCTGTGTGGCTGTGGCACTCAATGCTGGTGGCCTTTGTTCTTTTGTCTGATTTTTAGCCTTTTATTGGGAAATAAGCCCACCTTACAGAAAAGTTGCAAGGATGGGAGTGGTCCGGTGAGCATGCGAACGCCCGCCCACCCACCACTGGGCGTTTGGTGCCCACCTGCCCCTCCACGTACAGACCTTCCCTCAGCCCTGTGAGGGTGAGTACGTACCGTGGCCCTCGGACCCACGCTCCTCTGGGTGAGTCTCCTCTACGGGTTCTCGCACAACCTCAAGACTGTCGTCACCTTCCGTGAGCCCAGTGTTGGCGGGCCCCTCGCACAGACGCCCTCACACAGGTGCCGCCTAGGGTCAGACGTTGCCTTTGCTGCCGTGGCTGTTTAGCCTTTTGTAACCTGGGAGATCCACAGCGCCTCCCTTGTCTTCTGTGATGTCGGCTTTTTGTGGTGACAGTAACGCAACATTGCTGAGTTGTGTTCCTCCGTGTGCGTCCGCCCGGGCATCAGCCTGGCCTCCTGTGGGCCTCACCTCTCGTCTCCCAGCTGAGCGTGCTCTGACCCCTCCATTGCGCCCCACTGCGCTCCCCTTGCCACCTGCCAGTGCTGTGTATGTCATGAATGCACCTGTGGGTCACGAACACACCTGTAGGTCACGAACACGTCTGTGGGTCACGAACATGCCTGCAGGTCACAAACACCCCTGGGGGTCATGAACATGCCTGCAGGTCACAAACACGCCTGTGGGTCACGAACACGTCTCTGGGTCACAAACACCCTTGCAGGTCACGAGCGTGTCTGTGGGTCATACACACACCTGCTGGTCGCACACACACCTGTGGGTCACGAACACGCCTGCAGATCATGAACACGTCTGCAGGTCGCACGCACACCTGCAGGTCACAAACAGGCCTGTGGGTCTTGAACACGCCTGTGGGTCACACACATGCCTGCGGGTCACGAACATACCTGTGGGTCAACACTCCTGCACACGCACGCCTGCAGGTCATAAACAGGCCTGTGGGTCACGAACACATCTATGGGTCACACACACGCCTGCAGGTCACGAACACGCCTGCGGGTCATGCACATCTGTGGGTTACACACACATCTTGCTCCTCATCAGCTTTGATGATCAATGTTTTCCACGCGATGCGGTCTGTCTTGGGGTGGCCCTGCCCTCCAAATGTTGTGTTACATATATTTTTATAGTAACAAAAAGAAACAGAAAAAAAGCCCTGCTCTATGCCCTTGATGCGTTTGTCCACTGTCAGCGCGGACGTATTCACGTTCATGGCTTTTTTCTGTAAGTGGGCTATAGCTCATTTGTCCTTGGTTGTCCTGGTGCTCACACTGCCCCGTCACATTGTCCCAGATGGGTTCTTGAGAGCCTGCAGCTGGCACCAGGGGCCCTGAGTCATGGCCCTGTCATCTTTGGAGTATTTCTTTCTTTCTGGCACAAAAGACGCTTCCGGTTCATCTTGTACTGCCTGGATCCGGCCCTGGAATCAGCCATTTCCCTGGGAGCCCTGCTTCCTTTCAGGGAACACATACTAGAGAGCAAGAGCTGGGCTGGCATGCTCGCCCACACACCTCGTACACGCTTGGGGTGTACTTGCTTCTGGGTCCTTTCAGCCAGTGGAACGGAATGTGTACGCCTGTATGCATGTGCAGACGCGCGCATACAGCGCATGCTCATGCCTGCACATGTCTGCACTCACGTTCACACGTGCGCACACACATGCAGCCCCACAGGCTGTCCTCTTGCCTTCTCCCTTTCCGTATGTTCATGCGCCTCCTTCCTTGGTGGGAACCACGTTTACACACATGCTCATCTGATGACATGTCTCAGGTGGTTTTGGAATGCTTTGCCCCTTCCACTCCAGGGGTCCTGCCACGTGGTGTCCCCTCCACAGCCTTGCTCAGGGTCTGCTCATGTTGCCCCAAGAAGGAGCATACAGGGTCTTGAATCCTGTGCTCCTGAGTTACTTGGGTTAGTGCTTTTCCCTTTCATTGTGGTTATGATGTTCATTGAAGTACAGTTAGACAACAGCAGCAAAAAAATTTTTTTAAAAAGGAGTAGCTTCTGAGGCTGTTTATGTACAGCCAAACACTTCATGGGATTTGGTTCCCTGGTTTGGAGATTCAGAGTCATGGTTTCATGAGACGTCCCAGTTCATTGGCCTAATAACGTGTTTAGTGCCTCTGTTCTACCTCCTAGTTTGTTGCATAGTGTCTGGGGTCTTGAAAGCTTGCAGGCAGCCACCTAAGGCACAGCAATTGGTCTCTATTCTCCTGGAGCAACAGAGGAAGGAGAGATAGGAATAGGATGAGAAAATGTGGCTAACTGCCTCCATGAACAACTGCCTCTTTTGCCATGAGACCAGAAAAACTGGATGGTGCCCGGTGACCATGACCGAACAACTTGATCAGTAATTCTATAGAAGAATCCTGATCAAAAGGGGAAAAACGCAGAGCAGAATTTCAAATTCTCATGGACTCCATCCAGACTTTCTAGAGTCACGAGGCTGAGTGAAGCCCTAAAACTGTTGCCCTGAGATAATCTTTAAACCTTAAACCAAAAGTATCCCCTGAAGTCTTTAAAACTGAATGATAGTTTAGCTTAACTAATAATAAAAATAATAAAAACTATCTGCCTTGAACATTATGTTCTTTTACGATCTGTCTATATGGGATCAACAGCCACTCACAAGATTAGATAAGAAGCTTAGGGAGCGATGAGTTTCTGTTAATGGAGGAGGAACAACTCAGAAAAGGAGGATGAGAATGGTTGCATAACTTGAAGAATGTAATCAGTGTCACTGAATTGTGCATGTAGAAACTGTAGAATTGGTTTATGTTTTGCTGTGTATACTCTCAACAACAAGAATAAAAGAAGAAATACAGTTGGGTTCAGTTTGAGTTGTTTTCCTCTCCCTTCTATCTTCACTATTTTTTTTTTCTTTTTTTCTAATATGTAGACCCTTAGCTTCCAGAGGTCAAAGCTGTACAAAATGGTTTATTCCAAGAAAGGTCATTCCCTCCTGTGTGCATCCACACTGCGCCTGCCCACCCCTTGTAGGTACCTGGTTCTTGTGTCCTGATATCCTGCTCCCGTTTTCTGTTTGTATAACAAATGGATGTAGATGTGCTTTTCTGGTGAAATGAGTTCCTTTATGTGGCCTTTTCTGTGAAAAAGTGAAAAAAAGAAAACAGCTTGGGAGATTTTTTTTCCCCTGGACTCTAAGGAGTTGTTACATTGCCCTAGTCCTTTGGAGAAGCTTGTTACTTTTGGCCAGGCAAGAAGCCAGTCCCTGCCAGCACAAAATATAGATTATTATGCAAATAGATAGAGCTGCTTGGGAGGGGATTGACCAGTTTACTATGCAAATGACCCATACTAGTTTCGGTTGAGTCAATTTCCAACTCATAGCGACCCTATAGGACAGAGTAGAATTGCTGAATAGGGTTTCCAAGTAGCAGCTGGTGGATTTGAACTGCCGACCTTTTGGTTAGTAGCCGTATCTCTTAACCACTGCACCACCAGGGCTCCACTATGCAAATAGGGTGCATAAGGTCCCCAGTAGGGTTGAGCCACTTGCCTATATAAGCAGCCATCCCACAGAGGTTGAGAGGGACCTCACTACCATCAAGAGGAACTTCCTGGAGTGGAGTGTGTCCTTTGGACCCTGGGTCCCTGCACTGAGAACCTCCTAGACCCAGGAGAGAGAGAGCTGTAGCGCTGGAGACAGCACAAGACAGCAAGAAGTGGCAGCAAGCATAGCAACATCCAGCAGCAGAGAAATGGCAGCAACAGAACCAGGAGACCAGTGTGAGAGAGTACAGTGGTCTTGCCCATCCACAGAGCAAGAGAGAGCTGAGCACATTTGGGCAGGAGGCTTGCTGGCGGAGTGGGGTGCCTCCAGGCACTTGTCAGCAGAGCTAAAAGAGCTGTGACACTTGCCTGAGTGGAGCAGGGCCGAGAGGATGCCTGTCCTGAGGGGGTGTACACAGAGAGAGAGCGAGAACGTGCATAAGCAAGAGAGCGCACTGCCCTACACAAGAAGGGAGGGATATGCTCTTCACTATGGGGAGGCTTCCAGACATTGCCCGTGTGCTTCCTGTCATTGATCCCATTCCTGTTACTTCAGAGTTAATCCTGATCCCACGTTATTTCCCTAATAAACTACATAAACATGAGTATGGTCTGTGAGTTTTGTTTAGCCATTGCGACAAATACCGAACCCAGCAGAGAAGGTAGAGGGTGCTGTGGTAGGGACAGCTGGTGTCAGAACTGGTAAAGATTAGAGTGGAGGTATGTCTAACCTCCACCTCATGGGAATCAGCTTTGAGCTGATGCTGCTGGTCATTTTCATTCTCCCCAAAGTTAGACAAGGCCTGACACCACTACCATAGCATTACAGCTTTGTTTTCCTCTGTTCCTGCACCCTCTGCCTGCCTGGTTTGCATTTGCTTTTTCTGTTTAGCAATGCCTCCCAGTGATCACGGTCTGTGCATAGAGGTCTCCTCGGTTTTCCCTGAAGCTTCCTCATCCTCGTGTGTGTGTGTCTGCCAGCACTTAACTCAGTCAGCCCTGGCTTGGACACTGAGATTCTTTGCTGTATTTTGCCATTACCATCACGCTGCAGTGATAGCCTTGCGTGTGCATGTGTTTGTATTGGTGGAGGTACTTCTTCAGGATGATGCTAAGGAGGGATCACTGGGTCGCAGGCGAGCAGGGGGTGCCTTGCTGCTGTCGTCACATCCCCTCCAATAGGTCCTACCACGTTGTGTCCCCTCCGCAGCCTCACCAAGAGAGGGGCGTCTGGCTTGGGTAGGGCCACCTGGTGTGGAGCAAAGGTTTGCCTTTGGTTACAGGTGGAGTAGTAGAGTCCTCATGGCGCGGTGGTTAAAGAGCCGGCTGCTAACCAAAAGGTCAGCAGTTCGAATCCACCCGGTTCTCCTTGGAAACCTTGTGGGGCAGTTCTACTCTGTCCTATAGGGTCGCTATGAGTTGGAATTGCCTCTATAGCAGTGGGTTTGGTTTTTGTTTGTTTGTTTTTTTTGGACAGGTGGGTTGGGACATCTCTTCACATGTTCAGGGACTGCTTTTGTAGTTCATTTTGTGAATGGTCTGTTCCTTTGCCCGTTTTTCTATAGTAGTTTGGTCTTTTCTTGCTCAGATTTGTATGTTAATGATATTACCCATTTGTCTGTAACTTGTGAATATTACCACTAAATGTGTGCAAAAAGTCAAAAGACTTTTGACTTTACTTATAGTGTCTTTGCCTTGCAAAAGTTTTTAAATTTTTATGTAGTCTAATTTATCAATCTTTTCTTCTAGTGCATCTGGATTCTTAGTCCTCTTTGAAGATCTTTTCCCTCTCCCAGTAATGGAGAAACACCACGCTTTCGTAAGCACTGGGGCAGTTTCATTTTTTACATCTAGACTTCTGATCCACTTGGGGCTTTTGCTGTGTGTGGTGTCAGGTGTGGATCTGATTTTTTCAATTTCCAAATGGCCATCCAGTTGTCCCAGCACTTTTTATTGAGAAGGCTGCCTTTGCCTTGATCTGTCCCCTGGTCTTATCCCCGATTTCTGTAGGTAGGTCGGTGGGTCTCTTCGGGGCATGTCTGTGCACATGCCTGCCCCTCTTAGGTAGAGGCTTTGCGATGTTAATTCTGGTAGGACAGCCCCCTCAGAGCTTCTCTCAGCATGTCCTCAGCTCTCCTGTGTGCCAGCTCTCCCATATGGCTCCACGTACTGTAGCTGCACAGAGCGTCCCTGGAAGAGTATGCTGCAGCCGTGCTGACTCCCACCGACAGACGACAGACACGTGGCCTGTGTTCCGAGTCTCACTGACAGGCGGCACTGCAGAGGACACGCAGCCTGCTGCTGCTACGGGGTGAGGCTGAGGTGTGAGCCTTCAGCTGCCTGGGTGCTGCCCCCTACTCCCACAGCTGTCTGACCAGTGCTGCCTGTCATGGTGGGCCTGCTGTGGTTGGCGTGGCCAGTGGCCAGTCTCTGTGATGCTTTTTGTCCCGTGTTCCGGCCATATGGGGCAACTGGTTGTGCTCCTTTGAGTTCTGGGCACAGCCACTTGTCAGTTGTACTCACTGCATGCATTGTACTCACTCAGATTTTCTCTTTGTCTTTGGAGTCTTCTGTCTTTCCTTTATGATAAGTTTCATGTCTTTCCTGTCTTGTTTGAGAAATCCGTCCCTAAACTGAGGTCACAAAGCTCTCTGTGTATTTTCTTCTAAAAGTGTTAAGGTTTTGCCTTTCCACGTGTGTCTTAAATCTACGCAGGAGGTATTAGTGGGGGGTGTTCCTCTCTGGGTGCTGTCATGGGATAGCATCGATCCCAGCCCATCTGCATTGTCTTTCCTCCCCCAATGTGAGGCCTGTCTGCAGGGCTCCCGTCCATCTGTCCAAGCCGGGAAGCTCCTCAGCTTTCAGTCTGGTTGTCTGGTCTCACAGGTCCCTGCCCCACCCCTCCTTCTTTTCAACGATTTCTTGGCTTTTCTCTGCTCTGCTATTTAAGTGATAGAGTTTGCTTGTTCAGGTAATCCCTCCTCCCAGAGCAAGCGTCCTGTTGGGATTTTGTCAGGAAGTGAATTGAAGTACTTGGTCAGTGTTGGGAGAACACGGCTGTGGAACGGCAGGACTCCTGGCCCAGTGAAGCCCTTCCCTCCACCTGCCACTTGGGTCCACCCCTCCTCTCTTTGTCTTTGCTGCACTTTTGCTCTTGCTGAAATTGTCTCTTTGTCTACTCTTCATCCTCTGTCCTCTTCCTTGATGGTCTTTGGTGTTTCCCTCAGAGCCCCCACCGCCCATCTGCCTTGCTCCCATGTCTGATGTTGCCTACCAGGGAGAGTGACACTGTGAGGGAGGGGGGCTCAGACACTGTCTCTAGGGTCGCTGTCTGTGATCGTGCCCCTGTTGTGGTTCAGACACCAGCATGGCAGAGCCTAGTCTGAGGCCTCAGCTTCCCAGGGGCCTACTGGGCTGGCCTCCCTCCTGTGGACACTGGTGTGCGTGGACTGTGGTCAGAGTGCCAGTATCAGT
Organism: Dugong dugon; assembly: GCA_030035585.1. Lineage (NCBI taxonomy): Eukaryota > Metazoa > Chordata > Mammalia > Sirenia > Dugongidae > Dugong > Dugong dugon. The sequence continues at coordinate 102,523,588 of CM057474.1, read as the reverse complement.
TGGGCACAGAGAATGGGTCCAGTCATGACTGAGGCAATTCGGTGGTGGATTTCCAGGTCCACGGCCTGGAGGAGAGACAGGTATGTGGAGGGGCCGAGTACAGCGGTAATTTTCACCTTTTGAGTATTATAAATAATACTGCTATGAACATTTGTGTAGGAGTTTTTGTGTGGGTATATATGTTTCTTATTCTCTTGGGTATATTCTTAGGAGTAGAATTTTTTGGCTCATGTGGTAGTTCTGTGTTTAACTTTTGGAAGAACCGCAGTGGTTGTACCATTTTCATTCCCACCAGCAGTTTCTCCACATCCTCCACAACACTGTTATTTGAGTTTTTGATTCTAGTGGGTGTGAAGTGGTATCTCGTTGTGGTTTTGATTTGCATTTCCCTAATGACTGGTGAAGTTAAGCATCTTTTCATGTGGTTATTGGTCATTTGTATATCTTCTTTGAAGAAAGGCCTCTTCAGACCCTTTGCCAACTTTTTAATTGGGCTATTTATCTTTAAGAGTTCTTTATCTATTTTGAATATCATTTGCAGATATTTGCAAATATTCTGAATATTATTTGCAAATATTTTCTCCCAATCTATGGGTTGGCTTTTTGCTTTCTTGATGGTGTCCTTTGTAACACAAAAGATTTTAATTTTGATGAATTTCAGTGTATCTGTTTGCTTTGGTTGCTTACGCTTTTGGTGTCGTATCTAAGAAGCCATTGGCTAATCTAAGGTCTTGAAGATTAGTCCTATGTTTTTGTCTAAGAGTTTTATAGTTTTAACTCTTACATTTAGGTCTTTGATCCATTTTGAGTTAATTTTTGTATGTGGTGTGAGGTAGGGGTCCAACTTTGTTCTTCTACACATGAAGATCAAGTTGTCCCAGGATCATTTGTTAAAAAGACATCCTTTTCCGGTTGAATGGTCTTGACACCCTAGTTGTAAGAAACTTGAGGGCTAGAAATGTGTTTTTTCACTCTTGTGTCCCTAGCCCCTGGCAAATTGCCTGGCACGTACTTGGCATTCATTAAGTTCATTCAAGAAATAGTTATTTGAACACTGGCTGCAGATAAACATCTCTAGGAAACAGGAGAGACAGGGAGATTCCTTCTGCGTCGACTTCAGTATGTACCAAGTGCCAGCCCCATGGGGAAAGCTGAGGAGGGGGTCCTGTCCTGTGCCGTCTTCCTAAGGATCAGTGGAAGCAGCCCCGGGGCCCCTCAGGCAGTGCACCCCATCTGCCAGTTCCCCCAGATGTGGGAAGTTCCCCCACCTTCCACCTTGTTGCCACATGGCTTGTTTTTTTCTCCTCTTCTCCTTTTAAACAATGTGAACAGATAAACTTCCCAGAACACAGCCCGGATCCTGTCAGTGCTGACACCTGCTTTCTGCAGGAAAGTCCTAACTCTCCTGGCAGCAGAGCCCGTGGTGGTCAATCCCAAACTACTCTGCAACCTTGTCCCCAGGCCAACAGATGCCATGGCATCTCAGGCACACCTGGTGCCTGGTCTGTGCACCTGCCATCCCTGGCCTAGAAGAATCATAGCTGCCAGGGACCGAGTGTGCAGAGCAGTGGGTCCCCAGCTGGGAGTGAGGGCTTTCTCTTGCCCTCACCACGTCCACCCTCGCCCTGTGCTATGAGGAGCTGAGTTAAGAACAGACTGCTGGCTGGGGGCATGGCCACAGGTGACAGGGACAGAGACCCTGCTGGCGGCCACCGGGCGTGCCTGTCCCTGTCCTGAGGCCCAGCTCCAGCCACAGTCCCCTCAGGCTGGCATGTCCTTTTCCGCCCTCTGGAGCCCTTGCTGTGACCACCCCATCCCCTGCGCTCCTCTCTGTGCAGGGCTCCCCTGGGTGCCACATCCTACGCGCTTCTCTGCCCTCGGGCCTCCTGAGGGGCTCTGGATAATGTGGTGCCCCAGGAGGTGGCCAAGACATTCTTCTTGAAAAGCTGGTGTCCTGCCCACTTGCACATAAGGGTACGCTGAAAAGGGAACAAACGACTCTTCTTTGTGGAGAGGGATTATAATCCGCAAATTCAGTCAAAGTGTATTATGAGCAAAAATAAGAATTGGTATTGCTTGTTAGGCTTAGAACGTTCATTCGTTGCTTTCTGTGCGTCTCTGTGCTCAGAACGACCATTCTTGGGGGACGTCTTGGTCTTGCTGTATGAGTTACGAGAGCTCTTACAGTGCTGTGGGTGCAGGAGGTAATGGGCCTGGCTCCAAGGGTGACCACCCTGAGTCGTGCCGTCCACGTTCACTGCACTGCCGAGGGTGGCCCCAGTGTCTGCGTGTCATCAGACCCACGGGGTGGGATGCTGGTGTCACCCCTCATCCGCCCATGGTCAGTGCTGACTTCAGGGAGAGTCTGCATTGCCAGGGGACTGAGGGTCTCCAGCAGCTGCTCAGCTGTGCCTGGGGGTGCACACCTCTCCGTGGCCCCCCCAGTCTGTTCCTCAGTGATTCCTGCCGGCCTGTCCCTCAGGGACCTCATCCTCCTCTTGCAGAGCTGCCAGCACACGATGGACGTCTGACTTGCAGCGCAGTTATGATGCTTGATTCCCCGAGGGGCTGTCAGCATCCTGACGTGGCAGGGTGACGTGTTGGGGTGAGTGACGGGGTGAGTGATGGGGTGATGTGATGGGGTGAGTGATGGGGTGACGTGTCGGGTTGAGTGACGGGGTGATGTGACAGGGTGACGGGGTGAGTGACGGAGTGATGTGATGGGGTGAGTGATGGGGTGACGTGTCAGGTTGAGTGACGGGGTGATGTAATGGGGTGAGTGATGGCGTGACGTGACGGGGTGACGTGACAGGGTGACGGGGTGAGTGACGGAGTGATGTAATGGGGTGAGTGATGGGGTGAGTGATGGGGTGATGTGACAGGGTGAGTGATGGGGTGATGTGACAGGGTGATGTGACAGGGTGAGTAACGGGGTGACGTGACAGGGTGACACGGTGAGTGACGGAGTGATGTAATGGGGTGAGTGATGGGGTGACGTGACGGGGTGATGTGACAGGGTGAATGATGGGGTGACATGACAGGGTGACGGGGTGAGTGACGGCGTGATGTAATGGGGTGAGTGATGGGGTGACGTGACGGGGTGACGTGATGGGGTGACGTGACGGGGTGATGTGACGGGGTGACGTGACAGGGTGACTGAGTGATGTAATGGGGTGATGGGGTGACGTGACAGGGTGACGGGGTGAGTGACGGAGTGATGTAATGGGGTGACAGGGTAACGGGGTGACGTGACAGGGTGACGGGGTGAGTGACGGAGTGATGTAATGGGGTGAGTGACGGGGTGATATGGGGTGACATGGTGATGTGACATGGTGACGTGACAGAGTGAGTGATGGGGTGATGTGACGGGATGACATGATGTAATGGTGATGTGATGGGGTGATGTACTCACCTTCATTAGTGTGGGGAGGGGTGTTCCAGGCCCCCAGGCATAGTTTCTGCTGTGCCCCTTGCCGACTTCCTTATGGTGACTCCCTGCGCTACCCTGTCCTCTGAGGTTGAAAGCCAGATCCATCTGCCATCCTGTGCCCCCGGCGCAGCCCCGCTCTGGTGCCTCCCTCGCCTGGCAGGTGCTCAGCGGAAGTGGGTCCCCTGCCAGGGACAGAGCAGCGCTGGAACAGTCACTGGCTGGGAACTTGAGCAGATTTTCTTCATACAGCTTATCGGGTATAAAATTAACATTTGGAAATATGAAAAGACTGCTTACTTTTTAAGATAAGCTTTATATTTTAGAACAGTTTTAGATTTACAGAAAAGGTGTGAAGCTAGTTACAAGGGCTCTGTGCCCCACGCCCGTCCCCTTTTGAACATCGCGTGAAGATGGTGCATGTGTCATGACGAATGAGTGCATCGAAGTGGCAGCAGCAGCTGTGGCTGGGCGTGCTTGGGCTTTCTCATGTCCTCTGGGGCCCTTTTCTGTGCCAAGATCCCCTCCTGACGCTGTGTCATGTTAGTCATCACATCTCCTTGGACTCCTCAAGGCTGTAGCAGTTCTCACACTTCCCTGGTCTGTGATGACCTTGACAGCTCTTTTTTTTTTCCTATTGTGCTTTAAGTGAAAGTTTATAGTTCAAGTTAGTCTCTCATACAAAAATTTATACATACATTGTTATGTGCCCCTAATTGGTCTCCCTATACTGTGACAGCACACTCCTCCTTTCCACCCTGGATTTCCCGTGTCCATCCAACCAGCTCCTGATCCTCTCTGCCTTCTCATCTCACCTCCGGACAGGAGCTGCCCATTTAGTTTCATGTATATACTTGAGCTAAGAAGCACACTCTTCATGAGTATTATTTTATGTCCCATAGTCCAATCTAATCTTTGCATGAAGAGTTGGCTCCGGGAGTGGTATTAGTTTTGTGCTAACAGAGAGTCCGGGGGCCATGTCTTCTGGGGTCCTTCCAGTCTCAATCAAACCATTAAGTCTGGTCTTTTTAGTAGAATTTGAGTTCTGCACCCCACTTTTCTCCCTGCTCCATCAGGGACTCTCTGTTGTGTTCCCTGTCAGGGCGGTCATTGGTGGTAGCCGGGCACCATCTAGTTCTTCTGGTGTCAGGCTGGTGAAGTCTCTGGTTTATGGGGCCCTTTCTGTCTCTTGGGCTAATCTTCTCCTTGTGTCTTTGGTATTCTTCATTCTCCTTTGCTCCAGGTAGGTTGGGACCAATTTATGCATGTTAGATGGCCACTTGCTAGCTTTTAAGACCCCAGACGCCACTCACCAAAGTGGGATGCAGAACATTTTTTTAATAAACTTTGTTATGCCAGTTGACACGGATGTCCCCTGAAACCATGGTCTCCAGACCCCCACCCCTGCTACTCTGTCCCTCAAAGTGTTTGGTTGTATTCAGGTTGCTTCTTAGCTTTGGTTTAGTCCAGTTGTGCTGACTTCCCCTGTAGTGTGTGTTGTCCTTCCTTTCACCTAAGATAATTCTTGTCTGCTGTCTAGCTAGTGGACAGCTCTTTATTGAGATCTAATTCACAAGCCAAAAATTCACCGTTTTAAAACTCACCCTTTTAAAGGAAGCATCAAAAGGTGAAAGGAATACACAGAATCACTGTACCAAAAAGAATTGGTTGATGTTCAGCCATTTCAGGAGGTAGTATATGATCAAGAACCAATGGTACTGAAGGAAGAAGTCCAAGCTGCACTGAAGGCACTGGCGAAAAACAAGGCTCCAGGAATTGATGGAATACCAGTTGAGGTGTTTCAACAAATGGATGCAGTGCTGAGAGTGCTCACTCATCTATACCAAGAAATTTGGAAGACAGCTACCTGGCCAACCAACTGGAAGAGATCCATATTTCTGCCCATTCCAAAGAAAGGTGATCCAACAGAATACAGAAATGATCGAACAATATCATTAATATCACACACAAGTAAAATTTTGCTGAAGATCATTCAAAAGCAGCTGCAGCAGTATATCGACAGGGAACTCCCAGAAATTCAAGCTGGATTCAGAAGAAGACCTGGAACAAGGGATGTCCTTGCTGATGTCAGATGGATCTTGGCTGAAAGCAGAGAAAACCAGAAGGATGTTTACCTGTGTTTTATTGACTATAGAAAGGGCCCAGTCCCTAGAGGACATCGTGCTTGGTAAAGTAGAGGGTCAGCAAAAAAGAGGAAGACCCTCAATGAGATGGATTGACACAGTGGCTGCAACAATGGGCTCACACATGACAACAGTTGTGAGGACGGCGCAGGACAGGACAGTGTTTCGGTCTTCTGTGCATGGGGTTGCTATGAGTCAGAGCCAACTTGATGGCACCTAACAACAACAAAGTGTCCAAGTCAGTGATTTTTAGTATACGCAACTATTGTTGCGTGTTGTTGAGTTGATTCCAACTATAGCGACCCTGTAAGACAGAGTAGAACTGCCCCATAGGGTTTCCATGGCTGTATTCTTTATGAGAGTGGATTGCCAGGTTTTTGTCTAGCAGAGCAGCTAGTAGGTTCAAACCACAGACCTTTCAGTTAACAGCTAAGCACTTAACCACTGCACCACCAGGGCTCCTTCATGCAGCCATTACCACTGTCTAATTTAGAACATCCTCATCACCCCAGAAAGAACCTGTATCTGCTAGCAGCCACTCACCGTACCGCCCCCCACCCCCCAGTCCTCTAGAAACCACTAATTGACTTACTGTTTCTAGGGATTTGGATCCTAGATTTTGAGGCATGCTGGTCAAGTATTTTGTAGGATGCCCCTCGACTGGGGTTTGTCCGATGTGTTAGACCGGGGTGTGATGTGTCCCTCTCATCACATCACAACCCACGGCTTGTGCTGTCGGCCCTGGTCACCAGGTTCCCACTGTACTTTCTCTTTTCTCCACCTCCCTCACTGTGCTCTGAAGGGCCTGTGCAGCCTACACCTGAGGGCTGGGAGTGATGCTCCCCTTCTCGTGGGTTCCCCCACGCGAGATATTTGGGTTCTTCTGCCTGGAAATTTGTCTCCTGGTATATTTGTTACTAATTTCTGTCAGTGTGTCTCTCTGCCCCTCTCAGCTACTGCCCCATCCCTGGGCTGCCAGCAGTCCTGAGGCTGGGTTCCAAGGGACGTGAGGGACGTGGTATGTGAGCTCTTCCCCCTGGGCTGACTCACCTTCAGAAAAGAGCTCGAGGCCTCAGAGGTGCCCAGTAACGTTAGCAGGTGGCAGTACTGTGAGAAGCGGGGTTTGCATGGCCTGACAGCATCACCCCATGAGCCATGTGCTGAGTACAAAGAGAAGGAAGAAAGCTGTGAGGTCACTGTGGGGACACTGGGTGAGGGGCCAAGTGACCATGGTCGGTAAGGGGACAGATCTGTGCCCCACACAATGGCTGAGCTCACAGCATCACCCGGCCCGCTCCTGCCCAGAGCGCACAGCTTCCCAACAGCAGTCACACGCTGTGGTATGTGAGGGCTGGGCGAGGGCTAATTTTCAAAACTTTGGTAAATCAGTAGTTGTTTCAAACAAAAGTTAAAAATTTATAAATAAAAGAGGGTGTGATCAAAGTATCAAAGAGGCACAGTCCATCGAGGTGGAAACCGGCTGGCAGCAGCACCCTTGACCCTCTGTGCAGACGTGGCACCTGGAGCCTTCCCTGCACACCCCCACACCTGTGCCCTGTTGTCTGTGGGGAGTAACGCTTTGAGGGAGTGGGTACTGTCCTTCACTCGGTCCAGCCTGTTGATTGGATGATCCTGGCTGTGAGGGCGGAGTTCCAATAGATGTTCTGGAATCGCAGGGTGGGGCATCCTGGTCCCCAAGGCCACAGTGAGGGTGGGTGGCCAGCAGGGCCCCCCCCCCCCCCCCCAGTGCGTCTGTGCCTCTGCTTCCGTGACACGCCTTCAGGAGAACCACTGGAATCCTCAGTGAGGCCAGGGAAGTTTGTGGGGAGCAGCCAAGTGCCTGTGCAGCACATGTACACCGCCAGCTCTGCTGCCCATCCCTGCCTTCAGTACCGTGGGCACACACACAGATGTCTGTCAACAGCTTCCCGAGCTGCCTCCACTTCTGTCTCGTCCCACACAGGGGGGCCTGTCGGAGGGTGCTGCACGTGGCGCACCCCATGCCCCCAGGACACATGCGGGAGCGGCTGCGGATGGGGTGGGGGACTGCTTGGCTGAGGCCTGCGCCTGGCAGGTGAGTTTGGGTTGAAGAAAGGAGTCGGTGGAGCCAAGGTTGGCCGCCCAGGAGTTAGATTCTCCTGCCAGCTGACACCTCCCATGGTGACGGGGACAGGGTGGGGCTGGGGGCTCCCTCCACTCCTTCCTTTCATGCGCCATCACGCTGACAAACAGCCGTGTCATAGAGATGTCACCCATGGCCACCTGGTCCTCCGCCCTTCCCTGTCGCCCGTCAGTGTGAACTGCTAGCACTCATCCGTCTGAACATCATCACACACCTCCTGCAGCCTTGTACCCCCACATGCCACTCTTGCTTTATGAGGCAGACTGGGGAAGGTCCCACCCTAACCCTGCCATTGAAGCCTTTTTCTTGGGGTGTCCAAGGAACCCACACCAAGGCCCACAGGCTTCTAGGGGCTTCTGCCAGCCCAGAAGGAGGCCCCAGAGCCTGCAGGGGCTGCTCCTGCTGGTGGGTGTACCTCTGCACAGGGTAGGGGGGAGTGCGAGCACGTGAAGGGTAGGGGGGGCAACAGTGGTGCAGTCTGGGATTGCAGCCGGACCCTCAGCAGTGCTCCCGTGACAGCCAGGCCTGGATGGAGTTGGGGGCGGGGGAGACTGGGCAGCATGGGGTGACACCCTTCCCCTCGGGGCCAGACGAGGAAAGCCCAGGGGACAGACCAAGGGCAACCCATTCCCCTGGGGTTCTGGCCACTTAGGAACCAGTTGTGGGGCTGTGGCTTGGGCTGTGACCCAGGTTCTTGCTCTTGAAGGTGGTGGATGTGGGAACGGTCTTATAGCTGGATGCGAGGACCTGTCTGTGCGCACGGGCACAGGGCTCTCTGCCAGGCGTCCCCTCCTGCTGATGCTCTCTGCTCCTTCCCAGGCTGGAATGGGTGGAGATCATTGAGCCACGCACCCGGGAGCGCATGTACGCCAACCTGGTCACGGGCGAGTGTGTGTGGGACCCACCTGCTGGCGTCCGCATCAAGCGCACCAGCGAGAACCAGTGGTGGGAGCTCTTCGACCCCAACACGTCACGCTTCTACTACTACAACGCCACCACGCAGCGCACCGTGTGGCATCGGCCACAGAACTGTGACATCATCCCGCTGGCCAAGCTGCAGACCCTGAAGCAGAACACTGAGTCCCCCCGTGCCTCTGCCGAGAACAGCCCCGGGCGGGGCAGCGCTGTCAGCCACGAGGGCAGCCCCAGTGCCTCCCTTGAGCCGGAGCCCGATACCAGTGAGAAGGTGCAGGAGCCACCGGGGCGGACAGGCCGTCCGGTGGCGTTCAGGACCACGAAGGAGGAACATGGCGGCAGGTGAGGGGGCAGGGGTGGAACGAGCCCGTGGCTGTGCCAATGCCAGTATCTCCTGGATGGCCGTGCTCTGGCTCTTGTGGGCAGGGGGGAGCTGGAGGACTGTTGTCTCTGCACCGCGGTCCCTCTCGGTCGTGCCCACCTTCCTTGCGTGGGTGACAGTCACTGGCAGCCCAGGCTAGAGCCGTCTGCCCGGCACCTTCCTTCCCTCTGGCGCATTCTGGTGGGTGACAGCATTAGTGTGCGGGACGTGTAGCGCTGCAGAGCTCAGACACGGAGGAGGGGACACCCATGAGAGTCAAGAATGCCAAGGACTCCATCTGCTCCCTCCTCAGTCATGGCCGACCTGAGCGTTTTCCCATCCCAAGCGTCTGTGGTGCAGGTTGTCCCGTTGGGAGCGTCCGTGGTCAAGGCTTGTGGGTAATGCCCTGAGGCTGTGGGTCTTTGGTGCAGGTGGGTGTCGTCTGCTTGTGGAACAGACTTTTGGAGGTTCAGGAACAGAGCCCACGCAGAGGCGTGGCATCTCTTTGTGGTCCTGTGTGGGGCAGAGTGGCTGGCTGAGCAGCAGCAGGGCCTTCACATGGTCAGAGTGCCTGCTCTGGTGTCCTGTCTAGTGACGGGAGGAGCAGGCTGTGCTCCCTGTCTCCAAACAGAAGCTGTGCTGCAACGAGGAGCTTGTCACCCCGTTCCAGCCCCTCTGTGCCCAGTTGCCATTGCAAATGAGGGCACCACCGTCTGCACAGTAAACCTGCCACAAGGGGCCCTTTAACCCCCCCTCAGCCTTGGTGGTCAGGCTTTGTGCCTTCCTCACCTCAACGGCCCCCGGTGGCATCTCCTCATGTTCAGGCCCTGGGCGCCCCCTCCCCATTCTCTGCCACTGCTCCTGTTTCTTAGTCATTGTTACAACCTGTGATGTATGTTTGTGGGTATGTGTCCCCTCTGTCACCCGGAACTCCTGCTGCTGCCTTCCCCGCCCATGGGGACCCGAGGGCTGGCACCCACACACCAAAATTCCAGGGGCCACCACCCAGGTCACGAGTGCATGGCAGGCGGGGCTCAACCAGTCTGTGAGGCTCTCCGTGCCCAGATCTTCCTTCCGTCCTTCCCTCCTGACACCATGCCCCCGCCCGTCCTGGTGAGCTGTGTGGGTGCCCTGGGCTCTGAGGGGCCTGTGTGTCCCGAAGGGCGTGCGCCGGGTGCCTGATGCTTTGCCCCACCAGCTCCTCCCTGTATGTAGACGATGTGTGTCATTGCTGTTGCTACGGAGAACGAGACTAGAGACACATGCTCTGTGCTCGCTGACTACCTGGCCAGCAGTGGACACCCTTCCACACAGTCACAGAGCCCCCACGCCCCTCCAGCAGCACCCGGTGAGATCCATGGCGGCCAGGCCCCTTCCTCAGTGCTCACAGACAGTGTGTGTTTGTTGAGCACCTGCTGTGTGCATCCACAACTTGGAGCCACAGGGCAACCAGGCCCCGGCCCTGGAGAAGCCCAGCTTGGGGAGGAAGACAGGAATGGAGTGAGACTTAGGGCAGAACACCCCGGGGGGGCAGGGGAAGCTGGGCGCATCCTGGAGATGAAAGAAGCAGGGGAGTGGCATTGACGTGATTAGATCGGGGCATCCCAGCCACATTTACACTTTGGGGCCTCTCGGCCACTGCCGACAAAGACGAGGGCCTGTGAGGCAGCCACGCGACAGCAGTCGGGAGCTGGCGGGTTCAGAATCCGTTGGGGTGTGAAGGGGTGTGCTGCTCCCACACGGTGTGGCAGCCCTGGGGCACACAGGGCCCATAGCAGGCCTCCTGCTCCCGACCCCAGCGTTTGGCCCCCGAGTGTCGGAGACACCAATGGAGGACGCCTGCAGGCGGCCACCAGGCACAGAGCTGCACCTGGAGCCCCCACAGCAAATGCATCAGTGGGGCCGCAGAGACCTGAGGCGGCGAGAGCCGGGCACAGTGAGGGGCTGAGCGGCTGGCGAGGGCGGTGTGGCAGCAAGGTTAGGAAGGCTCTACCGGGAGGAGAGGGGTGGGGTCGCAGGGAGAGTCCACGCACTCTGCGTGGCAGAGGTGTTCTGAAGAGACATGAGTGTCGGTGCCTCCACGGAGAGGTGAGGTGCCCACCTGAGCCTCTAGACAAGTGTGTGAACATGTGGAGCTGCACTAAAGAATTGCCCACAGCCCGTTAACACCCCCAGACAAGGTGCGGGCTCTCCGGGGGCTAAGAGAAGGACAGGGGAGCTGTGCGCTGAACGGGCAGCCTGAGCACGCTGGGCAGACGGGCCTGGCGGATGTGGGCTGTGTGCCAGCGTGTCCAGACACACCATGGTTGAGGACCCTACTGCTTGCAGATTATTAGCCTTTGCCTGTATGTCCCTCCCCGTGTTCTGCATGTCTCCCTCATGTCCTGCTCTGACCTCTCGTCCCCCCGTGTCCTGCTCTGACCTCTCGTCCCCCCGTGTCCTGCTCTGACCTCTCATCCCCCGTGTCCTGCTCTGACCTCTCATCCCCCCGCGTCCTGCTCTGACCTCTCATCGCCGCGCGTCCTGCTCTGACCTCTCATCCCCCACTGAGTCCTGCTCCGACCTCTCATCCCCCTCATGTCCTGTTCCGACCCTCTTTGCCAGTTACATGTTGGGGCCCTGTGCACCTCAGTGTCCTTGGCGTAGTGAGTACCTGAGGGGCCATGCTTGGCACCCCTCTTTTCCCTGGCCAGTGTGCCAGAGGTGCCTCCAGGCACCATGGCCCAGCCACACTGCCTGCGCCTGCCAGTGATGCAAAGGAAGGGTCTGGGCGTGCGAGGGAGTCTGAGAAATGAGGGGCAGGGACTGTGGGAGGTGGGGTGGGAGGAGGAAGGGAGTGTAGGGTTTGGCTAGGCATGCGCCAGTGTGCCAGCAAGTGCCAGAAAGTTCTGGAATGCCCTTAAGAATCCACCGGACTTGGTCCAGCGTCTCTCGTATCCAGGTAGTCTGAACCTCACAAAGAGACCAAGGGCCTCAGCAGCTAGATGTGTGAGGTGACAGCACAGGGGGTGGCCTCATCTTTGGGTACCCCAACACCTGGATGACCCTCTGGACCTTCATATTTAAATATGCAACACCAGCATTTGTCAGGTGGGACTCATGTGACACCGTTTTGCCCAAGATGGAATTCATCAAAACGTAAACTTGAGTGTGATGGGACATAAGCTCCGAAGTTAAGAAATGGGGCAGACGGGGTAGAAGTACATGCAGGGTACACGGGAGAGGGCCTACCTCACATGAGAGGAGACACTGCCTACCAGGTGGGCAGACCACCCCGAGGACTCAGACGAGGGTAGCGGGGCTATCAGTCCCCGTGTCAGCTAACATGAGACTCGTGTCCACAAACGTGAGCAGGAGATGCCAATAAAGCTGTTTGTAAGGGAACTGGACAGCAGGTGCTGCGGGTGGTGCTGAACCAGGGGCCAGCAAACAAGGCAAATCCATGCTCCCAAAGTGGTCTGTAGATTCAACACAATCCCAGAATCACAGTAAGATTTTTTTTTTTTTTAAAATAAGAATTGGCGACTGATTCTAAAATGTGTATGGAAATGAAAAGGACCTAGAATAGCCAGCAGTTCTGATAAAGAAGAGTAATTGCTTTCCCATGAGACCAGAAGAACTGGATAGTACCCAGCTACCATTACTGAGCATTTTGATCAAATATTCTGTAGAGGAATCCTGATCAAAAGGGGGAAAATAAAGAATAGAATTTCAAATTCTCATGGAATCCAGACTTTTTGTAGCCCTTGAGGTTGGATGAACCCCTGAAACTATTGCCCTGAGATAATCTTTAAACCGCAAACCAAGAATACCACCTGGTGTCTTCTTCAAACCAAACTGTAGTTTACCTTAATTGGTAAAGAATGACTGCCGTGAGCATTGTGCTCTTTTAAGAACTGTCTATATGGGATCAGTCTAACAACAGCAACTCGGAAGATTACATAGGAAACTTAGGGGGCAGTGAGTTTATGTTAATGGAGAAGGAAAAATTCAGAAAAGGAGGGTGAGAATGGTTGCACAACTTGAAAATATCAATGTCACTGAATCGTACATGTAAAAATTGTTGAATTGCTGTATGTTCTATGTATATTCTCAACAACAACTAAGATAAAATAAGCTTTAAAAAGAAGACTTGGCGGGAAGAAGAATAGACAGGACCAGGGGTGGCCGTCACTGGAGAAGAGGAATGTGGTCTGAAGTGGACCAGTGAGCTGGACAGAGTGCTGGCACCGCTCAGTGAGGAAAGAAGAGTGTTTTCAGCAGATAATTCTGGAACAAACAGGCATCCTCAAGGATAAAAATGAACCTTGACCCTTAGCTCATACATAAAAACGAATTCAAATTGAATCATAGACCTAGTTGTCTTCAAGACGTTGAGGTTGGTTGGCAGTGACTTAGGACACAAAAACACTAATCATAGCAGAAAAACTATAAATTAGACTTGGTCAAAACCATAAATAATCATTGCTCTTCAAAAAATACTGGTAGTAGAATAGAAGACAAGCAAGAGATGGGAGAAAATTTCACAAAACTTACATATCTGACAAAGGCCTTGAATCCAAAATATATAGAATTTCCACAACCCAGTAATAAGATAGACAGTCCAGTTTTAAAATGGACAGAGGGCATGGCCCTTGCATTGGATGACAAGGAAGGCACCCAGCAAGTGGTGACTTGCTCTGCATCCTTTGTCCTGAGAGGTACCTGAAGTCCCTGGCGAGTGCTGCCACACAGCCCAATAAGGCTCAATCGAACTCAAGGACAGTAACAACGGGTAGCAAGGGCCCCTAGCAGCTGTGGCTTCCGATTGTTTCTGGAAGGAATGGCCCTTCCGAGGGTTCACAGGGTGAATTCCTGAAGCACGGGGTCAGACATGGGCCAGCCAGGCCCCTGGACGCTTCAGTGTGTTTTTTCCTGGACTTCTCGCCACAGTGCAGAGCCACTGCTGGGTCCTGCTTGTGACCAGGCCAGCCCTCGCACCTCAGCCATCTTCCTTAGCTGCTGTGACTGCTTCATGAGGCCGATCAGGAGTGGATGCAGAAAATGCTCAATTGTCTGAGTCAGTGACACAGACTTTCCCTTCTAGGTATATACCTAGGGTTGGGATTGCAGGGTCACATGTTAGTTATGGGTTCAACTTTTTGAGTAACCGCCAAACGGTTTTCCACAATGGCTGTACCATTTTGCATTCCTACCAGAAATGAATGAGGGTACCAGTTTCTCCACAGCCCCACCAGCACCTGTTGTTTTCCATGTTTTTGACCATTGCCATTCTAATGTGGGTGAGGTAGCATCTCATTGTAGTTTTGATTTACATCCGTAGTGGCTAATGAGACTGAATACCAACTGAGATGTTTCAGCAAACGGATGCAATGTTGGAAGTGCCGCTTACTCATCTATGCCAAGAAATTTGAAAGACAGCCTCCTGGCCAACCGACTGGAAGAGATCCATATTTCTGCCCATTCCAAAGAAAGATGACCCAACAGAATGTGGAAATTATTGAACAATAACATTAATACCACACACAAGTAAAATTTTGCTGAAGATCATTCAAAAGCAGCTGCAGCAGTATATTGACAGGGTACTGCCAGAAATTCAAGCTGGATTCAGAAGAGGACCTGGAACGAGGGATGTCATTGCTGATGACAGATGAATCTTAGCTGAAAGCAGAGAATACCAGAAAGATGTTTACCTGTGTTGGCTTGCTGAAAGTGAGGAGGATTTGAAGCACTTACTGATGAAGATCAAAGACCACAGCCTTCAGGATGGATTAAACCTCAACATAAAGAAAACAAAAATCCTCACAACTGGGCCAATAAGCAACATCATGATAAATGGGGAAAATATTGAAGTTGTCAAGGATTTCATTTTACTTGAATCCACAATCAATACCCATGGAAGCAGCAGTCAGAAAATTAAAAGATGCATTGCATTGAGCAAATCTGCTGCAGAAGGCCTCTTTAAAGTGTTGAAAAGCAAAGATGTCACTTTGAGTACCAAGTTGAGCCTGACCCAAGCCATGGCATTTTCAGTCTCCTCGTCTGCGTGTGAAAGCTGGACAGTGAACGAGGAAGACTAAAGAAGATGCTTTTGAATTATGGTATTGGCAAAGAACGTTGACTGTACCATGAACTGCCAAAAGAACGAACATATCTGTCTTGGAAGAAGTACAGCCAGAGTGCTCCTTAGAAATGAGGATGGTGAGACTTTTTCTTACATACTTTGCGCATGTTATCAGGAGGTACCAGTTCCTGGAGAAAGATGTCATGCTTAGTAAAGTACAGGTAGAGGGTCAGCTAAAAAGAAGCCCCTCAATGACGTGGAGTGACAGCGGTTGCAACAGTGGATTTAAGCATAACAATGATTGTGAGGATGGCGCAGGACTGGGCAGTGTTTCCTTCTGTTGTACGCGGGGTCATTATGAGTCAGAATCAACTTGACGTCACCTAACAACAGCAACAACCATGGCTAATGATGTTGAACATCTTTTTCAGGTGCTTTTGGGCCATTTCAGTATCCTCTTCGGTGAAATGTCTGTTGCACCCTTTGCTCATGTTTTGATTGGATGTCATTCTAGTTTTTAAAAATATTCTACTGTAACACTATTTTTACAGCTGTTGTATTTCTTATTTACTTACCCAGTTCCCGCTGCTAGACATCTGATTCATTTCCAGTGTCCTTGCTTTGTACCAGCTCCTGTTCACTAGATTCTTATGGTTGTTTGGGTTAGTATTTGGCTTTCTTTAGAATCTGCTCTTCTGCTACCAGTCTCGTGCTATTTTTAAGTTCTAAAAAAAAGTTTTATTGGAAATTTTATTAGAGTTAGATTAAATTTATTAACTAATTTAGAGAGAAGGTGTATCTTAATAATTATAGAGTCTTTCCATTCAAGCATGTGTGCTTCTCTGTTACATATTCAGGTCTTCCTTTAAGTCTCCCTTTTTCCTGGACTTCATAGTTGTATTCATATTGGCGCTATGTATTTCTTGTTAATATATACCGAGGAATTTTGTTTTATTTTTGTTCTTTTGTTGCTATCATGAAAGTGAACTTTGGTTTCACTATAATTTTTTCTGACTAGTTCCTGCTGACACAGAAGAGCCACTGCTCTCGTATTCTGTGTGTGAGCGCTGCATTACCAGCTGTCTTAGTACTTCTGGTAGTTTTTCAGTGATTCTTTTGGTTTTCCAGGTTGACAGCTTATGCCAGTTTTACCTTTCTTTCATATATTTAGATCACTTTGTTTTCCTTGTCTTATTGCATTGACCAGCATTTTCAAAACTGTATTAATTACTAGTGGTGAGAGCAGATAGTCTTGTTCCTGATTTTAACGGGTCCGCTTCCACCTTCACTACTGAATGCAGTGAAGGCATTTTGGTTTAATGTGGATATTCTTAATCAGGTTAAACATGTTCCTTATACTCTGAATGACTGAGACTTCTTAAATCATAAACAGGTATTAACTTGATCATGCCTTTGGACATCTATCAAGGTAATCACCCACTATTCATTCATTTCACAAACTGTCATCCAGTGTCTGTTGTGTGCCAAGTCCCACGATAGGGGCAAGGTCTCTGGGGGACCTCATGATGCTTGTGGTTCCCACGAGAATTTTCCCTCTGTGCATCCTTCCCAGGCGGTCACGTCACCTCTGGTTTAAGCTGTGGTTCCCACTAACCTGTCGCTGGGCCAAGTTCTGGAGGTCAGAGCCCTGAAATCCAGGAGAGTGCCCTTCGGTGACCCTGCTCCTCTGGTGTCCTGTCTGCCCGTGGCCTCAGGGCAGGGACTGCAGTGTGAGCTGTTCCTGCTGGATCTGGCCAGCGGCACAGGGGGGTGTGGGCTGAGGGCAGAAAGCTGGGCCAAAGGAAATGAAGGAGGGGGTAGGTCAGGACTTGGGGGTGCCTTCCTGGGAAATAGAAAGCAATCAAGGAGTGGCACCCACATTCTTAAGAGGCAGCGAAAGATGGGTTATTTGAAATGCACCGTATTTTTAAGTTGTTGGCACTTAAATTCACTCCTCCTTTGTTGGCTGTTTCAGCTCTCCGCCACCAGGGGTGTTCCTTGAGAAGGGCTGTGAGACTTACCGGGACTATGGCGTGGATGGTCCTCTGCTCCACTACAGGTAGGTCTGCTTGCCTCTGTCTGGCAGGCTTGGTCAGAGGGTCTCTTCCCGGGGGTTCTGCCCTGGCAAGGAGGTGCCGTGTGTGGTGCCGCAGTGGTGAGGCTGCTGGAAGCTGGAGCCAGGCTGTGGTTTGTCTTCAGGTTGAAATGGATGCAGGGGTGCGGTCACCACGGATAGAGAGGGATGGCCACTCGGGGCCCGTCATCCTCTCCTCGCAAGGCTAATGTGAGCTCCCTGCCTAGTGGGAGCCTGTTCCCACCAATGAAGCAGTCCAGCTGTCTGCGCACAGGGTGATGGCGACCTACTGTTGGCTAACGCGTGGTGCTGGCTCTGCAGCCTGGGTCCGCTTGGGCTGTGCCAAGAGTGCCACAGGCCCACTAGCTCCCACAGATGTGATGACTGTCATGCTAGGGATGCTGGGTGGCAGGTGATCAGTGGCATGTCTTCCTACCCTGGGGTGGGGGCCATGAAGGGAGCCCAGCGGTCTCCCCACTCCCTGTGCTCTCCCAGTGCCGGAAGGCATTCAGAGTCCGAACGTGCGTCTGGGGCATGGTCCTTCGTCCAGACGTGCTTACTAAGCCTTGGCCAGAGCCTGGGGGAGTGAGCATGGGTAAAGACCACCACCCAGGTGGCGGACAGCACAGACGAGTGCAGGAGCCACCCTGACCACATGCATGGCTGAGCCAGGCAGAGTATGAGTGTCGTGGTCGTTGGCCAGTGGCCACGTCCCAGGTTGGAAACGATCGACCTGAGGCTCAAGATGCCAAACGTCCGGCATGACCAGCATTGGGCGGGGCTGGGAGTCAGGTCAAGGCTCCCCAGGGGCTGTGGGCACAGGTGTGGGCGGTGCTGGGTGGAGCCGGGAGTCAGGTCATTGCTCCCCAGGGGCTGTGGGCACAGGTGTGGGCAGTGCTGGTTGGGGCCAGGAGTCAGGTCAACGCTCCCCAGCGGCTGTGGGCACAGGTGTGGCAGCGCTGGACAGTCACAATTCTGTTTAGGGTCAGGGTACAGAGCGGGGACTACGAGCGGTGCACTGGCCTGGGCAGGGAGGGCCGCCACCCTCTCTGAGCCCCACCGGAGCCACTGTGGTTGGAAAGGGGAGTCCTGAGGAGCCCGCTGCCCTGCCTGGGTGGGCTGGGGTGGGGCTCAGGGCCCTTTCAGATCTGGAGCCTCCCTCTGCCTGGTGCCGGGCTGGGAGCTGCAGATGAGGCACTGACAGGCACGGCACCCGTGCAGGAGGTGTGTGGGGGAACCCTGCAGGCAAGAAGCGGCAGGACCGGCAATCTGGGGCATCCAGCCACTCACAGAGACCACAGCGAGGGCGGTGAGCTGCTACCTGATGCACACCCCCAAGACCCAGGGCCTCAAGTGAGCCACGCTTTCCTCCCAACAGGGCCTCCTCGCTGCAGTGGACCACGGGGACCAAGGAGCGCATGCTCATCAAGGTCACCGACCGCGAGCCCAGCTTCCTCGCCCCCCAGGGCAATGGCTTCCCTGCCAACGGCCAGCCTGGGGCCCGGGCCCGGAGGCCGTCCGGTGGCCAGCACTCCCCGGGCCTGCAGACATTTGCTTCCGATACAGACAGTGGCGTCTTCTTCCCTGAGAGGCGGCCGTCACCCTTCCTGAAGAGGGCCGAGCTCGTGGGGGGCTGCTCCCCACTTCCAGGCCGCGGGGGTGAAGCCTTCTGCACCCCACTGCAGGCTCAGCCCCGCAAGCCTTCCAGTGATTCCCAGCCCTCCTCCCCACGCTACGCCTACGAACCCCCACTCTACGAGGAGCCCCCTGTGGAGTACCAGGCCCCCATCTATGATGAGCCCCCTGTGGACATGCAGTATGAGGTCAGCGGGGCCTACAAGGCGGGCTCGCCCCAAAAGTCACCCATGCGCAAGCCACGTCCCTTCCTGCAGTCACCCAAACACGCATCCCCCTCACCCTACCAGCAACTGGTGCTCACCAAGCAGAGAGGCCCTGAGCGCTTCATGAGCCTGGACTACAGCCCCGCGGGCAAGGAGTACGTGCGGCAGCTGGTCTACGTGGAGCAGGCGGGCTCCAGCCCCAAGCTGCGCGCCGGCCCGCGCCCCAAGTACACACCCAACCCTGGCGGAGGCTCCTACTCGCTGCAGCCCAGCCCTTGCCTGGTGAGGGACCAGCGTGTGGACACTCGCTCGGGGGACTACAGCAGCATGGAGGGGCCTGACTGCCGGCACGGCCCCCCACCCACGCCACTGCCCCCCGCGCAGGATGACACCATGTCCTGGTCCAGCCAGCAGGACACCATGTCCTCCACGGGCTGCTCCCCTGGCCCCCGCAAGAGGAAGAGCAGGAAACCCTCCCTGTGCCAGGACCCCAACGCATCATCCACGGACGGCTCAGGGGACCGTGACCCTCTCGGCAAGCCCCTTCTGGCCGAGGAGCGGCCCTCGTGCGGGCCCAGCCTGGCCCCGCTAAAGCCCACGAACGGACGGACGGGTGAGGCAGAGGGGTCGCGGGGCGCCTGCGAGCCCTTTGTGGCGCAGGCGCGGCTGGCCTGGGAGGCCCAGCAGGTGCACCACCACATGAAGCAGCGGAGCAGCTGGGACTCACAGAAGGATGGCTCAGGCTACGAGAGCGATGGCGCCGTGCCCCTGCCCATGCCGGGGCCTGTGGTGCGCGCCTTCAGTGAGGACGAGGCCTTGGCCCAGCAGGAGAGCAAGCACTGGAAGAGGAGCACCTTTGAGAAGCTCGGCTTCCCCCAGCTTCTCCTTGAGAAGAGCATTTCTGTCCAGACCAACCTGGCCTCCCCGGAGCCTTACCTGCACCCTTCACAGGTAACGCGGCAGGTGGGCGGGAAAGGGTGGGGCCCATGCCACCCTGAGACAGCTACCCGCAGTGGTGGGGCCTGGGCGGGCGCAGAGGTGGGGTCCTCGCAAGGCACCCTTCTCAAGCCTGGCTTCCTGAGATGCGGCCCTGCCCCAGCACCCTACCTGCTGTGAGGACCTGAGATAGGAGCCCCGGGGCCTTCATCACACAGGCCTCCTCACCTCTGGATCCCGGGAGACCTGGCTGTGACTCTAGGCCGCAGAGGTGGGCAGTGGAGAGGGTGGGAGAGAGCAGGCATGCCGGCATGGGGGCAGAGAGATCATGGGGTCAGGTGGTCTGGTGTTCGGGCCATCCAGGGGGAGGGTATAGGGGTGCAGGGTTGCCCTGGGGTGGGGGTACGGGAATGTCCATGAGGGTATACGGTGTCATCTGGAGACGTTTGGAGGTACACCACCATCCACTGGGGTATAGGGGCACAGGGTCACCTACAGGGCATTGCAGGGCCACCCACAGGGGCGTGCAGGGCCTTCCAGTGGTGTGGGGGGGTTGCAGGGCCAGCCGTGGCTACAGCAGGAAGAGGTTCTAGGGGCCTGGTTGGGGAAGGTGAGGGCATCACCCCCAAGACCTG
Source organism: Dugong dugon (assembly GCA_030035585.1). Lineage (NCBI taxonomy): Eukaryota > Metazoa > Chordata > Mammalia > Sirenia > Dugongidae > Dugong > Dugong dugon. The sequence goes on along the minus strand of CM057474.1, from coordinate 102,503,069 downwards.
CACCTGGGGAGCTCATTGCTTCATGCTTGTGGTTTCTCTGCTTGTCAACTCAGCTTCAAGCCCCTTGCTCTTGTGGACCCTCAGGGCGGGGGCACTGTCACCCCCACCACCCATGCAGACAAGGATGGGCTTCTGCTCAACCTTCTGCCGCCTCCATCCCCCCATTTCCAGGACCCTCACCCTCCAGGTAGGGCTTGGGCTGCCTTGGGCCAGCTGGACCTTTCCTTCTGGGCGGACCTGTGTCTGCGGCTCACGAGTCTCTTGCAGACCCTGAGCCGTCGGAAACTGAAGGCTGAGTCTTCCTCCGACCTTCCACCCGTGAGGGGATGGGCACTGCGTTAAGCGCTGTTGCTTGGGGCGGGGCTCGGCTTCCTCCTGCCCAGCCCCTCCACAGCCCTGGGCCTCCTTCCTCAGGCACTGCCTGCGCGCGGGGTGCCTCCACAGCCCCCATCCTAGCGACTCAGAGGGGACATCTCCACCAGAGGGCACAGCCCCGGGCTCACTCCCTGAGTCAGGCCCCAGGGATGATGGGTGTGGAGATGGACTTTGAAACCACAGACCCTGGGTTGCTGCCCCCATTCCCCCCTGCAGGCCGCACCCTGTCTGCTTCTGCGACCTCACATCCCCTCTCCAGGGTGGGGCAGCACTTCCCTGGCAGGTGGACAGAGCAGAGTAAGCGCAGGAAGCCAGCTTGGGCCTGGCCCCAGGACCCAGTGACATTGGTGTCCTCACTCCTTCCCCTGCTCCCCTCCCGTACCCAGCTCACACCCCTGGGCTGTGGTCAGCTGGCCCTGCCCCTAATGGCCCAATTGCCCTCCCCAGTCCGAAGACCTCGGCTCCTGTGCCCAGTTTGAAAGTGGCCGGCAGGGCCGCAGCATGATGCCCAGCGCCAGCTGCGTCTTCCCTGCCTTCACACTGCGCAAGCCCTCCTCAGAGACAGATATCGAGAACTGGGCCTCTAAGCACTTCAACAAGCACACGCAGGGCCTCTTCCGGCGCAAGGTGTCCATCGCCAACATGCTGGCCTGGAGCAGTGAGTCCATCAAGAAGCCCATGATCATGACCAGCGACCGGCATGTGAAGAAGGAGGCCTGTGAGATCTTCAAGCTCATCCAGATATACATGGGTGACCGGCGGGCCAAGGCTGACCCGCTACACGTAGCACTAGAGGTGGCCACCAAGGGCTGGAGCATGCAGGGCCTGCGGGACGAGCTCTACATCCAGCTCTGTCGGCAGACCACTGAGAACTTCCGCCTTGAGAGCCTGGCGCGCGGCTGGGAGCTCATGGCCATCTGCCTGGCCTTCTTCCCGCCCACGCCCAAGTTCCACTCCTACCTGGAGGGCTATATCTACCGGCACATGGACCCTGTCAACGACACCAAAGGTAAGGCCCGGGCACGGAAGCTCAGCTGCCTGGTTCAGCATGGTCACAGCACCCAGCCCTGGGCCTACCTGGCCCCTTCACACCCTGGGTCTGTGGCGAGGTAAGGTTGGGGCCGTGGTGAGGGCTTCCTGACTATGCAGGCCACACCGGTGAGTGCACCGGCCCTGACAGCTCCTGCTGCAGGCGGGTACCGTGGGAGCAGCAGGTATGTGGGACGGCATGTAGGGAGGGTGAGGTGCCATGCGGGAGCGCTGGTTCCATGAAGACTCTGTGCAGGTCCCCCGGGCATGAGTGTGCTCAGGGCGCCCTTGTGGCATGCAGACTCGATCTGTGTCCTGGACCCTTAGAAGAGCTGCGTTCACGCCAGGCAGAGGGTCCTGGGGCACCCCCAGGGCAGTTGCCAGCCTGGCCTCAGTGTCTAGGCCATCTAGGTCCCAGTGCAGTGAGGAGCCCAGCTGTAGGGAGAGTGGTGGAGACTTTGATGAGGCTGCTTTGAGCACTGGCGCCATCCAGCACGTCCGTGTCGGGGGAGGTTCTGAAGCGAAGAGGTTTCTGCCCAGGTGTGCAGTGTCAGACGCGGATCGCTGAGTCAGCAGACGCACCTCACCTCCAGTTGGCACTCCTCTGTCCGGGGCCCCATCCCTGGTCTTCAGGGCCTTTCTGGGAGCAGGTGGCCCTGGGAGCTGCGTCCCCATCAGTTTTGTAATTCACCTCATCACTTCCAGAGGGTCCTTGAGCCAGAGGCCGTGACAGAAGTATTTGTGTCTCCAGTGCCCACGTAGCTTGTGGCCCATAACAGGCACTCACAAAACATCTGCTGAGGAAAAAGAAAACAGGTAGGAGACAGATAGTCAGAGGCCACAGGACCAGGACCGGGTTGGCCTAGAAGAGCCAACTAACCAGGTGTTCTGCCCAGCCATCTCTCTCATGGGCCCAGCAGTTCATTCCCCTTCACCTAGGGGTTGTGCGCCCTCTGTCCTAGTGATTTATGTTCATGGGGCCCCAGCCTGCATGTAAGCATGAGTGGGCTTCAGCCCCAGCGACTCTGGCTTCAAGGCACCCAGAGTAAGGCCTGTGTGGTTCTAGAGCCGTCAGATGAACTGGGACCACGGAAGGGACTTGGAGCTGTATGTAGTCTGCTGGTGGGTCTTGTGTCCCATCTGTGGGGTCTGGGCTTACGTCTGTGGCCAGCATTGCCTGGCAGCCAGAACCCCAGTCTCCTGCCTGAGACCCACTCCCAGGTGGACTTCTGTCGGAGGCAGGCCTTACACCTCCACACAGTGTGGCCACCCCCATCGCAGATGGCCCTTCCACTCCTCTAGAGCAGCCTGCTGTCTGAGGAGGCCCACCTAGCCTTGATAATTGTCCTCTCAGACTCACATGGGTCAGTGTGCTGGCTGCTCCTTGTCATAAAGGTGGTACCCTGTCAGTCCAGGAGGAGGCCACCTTTCCTCCAAAGGATCAGCAGGTCTGCTGCGTAGTTCTGAGATGCATGGCTGTCACCAATAAGGAGCCTGAGGCTTAGAGGGATGAGTGCCTTTCCTGAGGGACACGGCTCGTGAGAGGAGCAGCTGAGTCCAGCTCCTGTGTGTGGCTTATCACCCCCATCCACCTGCCTGCCTTGGCCTCAGGAGCCTTTGATTCATCCACCAGCATCAGCATCTGCGTGATGTCTACTGTGTGATGGCTCTCCCTGGTGAACCACCAAGCATCACACTGTCCAAGGTGGGCCTGGCCCCAGCCAAAGTTGCATGAGCCCCCCTTGGCTTAGCCTCATCTTGTAGATGGTCACACCTTTGTTCCTGGCACCAGCCGGGGGCTTTCATGGCTCATCTCCCTGTGACCTCCCTTAAACAGGCTTTCCTAGCACAGACATTGCAGAGGTGCTTGGCAGTGGACATAACGGATCCTGAGGTTTCATTCACTGCTCATGCTTTTGTTCATTCAACAAAACTTAACTGGCTTCCAGTTAAAGATGGCAGATTGAATGTATGCATTTAATTATACTCTGCCTTGAACTCCTGCTAAAGTAACAGAGAAGGAATTTTTAAAAGACAGAAGCCCACAAGGACAAAGAGAAGGAAGAGGAACAACAACAGTGTTCTGGAAGCTGGTAGGAAACTGACTTGGCCAACCAAAGAAAGTTAGGTCCTGATCAGATGGTGGAAAAAGCTGAGAAGCTGAAGCAGGTAACAAACCCTTAAAAGCTCGGGAGTGGATGTATCCAGCTTCCTCTAGCAATGGGAGAAAGGGGTGTCCTTGATGCTAAAAACAAAAGGACTAGTTTAAGAAACAGGGCAGCTACAGTGGAGTGGGTGAGAACATTGAGTCTGGATGCAGACCATCTGAAGTCAACTCCCAGCTACAGTATCAAGATATAGCATATTTTGGGCCTTAAAGTCTCAGGAAATTTTAAAGAATATAAATCGTAGAAAAGTGTTTTCTCATAACACAATGAAATTAAGAATTGGAAACACAAAGCTATGTGGAAAACCAAGTGTTGGGTCAGATAAGAAATCAAAAGGGAAATAACAAAGGTTTTTGAACTGGAAGACAGTAGGGGAAAAAAAATTAATTTGTAGATGCAGTCAAAGCAGTTCTTAGAGGGAAATTTATAGCACCTAAATGTGCATAGGGTCTCCATGAGTCAGAATCAACTCAACGGCAGTGGGTTTGGGGTTTTTTTGGTTTTAAATGCCTGTATTAGAGAAAAATCAACAGCCTTGACTTCTACTTTAAGAAACTTAAAAGGGGGGTGTGGGGGGGAAGCAAATTATGCCAAAGAAGGTAGAAGAAAGGAAATAATGAAGATCAAAGTGGAAATCATCGAATGGGAAAACAAAAACAATAGAGAAAATCAATGAAATTAAGAGCTGATTCTTTGAGAAGATTTGAGAAAATTGATGAATGAGAAATGACATTACCATAAATTGTACAGGTACTAAAAGGACAATAAGGAAATATTATGAACAATTAATGCCAATAAACTTGACAGTTTGGATGAAATGGACAAATTCCTCGAAAGACACAAACTACTCAAAAGTAACAACTGAATAGCCATATGTCTATTAAAGAAATTGCATTTGTACTAAAAAACTTTTCCACAAACAAAAATTCCAGGCCCAGTTGGCTTTACTAGTGAGTTATACCAAACATTTAATTGTTTATGTAGCAGTTTTACAAAAACTCATCCAGAAAATTGAGGTGGAGGGAATACTTCCCAACTCTTTCTGTACCAAAACTGGAAAAACACATTACAAGTAAAGTACAGACCTATATCCCTTGTGAACATAGACGTAAATATTCATAACAATATTTTAGTAAATTTAATCCAACAGTATATTAAAAATATAATGTATCATAACCAAGTGGCGTTTATCCAAGGAACACAAGGTTGGTTTAACATTTGAAAATCAAGCAATATAATTCACCATGTCAACAGAGTAAAAAAAAATCCTATGATCATCTCAGCAGATGTAGGAAAAACATTTTAAAAAATCCAACATTAATTCCTGTAAAAACTCTAAACTAACTCGGTATAGAGGGAACGTCCTCAACCTGGTAAAAAACATATATAAAAAACCTATAGCTGACATCATACTTAATGGTGAAAGACTGGATGTTTTCCTCCTGAGATCAGGAACAAGGCAGGTACCGCCAATCTCACCACATCTATTCAGTATCATACAAAGTTCCAGCCAGTGTAGTAAGGCGGAAAAATAAACAAAAAGCATCCAGGCTGGAAAGAAAATGTACAGTTGTCTTTATTCACAGGCTACATGATCTTCTACATAGAATGTCTTATGGAATCTACCAAAAAAAAAAAAAAAAAATCTAGCACTAATAAGTGAGTTTAGCAAGATTGCAGGATACCAGACCAAATATATTTAAAAAATCCTATTTACTAGTAACAAGCCATTGGAAATTGAGTTTTTTTTTTTAAATACATTTATAATAGCATTTCAAAATGCAATATGCATAATTCTGACAAAAGATGTGTAATACCTCTATACTGAAAACTACAAAACATTGCTGAAAGAAATTAAGACCTAAATAAATGGACAGATACATCATATTTATGATTCAGAAGGCTCAGAATTGTTAAGATGTGAGTTGTATTTATTGATCTGTAGATTCAGTCCTAATCAAAATCCCAATAGGTTTTTTGTTTGTTTGTTTTTAGAAGTTGACATGCTGATTCTAAAATTTATACAAAATACAAATGACCTAGAATAGCCAAAACGCCTTTAAAAAAGAAGGAAAGTTCAAGGGTTAACACTGCCTGAATTCAAGATTTGTGGTTTTGGCATAAAGTAGACAATAATTTGTTGTAACAGAATGGAGTCCAGAAATAGACCCTCACATATATGGTCAGTTAATTTCCCACAGAGGTGCAAAGGCAATCCAGTGAAGAAAGGATAGTCTTTTTATCAAATGGTGCTGGGACAATTAGATATCCATATGCAAAAACAAAAACTTCAGTCCATAGTTTGCAAAACTTATTTCAAAATCAATCATAGATCTAAATAGAAAATCTAAAATTATAAAATTTCTAGAACAAAATATAGGAGGAAATCTTTTTGTCAGACAAAGATTTCTTAGATATAACACCAAAAGTGTGATTCATGAAAGAAATTGATAAATTGGATTTCATCAAAATTATATTTTCTGCCCTTCAAAAGACACTTAAAAAAATGAAAAGACAAGCAAGGAGAGAAGGAAAGGATGATCCATATGGTACTGGATTAGAGTTGGAGACATCAGTATGAACCCGTGTTTAGATTAATATAGATACACGTGACTACATAAAGAAATATTTATAGATATGTATCTATACACAGGGTTAGTACATACACATACATTTCTTTGCTCTGTCAACTCAGAGGGCCTAGAAGCAAAGACACCCCAGTATCAATGAGTATATCCATCACCCAGATATTGGTTTCTAAATACCTTTTTCCAATAATAGGAACCAGGGATCCTTGGAGAAATGGCTGATTCTAGGGCTGAGGCAGGGAATATACCAGATGAGCCAGAAAGTAAGGAAGTGCCAGGGGACATGGGATAATAGATATATGCCAAAGGGACACAGGAGCAAACTGAAAGAGGTCCCAGTGTCCAAAGCTGAAACGAGTTGAGCAACAAAATTAAGTCATATTGGGTTGTAACCCAAAGTATAAAATTGTTGTTGGGTGCTGCTATAGAGACCCTACGTACAACAGAACTAAACACTGCCCAATCCTAGGCCATTCTCACAATCTTTGCTCTGTTTGAACCCATTGTTGAAGCCACCGTGTCAATCCATCTCATTGAGGATCTTCCTCTTTTTTGCTGACCCTCTACTTTACCAAGCATGATGTCCTCCAGGGACTGATCCCTCCTGATAAAATGTCCAAAGTATGTGAGACGAAGTCTCGCCATCCTTGCTTCTAATGAGTATTGTGGCTGTACGTCTTCCAGGACAGATTTGTTCATTCTTTTGGCAGTCCGTGGTATATTCCGTGTTCTTCGCCAACACCGTAATTGAAAGGCATCTTCGTTCTTCTTTACTCGTTGTCCAATTTTCACATGCATGTGAAGCAGCTGAAAGCACCATGGCTTGGGACAGGCGCACCTTAGTCCTTAAAGTGACATCTTTGCTTTTTAATACTTTAAAGAAGTCTTTTGCAGCAGATTTGCCCAGTGCAATGCATCATTTGATTTCTTGACTGCTGCTGCTTCCATCAGCATTGGTTGTGGGTTCAAGTAAAATGAAATCCTTGACAACTTCAGTTTTTTCTCTGTTTATCATGATGTTGCTTATTGGTCCAGTTGTGAGGATTTTTGTTTTCTTTATGTTGAGTTGTAATCCATATTGAACACTGCTCTTTGATCTTTATCAGTAAGTGCTTCAAGTCCTCTTGACTTTTAGCAAGCAAGGTTGTGTCCTCTGCATACCACAAGTTGTTAATGACTCTTCTTCCAGTCCTGATGCCACTTTCTTCTTCATATAGTCCAGCTTCTCAGATTATTTGTTAAGCATACAGATTGAATAGGTATAGTGAAAGGATACAACCCTGACGCACATCTTTCTTAACTTTAAACTACACAATATCCCCTTGTTCTGTCCAAATGACCGCCTCTTGGCCTATATACAGTTTCCTCATGAGCACAATCGAGTGTTCTGGAGTTTCCATTCTTTGCAATGTTATCCATAATTTGTTATGATCCACACAGTTGAATGGCTTTGCATAGTCAATAAAACACGGGTAAACATCTTTCTGGTATTCTCTGCTTTCAGCTATGATCCATCTGACATCAGCAGTGATATACCTGATTCCACGTCCTCTTCTGAATCCATCTTGAATTTCTGGCAGTTCCCTGTCCATGTACTGCTGCAACTGCTTTTGAATGATCTTCAGTGTGTGCTATTAATGATACTGTTTGATAATTTCCACATTCTGTTGGATCACCTTCTTTTGAATGTGTACAAATATGAATCTCTTCCAGTCAGTTGGCCAGGTAGCTGTCTTCCAAATTTCTTGCATAGACGAGTGAGGACTTCAGTGCTGCATCTGTTTGTTGAAGCATCTCAGTTGGTATTCCATCTATTCTTGGAGCCTTGTTTTTTGCCAGTGCTTTCAGTACAGCTTGGACTTCTTCCTTCAGTACCATCGGTTCTTGATCATATGCTACCTCCTGACATAGTTGAACGCCAGCCAGTTCTTTTTGGTACAGTTACTCTGTGTATTCCTTCCATCTTTTGATACTTCTGACATCATTTAATATTTGCCTCATAGAGTCCTTCAGTATTGCAGCTCAGGGCTTGAATTTTCTCTTCATTTCTTCAGCTTGAGAAATGCTGAGCTTGTTCTTTCCTGTTAGTTTTCTAACAGGAAATGTCTTTGCACATTTCATTATAATACTTTACTTTGTCTTCTCAAGCTGCCCTTTTGTTCAGCTCTTTGACTTCATCATTTCTTCCATTCACTTAGGTACTCTATGTTCAAGAGCAAGTTTCAGAGTCTCTTCTGACATCCGTTTTGGTCTTTTTTTTTCTCTCCTGTCTTTTTAATGACCTCTTGCTTTCTTCATGTATGATGTCCTTGATGTCATTCCACAACTCGTCTGGTCTTCGGTCATTAGAGTTCAATGCTTCAAGTCTATTGTTGAGATTGTCTCTAAATTCAGGTGGGATATACTCAAGGTCATACTTTAGCTGTCATGAACTTGTTCTAATTTTCTTCAACTTCAAATTGAACTTGCATATGAGCAGCTGATGGTCGGTTCTGCAGTCAGACCCTGGCCTTGTTCTAACTGATGATATTGAGCTTTTCCACCATCTCTTTCCACAGATGTAGTCAGCTTGATTCCTGCATATTCCATCCGGCAAGGTCCTCATGTATAGTCGCCATTTTTGTTGTTGAGAAAAGGTACTGCAACGAAGAAGTCGCTGGTCTTGCAGAATTCTGTCATGTGATCTCCAGCATCATTTCTGTTACCAAGGCCATATATTCCAACTGCCAATCCTTCTTTGTTTCCAGCTTCCGCATCCCAGTCACCAGTAATTATCAGTGCATCTTGCTTGCATTTTTGATCAATTTCAGACTGCAGAAGTTGGTAAAAATCTTCAGTTTCTTCATCTTTGGCCTTAGTGGTTGGTGCATAAATTTGAATAATAGTCGTATTAACTAGTCTTCCTTGTAGGCGTATGGATATTATCCTATCACTGACAGCTTTGTACTTCAGAATAGATCATTGTCAAAAAGAACACGATGCCATTCCTCTCCAATTTGTCATTCTAGGCATAGTAAACCATATGATTGTCTGATTCAGAATGGCCAGTACAAGTCTATTTCCACTCAGTAATGCCTAGGATATCAACGTCTATGCGTTCCATTTCATTTTTGGTGACTTCCAGTTTTCCTAGATTCATACATTGTACATTGCTAGTTCCCATTTTTAATGGATGTGTGCAGCTGTCCCTTCTCATTTTGAGTTGTGCCCCATCAGCAGATGAAGGTCCCAAAAGCTTGACTCCATCCACATTGTTAAGGTCGACTCTACTTTGAGGCAGCAGCTTTTCCCCAGTTGTCGTTTGAGTGCCTTCCAACCTGAGGGGCTCATCTTCCAGCACTATATCAGTGTTCCACTGTTGTTCATAAGGTTTTCAGAAGCAGACCGCCAGATCCTTATTCCTAGTCTGTCTTAGTCTGGAGGCTCAGCTGAAACCTGTCCACCAAGGGTGACCCTGCTGTTATTTGAAATACCTGTGGCAAAGTTTCCAATATCACAGCAACATGAAAGCCTGCACAGTATGAGAAACTGACAGACACGTGGTGGAAGTATAAAATAAGTATCCGTAAGTCCATACTGATAATATATGATTAGTTAGTTAGATAACAACAGACAAATCTGTGCAGAAGAATTCCAAATAATTTAGCTACTTGAGGTGGAGCATAACTCCCCACTCCTTAAATGTGAGTCGAACATAGTGACTTCCTTTTGAGATGCAGTATGGACAGGAGGAACAAAACAGTAACTATAGTGGAGAAACATGGCAAACACTGCCTCATCCAGTTGACCAGGGCCAACATCAACAGCAGTAAGTCATGTGGATATGACGTACCCTTGGTGTAATATGGTCCTAAGAACCCATGACCCCAGTCTAACCATGAGAAATTATCAGACAAGCCCCAGTTAAGAGCCATTCTGCAAAATTTCTGACCTGTTCTCAGGGGCTTCTGAGGAGCAGGGAAAAAAAAAAAGAATGAAGAAAAATGAACTGAGCTTGAGGGATCGATCTGTGGGACACCATCCAGCATACCAACATGCATTATGGGAATCCCAGGAGAAAAGAGAATGGGGCGGGAAAAATATTTGAAGAAATAATGGCTGTAAACGTCCCAAATCTGATAAAAGACATGACTGTACGCATCCAAGAAGCTCAACCTACTCCAAGCAGGATAAATGCAGAGGTCCACACCGAGATACTTTGTAGTCAAATTGTCAAAATCCAAAGAAAAAGAAAATTTTGAAAGCAGCAGGAGAAAAGCAGCTCATTACATACAAAGGATCCTCAATAAGATTAACAGCTGATTTTTTCTTAGAAATTACAGAGGACAGAGTCAGTGGGATGACATATTTAAAGTCCTGAAAGAAAAAAAACAAAAAACTTGTCAACCAAGAATTCTAAATCCAGCAAAACTATTCTTCAAGAATGAAAAATAAAGACATTTTAAGATGAACAAAAGCTGAGGGACTTCATTTCCAATAGACCTACCCTACAAGAAATGCTAAAGGGAGTCCCTTAGGACACCATACAGTAACTAACTTGAAGCCATAAGAAAAAGAAATACTAGTAAGGGTTACTTTAGAGGTTAATACAAAAGCTAATATTATTGTCCTTTCTGTTTGGTTTGTAACCTCTCTTTTTCCTGTATGATTTAGAAAGTAATGTTTAAAACAATCATTATAATCTGTGTTAATGGACAATCTATAAAGGTGTACTCTGTGACAATAACATAAAGGGAGAGGGATGGAGATATATAGGAGCAGAAGGTAGTATATTATTAAGACAAAGTTGGTATTATTCAAACTATACTGCTATAAGTTTAAGGTGTTATTTGTAATCCCCAAGGTAACCACTAAGGAGATAACGAAATATAGAGAGAGAAAGAAAAGGAAAGAAGATGGGAATAAAACTGGTACACCCCAAAAAGAAAAAACAACTAAATCCAAAATAAGGCATTAATGGAGGAATAAAAGCGCAAAAACATTTAAGACATACAGAAAACGAATACCTAGTTCACAGAAGTAAATCTTTATCAGTGATCACATTAAATGTAAATGGATTAAAATCTTCTGTTAAAAAGCAGAAATTGCCAGGTTGAATTTAAAAAACAGGCTCCCTCTGTATGCTATCTACAAGAGACTCACTTTAGATACAAAAACATAACAAAAAGGTTAAAAGGAAAAGAATGGGGAAAAAATATTCCATGCAAAAGAGAGCAAGGGTGGCTATATTTTTGTCAGACAAAATAGACTTTAAATTAAAACAGATTACAAAAGACAAAGAAGGACATTATATATTGACAAAAGTTTTGATCCATCAAGAAGATAGAATAATTACAAACCTGTATATACCTGGGAGCCCTGGTGGAGTAGTGGTTAAAGCACTTGGCTGCTAACCAAAAGGCCAGCAGTTCACATCCACCAGCCGCTCCTTGGAAACGCTATAGGCCAGTTCTACTCTGTCCTGTAGGATTGCTGAGTCGCAGTCAACTCGACAGCAATGGGTTTTTTTTTGTTTGTTTTTGATGTACCTTACAACAAAACCTCAAAATACATGAAGCAAAAATTGACAGAATTGAAGGGAGCAAGAGACAATTCTACAATAATAGAGACTTCAGTACCTCACTTTCAGTTATGTATGGAACAACCAGGCAGAAGACCAATACAGAAACTGAGGACTTGAACAGTATAAACCAGTCACACCTCACACGGATGGGACACTCCTCCCGACAGTAGAATACACATTCTTCTCGAGAGCACATGGAGCATTCAGAGAACCCCACGTACCCTTTGCTTGAGTTCACAGGTTAGCATTTTGCCCCATTTGCTATCTTTCTCTCATGCACACACTCTTCCCAGAGCATCTATTTGGTCCCCCTGAGACACATTTTGTTCTCCTGAACCATTGGAGGTTAGGCTACAAAGATCATGACTCTTCATCCCTAAGTATCTCAGCATGTACCTTCTAAGAGCAAGGAATTCCCCTTCATAGCAACCATCTCTGCCTTCCCCACCAGAGCAGCCACTGTGCTGGCCCTGAGGGTCCTGGGAAACCAGAACAAAGCCCTAGACAGGCAGTTTGGGGACTGGTGATGCCATGTGGGCCAGTGTGTGCTGGTGAAACACTGGCCGTCAGGTCGTGGGAGTCACGTGGCCAGGCGTGTTTGGGGGACAACAGCGTGAGGCGGCATCAAAGACAAGAGGTGGATGGGTGCGTGTGAGAGCAAGGGAGAAGAGCTGCACTCCGAGCCCCGTGGAAAAGGCCTGAGGGTGGGAGGGCAGAGGGTGGGGGACTGTGCGCTGGGAGGGATGTCAGAGCCCAGTGGGCATCCTTGGAGCATGCTAAAGCTGCCTCCCCTTCCCTGACCTCTGTCTGAGCAGACTGGACCTATCCTGACCCCTCCCACATCCTAGGGCTGGGGGCCCCATGGGGCTGTGAGCTTGGCAGGTGCCCTAACAACATGGCCGCCTCCCCTGCAGTGCCCAGTGTGGGGCCAGCCTGCCCTCACCCCCCAACACCCTATAGGCACTGTTCACCTTCATCCTGCCCAATTTTAGGGGCTTTGAAATTGGCAGGCTGGAGCCACCTTGAGCACTAGCCCAGGCATCCAGGACCACCACCGGCCGGCCCTGGTGCACAACCATTTAGGAATCCAAAGGGTGGGCCAGGGTCCCCTCGGAAGCCCCTCCCCCGGCTTCGCTGCCCTGGTGCCTCCCCTGCACTTCCTGCTCACTGCCAGCAGGAGGAGCTGCTCTCTGGTCCAAACAGTATTTGATGGCCAGGCTGTCTCATGGAGCCTGCATGTGCACATGTGCGCATACAGGTATACACACAGACATCCTTCCCATCCCCAGGGTCTGCACAGGAAACAGCCAGTTACACTCACCACCCCCACCACTCGCCGCACCACTCCCATGCTCCAGCCCTGCCAGCCCCCCGATGGGCATCGACGCCAGTCAGCCAGCAGAACCCAGGCCTGTCTCTCTTCATTAACCCAGCAGGGTGCGGCATCTCCCAGCTCATTTCCTCTGAACGGAGGCCCCATGGGCCCGTGCTCCCGGCCTCGTGTTCTGTGGTCCTCACCTTTGTGTTTGCTCCCCAGTCACACAGCACATAAAAGAGCTCCTGGAGAGAGACACTAAGAAGAAGTCCAAACTGAGAAAGAAACCCAAGCCTTATGTTGAAGAGCCGGATGGTAGGGGCCTCTCCTGCTGCCCAGTGCGGTGGCTGTGCCTGTGCCTAGCTCTGCTGTCTCTGCCTCGGCCACCCTGGCCTCGCCTCTAACCGCTTCTGGGCTGGGGGGTGGGAGCACTAACCCTCAGGTCTGCAGCTGCCTCAGGAGTGAGTTGAGGCCCCGGGGTCACCGGGGGTGCCAAACCCCAAGATCCCGGGCTGGGAGAGGTGGCTTCAGCCCCTAGATCTTTTTCTCTGTGCTCCAGCCATTTCCAACTTGCATGCTGGGGGTGGGGGTGGGGGGAGGGGTGCAGTTTGCCAAGGCATCCCGGAGGTGCAGTCCCCAGGTGAGTGAGTAGGGTGGGCCTGGCCCGTTGGGAGGCTCACGGGTGGGTGAGGGGGTACTCTGGGGGAGCAGAGCCTAGCATTCGGAAGTTGGGAATAACTCCTTTCTTTCCTGGGTACCCTCTTCAGCACCCTCACAGTGTTACCAGTGCCTCCTAATCGGCCCCCACCTCTTCTCCTGTGCCCTGGCCCAGGGCCCCTGCCCACCACCATGTGTCTGTTTTGTCCAGGGCACTCTGCGAGCCCAAGGCTGTCCCTGTCTGGGAGCTGTGTTGTGGGTCAGCCCGCCTCGGGCCCTTCAGGCACCTTTCTGTATGCTGAGCTGTCTCCACCCAATCTTGACTCGCTCCTTTCTCTGCGTGGAACACAAGTCCTCTGAGACCACTCAGCCTGGGGAGGCCCTCCTTGACTGCACGCCGTCTGTAGGGCCCCAGGACAAGGCCAGGGGTGCTTGCTGCAGGGGAGGCCTGCTTAGGACCGGCTGCTGAGCCAGGAGAAGGCTGAAGGGGCATGGAGAGCTTATGGCTGGGCTGGTGGGCACGATGGCTTGCGAAGAACAGGTGGGCATCTGGCCTCATGGCCCTGCGGTCCTGGGCCTGGAGGCTGTGCCCATGGCAGCACCAGGTCAGAGACCACAGACCCTAGACTCCGGCACATGCCCCACCGGCCGCCACAGTTAGGACACCAGCGGCCTTGTCTGCTGAGGACTCAGGGATGAGGCTCTGTGCTCTGCCCTGTGGCCTGTTCTCTAGCTGTGCCTCCCGAGCCCTCGAGGTGGGCCTTGTCCTGTCCCCAGCCTACAGAGGAGGCCAATCAGCTGGGGTCTGCCCGCCCACCCGCCATAAGAGCAGCCTGAGACAGAGCTCAGCCTGTGCCCCCATGGGGCCTGAGGCCAGGGAAAGGTGGCACATACTCGGCCCCTTCTGCACTGGCCCGAGACCCTGGGGAGAAACACTCTGCCCCTGGCTTCCTGCTTGCAAAGCTCTCCTCTGTGCCTGCTCCGGCCTAAGTTGCGTTTGTTTGGCCGCATTCCACTGTCTGCAGTGGGAATGGGACCCACCCAGGGAGCCACGGAGCAGCTCCAAGCTCACAGATGGGGCTGGAACTGGGGCTGTCTGCATGGGAGCTTGGGGTCCTCCGAACCCGAGACATTATCTAGGACTTAACGTTCTAGGATAAATGCTTTAATTGTGTCATTTTGATTACTCTTTTTGAAAAAAAACATCGCTTTACCAGAGTGCCAAAACTGTTTCATGATGAAACTAGCGAGACGCAGGGACTCAGATTTGAGGCTGCCGCGGCCCTGGCACGCAGGTGATGTTACTGGCTTGGATCCTGGGGCTGCACGCACGTGGCCCTGTGCCTCTGTCTGCCCATCCCTGGCCCAGAAGGCGTTTCCACGACTCTTCCCACTTTCTGTGTCTGGTGTATGGTCTTTCTGCTGCTCCTCCGTCCCAGATGCATCCAGGTGGGGTGTCTCCGTGGTCTGTGTGTCCGGGTTGCCCATCAAGCCCCCTGGAGTGCCAGAACCACCAGGGGCATGAAGCTCTAAGGAAATGCACCCCCTCGGGCTAGGAGGCCAGGGCTTTCTTGAGGTGCCGCTCTCAGTCATGAGGAGCCCACAGATAGGTCCTTCTGCAGTGCTAGGCTTGTCCCCTCCCCCCCACCCCCAGGCCAGTCCCTTGATCTCTGCTGGGCAGCCCTTAATAGCGCCCACCTGGGAGCACCTTCCTGCCCTGGGTCCAAGGCCCTCACCCAGGAGTGCAGGAGCTCAACACATCTGGGTGGCCCAGCTAGCAGGTCTGTCTGAGCACCCTGTTCAGCCCCTCTGGGAACATGTCTTGGAGCACCCATCCAGGAGAAGGGGCTGAGAGGGGTGCCCTCTCCTGCTGTTGGCCTGCTCCCCTCCAGGCTGTGGGTACCAAATTGCCCATCACTGGGAATGGGCACCTAGAAATGGCCCCTGTCCTCCAGGGGCTTCCACGCAGGGTAGGCCTGAGGCAGAAGGGCCCTCGGGGCAGGGTCCTGCGTGTCCTTCCTGCTACTCCTAGGGGCATTAGCTTCTGCCCACCCTGAACCTACCCCCTTCCTGAGTGGTCTCTGCTTCCAGGGAGCATCTGGGCCCAGCCCCCAGGGTCTCCCAGCAGCTGCTTCTCTTCACTCTCCTTCTGCTTCCTCTTTGTAGTCTGTCCCCATACGCTGCCCTGGTTGACAGCATCCACTCTTTTGCAGGGGTGGCGATAAGCACATATGCCAAGTACTGCTACCACAAGCTGCAGAAGGCCGCCCTGACTGGGGCCAAGAAGGTAAGAGCCAGGCATTGCTGGCGGCGAAGCTCTGAGTTCAAGATGCCACAGCAGGTGGGGTGGCTGGCAGACGGCCAGACACACTGGGCCCAGGGGCCATCTCACCTTTCCCCCAAGAAGGTCCCACTGGTGCCCGAACCCCCATCCAGGTGTCAGGCCATCAGCAGGTTCAGGGCAGCAGGTGAGGGGAGGGGTCTGG
Source organism: Dugong dugon (assembly GCA_030035585.1). Lineage (NCBI taxonomy): Eukaryota > Metazoa > Chordata > Mammalia > Sirenia > Dugongidae > Dugong > Dugong dugon. Next base: position 102,486,888 of record CM057474.1, on the reverse strand, counting down.
GCCATGAGATGACCCCTCCTACAGGGACCCTTGGCCCATGCAAGGCCCCATTCTGGAATCCAGGGCGGGCTCAGAACTCGCCTGCCAAGGGCTGGGCACAGGTCCTTCATGTCAAGCCACCAGCCCAGCAGTGGCAGCTCCCACCAGCAGGCAGGTTGAAGTTCTGGGGTCCACAGTCCTGTGCAGCACCCCCTTCCCAGCACCGGGGATCCCCAGACCCCATCCTAAGATTTGTCTGGTGCCGGCACCCAGGCTTGGGGATACCCCTAGAGGGCATGCTGCTCTGAGTCCATGAAGACCATGCAGACCAGTCCAGGGACGCCTGGCCCCGTATGCGCCCCGTCCCAGGGCAGTCAGGAGAAAGGCTTCTTGCGGATGAGCCCCCAGCCCACTGCCACCAAGCCCTGGTTGCCTTTGCTCCTACCTGGCTGCTACTCTGACCTGGGGCCTTTGCCCACCCAGCAAGGCTCAGCCAGTCCTGCCCTCCTGAGCCCTGGGGCGCTCATGTCCCCTCCTTCAGGGAGGTCTGGATGTTCTCTAGAAGTTCACCTGGGGCTTGCAGGGCTGGGGAGGAGGCTGTGCCAATGGCCAGTGAGAAACCCCTGCAGCCAGGTGTAGGTCTGGCAGGACAGGAGGAGGAGGACCTGTCCCCGAGGTCCCTGGGCTCCCTGACTGGACCCTTCTCCCATCGCTTGCCCACTCCTGTGGGTCTTGTTCCTTTGCCTCAGCAGGACATTGTAGTCCTCTGTCCTTCCTCCTGTACCCATCCAGGTGCAGGGTCGTTGCGCCACTGCCATGACCTCCCCATAGAAGCCCAGTATGCCTAGCCCACCCCCACTTGACCCAGAGGCCCTGTAACGCATTGCTCCTACCCAGGGCTTTCTTCAGCCATGTCTTCGGTCACAGCCAGACTTCCAGAAACTGCCACCTGCCCTCACCCCCAGAATTGTCCCCCCGGGTGGTCTCATGACCCAGATCAGCCACCAGGCCCCTGCTGTGGTCCCTAGGTGGCTCTTGGGCTGGCCTTCCTCCTGTGTGACCACCAGGCCACTTGAAGCTTCAGGGTGCTGTAGGTGGCCAGCAGGAGGCCCCTTGGTGGCTCAGGACTGAGGGACCGTGTAGCTGTGGGAACACCCAGGTGGCTCCCAGGATGATAATGAGCAGAAGCCTGAAGCCTGCAGGGACGAGAGGATAGAGGGACCCAGACAGGGAGGGGGTGGCCAAACCCAGGGGTGATCCTGGGAAGCCAGGACAGGTAGGAGAGAGCTGGCTCTCTTCCAGGGGCTGCGGAAGCCCACCGTGGAGGAGATCCGGCATGCCAAGAACGCCGTGTTCAGCCCGTCCATGTTCGGCAGCGCGCTGCAGGAGGTCATGAGCATGCAGAAGGAGCGCTACCCCGAGCGGCAGCTGCCCTGGGTGCAGACGCGACTCTCTGAGGAGGTGCTGGCGCTCAATGGCGACCAGACAGAGGGCATCTTCAGGTGCCACACTGCGCCGCCTGGCCCTGGGCACGGGGCAAGGAGAGCCTCCAGGGAGGCTCCAGGGAGATGGGCGTGCAGTGGTGGGGGCCCCCAGGAAGGGGCTGGGATAGGCATCCCACACCCAGCCCATTGGCTGCTGCATCTCCCCAAGCCCTCAACCTAGGTTGGTGAGCAGCCAGTGAAGGTGGCCCCTGCAGAAATGGCTGCCCAGGGCCCAGAGGGTACGTGGATTCCAGGCAGGGCCTGAGCGTTGCCTGAGCCATACGTACAACTCAAGCAGAGCTCTGTCACTCCCCACCAGACTCCTGTCCTCAGGTCTGAACAGGACAGTGGTGGCCCTGCCTCACGGGCTTTTGAGGAGCAGCATGTCCATGCTAGGAAAGTGCAGAGTCTGTACCAGGGAGAATGGGCACAGATCTGAGTGGTGCCCGCTGCGCTGTGGCGGCCACTGAGGTGACTTCCTACACACCTCAGGATTGGACTCCTAGGCTCCAGGAGGATAGCTGGGGAAACTGAGGCTTGCTGTGTTTGGGGCTCATGGAGAGAGGGCCTTCTGCCTCCTGCTCCCGGGAGGGTCCAGAAAGGGTCAGAGCTGTGACACCCCTGAGTCCAGCTCATAGGTGAGGGGCCCCCAGGAGGTCAAAGAGGCCCGAGCCACAGCTCCCATGTGGGAAGCAGGCCAAACCGGGAGGCTGGGGGGTCTGGTTGCTGAGCCCTTCTCCCTCCCTTGGGTCAGTAGTGGACACCATCTGACACTGGCCTGTGCTCCACAGGGTGCCTGGGGACATTGATGAAGTGAACGCCTTGAAGCTGCAGGTGGACCAGTGGAAGGTGCCTACAGGCCTGGAAGACCCCCACGTCCCTGGTGAGGGTCCTCCAACCCCCTTTGGCGGCCTGGGCCTGGCAGTGCAGGCAGTGGGGTCTCAGGATTCCCAGGGGTCAATGGTCCGTTCAGGGCCCAGAGATGTTCTCAGCTTCAGCCTGTACAAAGCACCTGCCCCATGCCCACCCCAGTCTGTGCTCCCCAACCTCACCATGGCTGCCCCCCACTGCCTGGCACCTCCCCATCCTCTGACCGAGCTGGCCACCACACCTGGGTGCTCACGCTGCCCTCCACCAGCCTCTCTAGCAGCTGCACAATCCATTTGAAAATCTTTCTTTTGTGCATCGCTGCTTGTGCAATGGTCCTTGCCCACGTGGAGGCCCTCTAGGGTCAGTACTGCCCCCACCATGGTTGCAAGTGGACCCCTTTCCTGACAGGCCCCCATCTGGCCTATCACTCCTCCCTCACCTCAGAGTGCCCCTTTCATTGTGGCTACTCGCTGGGTGGATGCATGCCCCCACGGGACTGTGCCTGGGTGTTGGCCAGAGCTGCCATGGCTGAGCACTCCATTCTGTCTGCAGCATCATTGCTGAAGCTTTGGTACCGGGAGCTGGAGGAGCCGCTGATCCCGCACGAGTTCTACGAGCGGTGCATCGCTCACTATGAGAGCCCCGAGGCCGCAGTGGCCGTGGTGCACGCGCTACCGCGCATCAACCGCATGGTGCTGTGCTACCTCATCCGCTTCCTCCAGGTACTTACTCCCCGGCCCCGACCGCCCCCAGCCTGTCCCCGCAGCGCCCCGCCGGCCCTACCCTCCGCCCCTCCCCACAGGTGTTCGTGCAGCCCGCCAACGTGGCCATCACCAAGATGGACGTGAGCAACCTGGCCATGGTGATGGCGCCCAACTGCCTTCGCTGCCAGTCGGATGACCCTCGCATCATCTTCGAGAACACGCGCAAAGAGATGTCTTTCCTGCGCGTGCTCATCCAGCACCTGGACACCAGCTTCATGGAGGGCGTGCTATAGCGGGCGGCGGTGGGAGGGGCGGGAGCACGGGGGAGGGGAGAGGGATGTCTGAGCCCGAGGGTCGCATGCCTGGCCCCTCCATGCTGCCGCCTGCCCGCAGATGCCCGGTACCTGCTCAGAGTAGAGATGCCGCCTAGAGCCCACTCTCCCTTCCGTCACCCAAGCCCTCATGCCCCAGGGATCCCCACGTCCTGTGCTGGGTGTGAGGGTGCAGCCTGGCCAGGGCAGAGCTCTGACTGCGGGAAGAGCGCCTCTGGCCCCCCACCTCACGGCCAGTGCCTGCTGGCCCGCCCTGCCCATTGCAACCGTGGGTAAGTCCAGCGAGCCAGCAGCCAGCCCTGAGAAAGTGCCTTCTGTTTCCCGGAGCCGAGCGACACTGCCCTTCCTGGCCGGCGAGCACAAATGCCCTCCCCAAGGGTGGGCTGCCTCTGCTCCAATCTGCCTGGCCCTGCCCATCCCCTCTCCTCCCTTCACCCCTCCTCCCCCTGGTCTCCTGGCTGCAGCCCCCAGGCCCATCCAGGGAGCTGCCTTACCCACTTGACCCTCCCCGTCCCCTCCTCTCTCTTCCACATGCCCACCTGTTGCCTCGAGCATGGTGACTACACACGGGTTTGGGGGCTCCAGGGCACTGGCTGTCCACCACCGAGCAGGGCCTAGGGGGCCCAGGACTGGCAGGCACGCTCTGGGTGGGAAGGGCGCCCAAACCAAAGTCCTCGGGAGCAGGGCTGGGCAGGCGTTCTTGGCGTGGGGTTGGGGAGGGGCGAGAGTATTTTTTCTTAGTGTAACTATAAATCCAGAATCTATCCTGTATCCCAGCCCCGCCTGTGTATACAGATAAATAGAGCGAAAGTTACAAGAGCTAAATTTGCTAATGACATAGTTTTAATCCAAATGCTATTTATCTCTGAGCCGTCCTGCCGCCATCTGTGCAGAGCAAGTTAATGTCATTGCTTAATTTTCTTCTCCAACCTTTCTTGGCTTCTGACCAAAACCCAACCCTGCCCGACCCATCATCCCCCGACCTGCAGCAGACGAGAGGAAGGCGCCCGAGCGGCGGGGAGGAGCTAGACCTGCCCTTCCTGGAGGCCACAGCTGCTGGCGGGTGGGGGGCGCCCAGGCTCCCAGTTTGTACATTTTCCATTTTGGAATTTTGAGTTCCAATTGTAAAACTTAATTTCCCCCCAGTTTATATATATATATATTTTTTAGAGTTGAGTTTTTATTTATTAAAAACAAAAAGCCCAGCCCTGACGAGGCCCGGGTGTCCCGGACGGCGGGCTGAGGGCGGCGGTGGGAGTCTGACTCATGGACTCGGAGAGGTGACTCCGCTCTATGTGAATAAACTACGTATGGACACTGGCCGACCGTGGTCACCGCCTCCTGTTCTTGTCGTCGCGGGCCGCGGGGTGGTGTGGTCAGGGCTTCACGCCTTTCCTCCGCACCTTGCCGCGCGCAGACCCGCCCCACTTCCTAAAGGGAAGGAGGGAGGTGTGCGGACCGAGCCACGCCTGCCGCCCCGCCCCGAGCATGGCGCCCGGCCCAGCGCGCTAGGCCGACTGGCAGGGCAGGACGGGCGAGCGGGCCCGGGGAAGCCGCGGGAGAAGGTGAGGGGCCAACGGCGGGAGGGGCAACGGGCGCAGCTGACCGCGCGGAACCCAAAGCGCGGTGCGGAAGCCGTAGGGGGACGCGTGTTCGCGCAGCGCCACCCCGTGACCGGCGACCGTTTCCGGCGCGGGAGCAGGATGTGGCCTCCGTGCGGGGTGCTCCGGGCCCTGGCCTTGGCGCGGTCTTGGGGAACCCGGCCCTGCAGCGGGGGCGGAGGCGGAGGCGTCTCCTACACGCAGGGCCAGAGCCCCGAGCCCCGGACGCGCGAGTACTTTTACTATGTGGACCACCAGGGCCAGGTGAGCCGGGGGAAGGGCCTGCGCGGGGCCGGAAGGGAGGGGTCCTTGTGCAAGAGGGGGCGGGACCCGAGGGTGGGCGGGGTCTAAAAGCTAAGTACCCCGACTCTGCAGAGTTCGGGCGGCGCCCCGGAGAGACTGTGGCGCTGCGTCCGGGGCTGAGGGGCTCAGCCTCTCCCACGGGGTCAGAACCCGTCCCAACCACGTGGGCCCCAGCCCGGCGTGGACTTTATAGCCACCGCTGCCTGGGACACACCAGCCGTCCCGCCTGCTTTGGAAGCCCTGTATGGGGCATCCTACTCGTCCAGGAGTAGGCAAGACAGCCTCCACGGAGGAGGTGGCACATCAAATTATACACTTGGAGGGAAGAGGCGCGGGGAAGGGACCACAGTTTTACCTTCCCACGCACCTCCCCGCACCCCGTCACAGAGCTCAGGCCCACCCGGGCCTTCCCCATCCTGCCCCCTTGGGCCGGCCCTGGTTGGCCGTATGCTGGGACTGATGGGCCACGGCGTGCCCTCTGTCTGCAGCTTTTCCTGGATGATTCCAAAATGAAGAACTTCATCACCTGTTACAAAGGTACCGCTGCTTCCTTCCGCCTTCGGGACAGCCCAGGGGAGGCTCGCCTACACACACCCTGCCAGTGGCAGAACGTAGCAAGGGACTGGGAGTCCTTGCTCTCAGGAGCCCCGCGGTCTAAAGTGAGGCTGGGATCGGGACAGCCGGTGCTGGCCTGCAGTGTGGCCAAAACGAGCCACCCGATGGGGGGCAGGGACTGGGGCGTCAGCTTCACGAGGTTTGCATCTGCGCCCTTCGTCCCCCTAGACCCGCAGTTTCTGGTCGCTTTCTTCTCTCGCCTGACACCCAACCGCAGCGGGCGCTATGAAGCCGCCTTCCCCTTCCTCTCGCTCTGCGGCAGAGAGCGCAACTTCCTGCGCTGCGAGGACCGGCCCGTGGTCTTCACGCACCTGCTGGCCGAGGGTACCGGGCCCCCGCGCCTCTCCTACTGCGGCGGCGGCGAGGCCCTAACCGTGCCCTTCGAGCCTGCGCGCCTGCTGCCCCTGGCCGCCAATGGGCGCCTCTACCACCCAGCGCCGGAGCAGGCGGGCGGCGTGGGCCTGGTGCGCTCGGCCCTGGCCTTCGAGCTCAGTGCCTGCTTCGAGTACACGCCCGGCGGGCCCGCGCTGCCTTCGCATGTACGCTGGCGGGGCCGTCTCCTCGCCCTCACCATGGACCTGGCTCGGCTGTTGCCCGCGGTCCCGCCGCCCTGAGCGCACGCGCCGTCCAAGCGTGCGGCGGCCCGAGCGCGCGTGCGCGGCGGTGTACCGTGTGTCCCGCCCGCCCGGCGCTGTCCGAGGTGCTGCCGCAGCCAGGCCGCCGGGCGGCTCTCTGGGACCCGACCGCGCAAAGAGCCGGAGGTCACGGGCCCTCCACGCGCCTCCCGCCCCCACACCGAGGCTTCAGGCATCCTCGGATTGACCTGCGCTGGCGACGTCAGGTCCAGGCGGCCGGGGCAGGAGGCACGGGCCCACAGTGCGCGTGCGCGGGCTGGAAACCCGCCCCTTCCCGGGCCGCTGCTCCGCTGCCCCGGGGTCGCCGCGGGCTGGGAAGGGGAGCTGCGGGCCGCTACAGCATCAGGTGAGGGGGCGCGCGACCCACGGTCACCGGGCCGTGCGGGTGGGATAGGGCACAGCCCTAACCCCGGCTCGGACCGAGAAGGACGCGCTTCCTGGCGGGGGTTGGGAGACGCGGAAACCACACCCTGGGCAGGACTGGGAGACATACGCGGTAGGTGGTGGCAGGCAGGGGTAGCCGTGGGGGTCCCAAGGGCAATCCCGGCGGCAGCGCTGCGGAGATGCGCGGGAGCCGCCCACAGACTTCTGATGGAGTCTTGCAGAGCGCCCAAGGACCGGTTGCAGGGCTTCCCTCCTCTTCCCCGCTTCCCGCCCGCACACAGATGGGGGCCCGTAAAACAGCACCAGGCACCACCAACTCCGGTGCGTGGCGCCCGCCCTTAGTCCAGCCGGATTAGGGGGTTGTCTGCTGGGTAAAGGATTTCTGGGCTAGCCTTCTCCCCTTTCCCCACACTGGGCCCCGTCCCTGCCTAGGTTGGCCCAGAGGTTCCTGTGAGCAGCAGCGCCCTGAGTCCCGAGGAGGAGGCCAAGAAGGTTCTCCATCTGAGGCCTGATTGCTGGAGGCTAGTGGGCAAGGCCTGGAGCCCTCGGTCAGCCTTTGTGCTTGGGGAAATGGACCCCAGGGGCCCAGAGAATGCTCCCATCTTTCTGGGGGTTCATACACATCCTGGACACCTTGGAACTGCTTCTGCCTGGGCCAAAGCTTTTTCATTAAAACTATTGCTGTGCTTATAAGTTTCCACACCTCATCTCTATTAATTTATATAATTATGTGTTACAATTTAGAGTAAGATTTAAGCAAACAACAAAGACATGTGACACCTCTTCTCACGACTCCAGCCTGTGGGGAGACTGGTGGACAGGTAGGGGCTGGGGGGGGGGGGGCTCACCGTTTGCCCTGCTGTCCCTGGCTCCAGAAGAGCTAGACTTCTCCACTGGGTTCCCACTTTTAAAATGGGGCTTTTACGAGGAGCTAGACCCAGGCCTTCCATCTTTCACCGCTGCAGTATGGCCCTGCACATTCTTGGCAGTCACTGCCCACAGAGCCCAGTCGGGCAGCTGCACTAGAAACCCAGTTGGTGGCCCAGGGCCCCTCTCTCACACCCCAGCCCTCCTGGGGACCCCACTTACCCCCAAAGACAGGGATGTCCTTCAGAAAACCAGCATGGGGAGCACAGGTGTGGCCCCTGGACTGCCTTTCCTATTGCTTGCTGCATCCCCACCCTCTAATTCCCTGAGAAAAAGCCACAATTCTAGCTAAGTTGCTCCACCCCTCAGGAGGGCAGGGGCTGGACAGAGCTGTGCCTTGAACTTCCCCTGAGGCCAGTGGCTCCTCTGAGGCCAGCTCTACCCATATCCCCACCGAGTCCAACACGTGAAACCTAGGAAGGGGACAGAGCATGAGACCAGGGGACTGGGGTCAACCTCGGAGACAGGGACACTGGCGTTGTGGGGTGCCTTGTCCTGGGGGCACAGAAGGGACCTTGGGTCTGGGCCTCATGCCTGCCCCACAGGGTGAAGCGTCTGTGTGGTCGGGGAGTGCATGCCGTGCCTCCTCTCCCCCTGCCCATGGTGGGGTAACAGCTGGAACTGCTGCCCACATATTCCCAGCCCAGTTGTAGTGCCTCACCAGGGGGCAGGGAGGACATGAGGGGCTGTCCACAAGCAGGAGCAGGAAGCCCTTCAGTACAGGGCAGGGTGGGATGGGACGTGGGTTGTGGGGCTGGGGTGGTTCTCCCCACCACAGCCACATCCTGGGACCAGACTGAGGAGACCAGGAATTCCAACACCGAAACTGATGTCCTAGAAATTTATGAAACTGTTTTTGCCAGGACAGGAGATGAAAACATTTTATCTGTTTCTTGATCTGATTTGTAACTTTTTGAAAATTAGACGTATGGTGTGGGCCTCACCTGCGCTCACCCTTGTGCCGGCTCCCAAATGTTAGGGCCAGGTCTGCTCACTGTGTTTCAGGAGCAGCCTACCCGCAGCGACCCGTGGGAGGCCGCAGCTTTGTGGTCCGCAGTGGGTCTCTCGGGAGATGGCCCCGGGGGTTCCCGCGTTGCTGCTGCTGCTGCTGCTGCTGCCGCCGCCACCCGGGCTCCCGCCCCGCGCCGCCGGCTGCCCAGCAGCCTGTCGCTGCTACAGCGCCACGGTGGAGTGCGGCGCCCTGCGGCTGCGCGCTGTCCCACCTGGAATCCCGCCGGGCACGCAGGTGGGCCCCGCGTAGGGTCGCCGGGACGCGGGCGGAGGGACCCTGAGCTGGAAGGAGGGCGTGGGGGCGGGGTAGGAGGCGCCCCGGTGGCCAGGGCGACCCTGCCGTGGGATAAGCACCCCCTCCCCGCCCGCAGACGCTGTTCCTGCAGGACAACAGCATCGCGCGTCTGGAGTCTGGCGCCCTAGCGCCTCTCGCCAACCTGCGCCATCTCTACCTGCCCAACAACAGCCTGCGCAACCTGGAGCCCGACACCTTCCGCGCGCAGTCGCGATTGCTGGAGCTTGCGCTCACTGGCAACCGGCTGCGCGGCTTGCGCGGCGGTTCCTTTGCCGGTCTGGCCCAGCTTCGAGTGCTCTACCTGGCGGGCAACCAGCTCGCGCGACTGCTGGATTTCACCTTCCGGCACCTGCCCGTAAGCGGGGCCAAGAGGGGCGGGGGCCCTTCCGTTCTGCTACTCGCCCTGCAGGGTTGGAATAGTGAGGGGGGAAAAAGCCAACCCCAGCCTACAGTCTGCAGGGTGGATGGAGAACCCTGGGCCTGCCCAGGGCCTCTTCCCTGATGACCAGTTGTCTTTTCTTCAGCGCCTGCAGGAGCTGCACCTGCAAGAAAACAGCATTGAGCTGCTGGAGGACGAGGCCCTGGCCGGGCTGTCCTCGCTGGCCTTGCTAGACCTCAGGAGGAACCAGCTGGGCACCATCAGCCGTGAGGCCCTGCTGCCCCTGGCCAGCCTCCAGGTCCTGCGTCTCACAGGTACCTCCCTCTGCAGGCACAGGGGTCTCAGGCAAGGGTCTCTGTTTGGCCACAGTGGTGGCAGCAGGGAGCAGCCCCAGGTGTGGAGCTCTTGCAGCAACGGCCACAGAGCGTTAGTTAGGCCGCGCAAGGGAAGGCCACACCACACCTGGAGTGGAGGAGCTGCGGGAAAGCAGCTCAGGGACTCCTTAATGGAAGACTGAAAGGTGGGAGTCCGATAGGCCAACTGGACAGAGATGAGGGGCTTGCCAAGTTTGGGGGCATGAGAGCAGGCAAGCAAGAACTGGAAACACAGACTGAGACAAGGTGACAAGTGCTGGCTGGGATGTCTGTGTGGGCACTGATGTTCCCTAAATAGCAGGACTCGGGGGGACTCTGGGACCAGGAACTTCAGAGGAGCAGTGACTTTTTCAGAGATCACTGGAGAATAGTCTGAAGTGGCGTTAGTGAGCCAAAGGGGAGGTGAGGAGCCTGCGCCCACCTCAAGGAGCGTGAGGTCTGAGAAGGGGTGGCGAGGCTCCTGGAGTCCATGTGAGGAGGCTATGGGAGATGGAAGAGGAGAAGCAGAGTTCTTGCCCTGGCCAAGAAACCCCCAACTGCACAGGCTATGCTCTGGGGCTACCCCTGAGCCCACCCAACCGCTGCTCTGCCCGCAGAGAACCCGTGGCGCTGTGACTGTGCCCTGCACTGGTTGGGCACCTGGATCAAGGAGGGGGGCCAGCGGCTGCTCAGCTCCAGGGACAAGAAGATAGTGTGCGCAGAGCCCCCTCGCCTGGCACTTCAGAGTCTCCTGGACGTATCTGGCAGTAGCCTCATCTGCATCCCGCCCTCCGTGCACGTGGATCCGCTGGAGATCACAGCCAATCTGGGGGAGGACCTGCGGGTGGCCTGCCAGGCTTCTGGCTACCCGCAGCCCCTGGTCACCTGGAGAAAGGTCAGCCAGCCTCGCGAGCGGTGGCCTCAGGCCCAGGCCCAGGCCGAAAGCGAGGCGCCGGGCCTGGGCGGGCATGGAGCCCCGGACACGGGTAGCGGCATGCTCTTCCTCACTAACATCACCTTGGCACACGCGGGCAAGTACGAGTGCGAGGCCTCCAACGCCGGCGGCGCCGCCCGCGTACCTTTCCAGCTCCTGGTCAACCTGTCTCAGCAACAGCGGCTGCCGGCGCCCCCGCCGCCCCCGGCCGCCGGCCCGGTCAGCCACGAGCCCCTGTACGAGGCGGGCAGCATGGCCTTCCGGGCCCTGAGCCTGGCCACCCAGACGGCCATCGCGGCGGGCATCGCGCTGCTCGCGCTCACGGCGTTGCTGCTGGCGGCCATGATCTGCCGCAGGCGGCGCAAGCGGAAAAAGGCGGCGGGGCCGCCGGCGGAGAGTGTGCTCTTCGTCAACGACTATTCGGATGGGCCCTGCACCTTCGCCCAGCTCGAGGAGCTCCGTGACGAGCGGGGCCACGAGATGTTCGTCATCGACCGCTCCAAGCCCCTCTTCACCGAGGGGCCGGTGGCAGAGGCGCTTCCGGACCGCGCCTCCACCGAGGGCGCCGCGCCAGGCTCCGCCCAGGGCCTCCTGTTCCCGCCGCCGGTAGCCTACGAGATCCACTGCTGAGGCGGCGGGCGGGCGGGCGCGCGCTTATGACGTGCCCGGCAGCCCCCCCCCCCCCCCCGGGGATTGGCCGACCCAACCTCGCGCATGCTCCGGCGCGAGAGTCAGTAAAGGGTGCAAGCTGCGCAGTGTGCGCCGAGCCGTCTGTGAGGGGCCGGGCGATGCACGGGCCGTGGGGCAGGGGCCGGAGAACCCGCTCCGCCCACCTGACCACCCCTACCCCGCATCCAGGACAGCAGACGGTGGGCTTTGCAGAGACAGCCTGACTCCTGAAGTTGGAGGTGGAGGGGCGGCCGGGAGACTCCCGGAACACTTCACTGAGCCCCCTAGAAATCACCCTTCCAAGATCTGCCCAGCTCCCATGCTCTGGAGGGTCTCAACTCTGGCCCCTGCTCACCCTGTCCTGCTGTGGGGCCACCCCAAGGTAGACGGACCCGTCTGTGGAGATTCCCGGACCGAAGATCAAGGGCTGGCAGGCGCCAGAGCAGGGGGTTCCTGGGAATGCCGGGGGTAGGGGTGGTGACGAGGCTGGATGGCAGAGGTTAGCTAATGCCCTGCTGGGGGCCAGAGGGGAGCCAGGACAGCGCGACTCACTCAGCTAATAAGGACAACACAGGCACAGATACAAGCTGCAAACACGCTGGACATCGCCCACCTTGTTAACATTCCTCCTCCCACGCCCAACTGCTAGGGCCGGCTGAGGTGGTGCAGGACAGGAGTGTCCTGGGTGCTCGGGTGAGGGGAGCAGGGAGAACCCAGAGTCCAGACCCTGGAACAGACGCCTCCCCCAACTTCATCCCCAGGGCACTCGGCTCTTGGGAAGGGGGTGGGAAAGACCTAGAGACAAAACCTGGCAAGTTTACAGCTGGGATCCAAGGAGTATTCTGTGAAGAGGGCCACAACCCAGGAGGGCCAACGAGTGCAGCCAACCAGCAGGGTTGCTGCAAGCCTTGGGTCATGGGCGGTCAGGTCAGGGCCACCCTGTGTGGAATGCCGTGGGCATGGACAGGAGCGAGACAGAGCCTGTGGAAAGGGAAGCAGGAACCTGGAGGAGACCTGAGACAAGTGCCTTTGAGTGGGTCCTGGAGACCTCAGCAGGGTCCCAGCAACAGCTCTGCCTGCCCTGGATCTCAGGACAGCCACCTGGACCACAATCTGGCAGTCACAGGCTGAAGTAATCCGCGGCCAGGCGCCCGTAGATGTCCGTGGTCCAGAGCACATGAGCACGGCCTGAGGCCAGAAGCAGCTGGTGCAGCTCAGCCTCCACACGGGCAAACTTCTCCTCATTGATAGAGGCCTCCAGCAAGACGGAGGCAGGCGGTGGCCAGGGCAGGCCCTCATAGCAGTCCACAGGGAAGGGGTGCACCACAGTGCGCAGCTCAGCCTGTGCTGCCGAGTCCCGCAGCAGCTCCTTGAGGCCTGCCATGGACAGCGGGTTGCCATAGAGACCAAGGTAGCGGAGGCCCACACAGCGAGTCAGGGCAGGCAGAGTGGCTAGCAGATGGGTGTCGGCCAGCTGGCACTCCGTCAGCTCCAGGTGCAGCAGTGTGGCTGCTGCCGCCTCCAGGAGGCCCTGGAAGGGCACCAGCTGGTTCCCAGACAGGTCATTGCCGCTCAGGTCCAGCTTCTTGAGGTGCGTGGCATGGGGACTCCGGGCCAGGAAGCGCAGGTCCTCGGGCAGCAGGGCACAGAAGGCCAGCTCCAGGCTCTCCAGGGGGCTCTGCAGGGTGCTGCAAGGGACAAAGGAGTAAGAATCACCTCCATGCAAGGCTGTACAGGGCTCTGCAGGGGAGAGGCCAGCTCACCTGAGCAGCTGATCCAGCCGCCCCGAGAGCAGAGAGGAGCCCACGCTGAGCTCCCGCAGACAAGTGAAGCGCCCCATCTGGGCCAGGAAGTAGCGGAAGTTGTCCTCGCCATCCACAGAGGGCTGCCGCGAGTCTCCATGCACGTAGTGCAGCCGCAGGCTGGCCAGGTGCTGGAAGCGGGCCACATGTGGGATGATGACTGACAGGCCACGCAGGCCCAGGTTGTTGAAGCGCAGGTCCACGCGGCGAAGGCAGCCTGCGTCCAAGAGCTGCAGCAGGGCCACCGTGTTGCGCATGGGCAGGTCCTCAGCCCGCAGGTCACGACAGCAGAGACGCAGCGGGCTGCCCACACTGCTTCGGAGCGCCTCCCGTAGGAAGGCATAGGAGGCCCGGTTCACGCGCAGGTCCACGCGAACCTCCACAGGGGTGGGCGTCGGCCCCGGCTCCACAGCGGCCCCCTGCTGCTGGGCAATGCAGGTGCGGGCCACAGCTGCAGTGCAGTCCCACATGCTCATGGTGCCAGGATCCTGCTCCACACCATCATCCAGAAGGCCCGTCATGTCCAGCACACGCAGAACGTGCTTCCTGGGGGGAGGGGGCTCTGAGGGGGGGGGTAGGCGCAGGGGCCTACCCTTCTCACCCAGCCACCTTGAGACAGGAGCAATGGGCCTGCTCCGGCACCAAGCTCTTGCAAGCCTCAGAACCCCAGCCTTGAACCTTCTCAGAAGACCCTCTTCACAACCCTAGCCCCACCTGTCACAGCCTGAGAACCCCTCAGGTGGCTCTGTACCTGCAGAGGGGCTGTGTGCCAGCATCAGCCTCGGCCTCCGGTGTGTGGAGCCGGGCAGTGAGCCCCAGGATCACGGCCTGCACGCTCTCTGTGCTGGGCCGCTCCTGCAGCAGGGCACGGCTACAGTGGGCACACTCCTGCAGCAGCTGCTGGAAGCTCAGCAGAGGAAAGGGCCACGTATGCACCAGCTCACGCAGCACGGCTGTCTTCTTGTCCATGAAGGCCACCTTGAACAGCAGCGGGAAAAGCTCACGTGGCAGCAGGGGCAGGGCCTGGCAGGCAGCTGGCTGGCACTGAAGCACCTGCCGCGTGCTCAGGAACACCAACGTGTGCATGGCGCTGGGCCGGGCAGGCGGCCACCTGCAGGAGAAGGGTGTTCATGGGGAGGGCAGACCCCAGCCACTCCACGCACTGGTGGAAGAAATGCCTAGCATGGTGCCCAGCACGGAGTTGCTGCTGGGTGGAGGCTGCTACACAAATCAGCAGTGAGTGGGGGGGAGCAGGAAGGGGACAAAGCCACACCCCAGTCTCTCCTCTCTGGAACATGGGGCTTCTTAAAGGAAACAAAATGGCAGTGAGATGCATAAATAGCACAAGCGACAACCTGCCTGCTTGTGTCATGCCTTTGACAAGTGATCGCCGCTCCCCAGATCCCACCATCCAGACCTCCAGTGGCTTTAAATCACGAAATCATTTCTCAGGAGACCTTCCTTCCTCAAAATAGAATAAAGCCCAGATCGCACATCCCACCACAGGAATACATGCATGCTCATCAATGCTGGAAGGGGTAGGACACTCCCAGGACCAGTGGCTGCCTCCCTCACCCCTCACAGGAGCTCCAGCAGGCCACCCTTGGATCCTGCACAAAGCAACAGAGAGGGCCTGGGGGGACACAAAGGCAGCTTAATAAAGACCTGACAGACAAAAGACTGAGCGGGCAGACAGCCAGTATAAACCCAAGCCGTCAACACCAACCCCAGCCATAACCACGGACATCTGGGGCAGCGACAGGCATGGAAACCCCTGGAGGCCCACAGAAAGAGAGAAGCCACGCCCCAGCCACTCCACTCCACCCCACCCCACCCCACCCCCAGTCCTTGCCACATGTCTACACATCTTCTTTCCCCTTGCGAATCAACACTGAGAGTCCAAGTCTCAAACCCACAAAATGTGGAAGGCCCCAGACCGGACGTTACTCAGATAGGGCAGAGGCAACTGTACACTGGGCATCCAAGATGCATAACCGTTAGCGGATTTACGGTGCATCAGGCATCTCGTACTCAAAACTGCAAAACAGCGAGGGTCATCACAGTCGTCCAAAAGATGAGAAAGCTAAAACCTAGGCCTTGCCCGACGGGGGCCGTCTGGCACCAGGACCCCTGCTCTTACTGTCTTCTCCCGCACAAGTTAGTACTTAAACCGCTGGTTGCCGAGAAACCTCAGCCACCAACCTGTTAACAAATCTCGTGAGAACGATTCATACCCAACTCCAACAAGACAGACCGAACGAACACCTGTCACGGGAGGCAACAAGAGCAGCCAGGCCGGCCACTGCGGGAGGAGCCTCCTGCGCAACGGCCCCCGCTCCCTCCCGCCGCTCGGCAGGAGAACACCTCGCTCCGTGATTCCTGCGTGTCCTGAAGACGCCCCCACCGGCTCCTCCCGGCCTCGAGCCTCGGGGGGTGCTGCATCGACGCCACTCTGCTGTACTCGCTGCGCCCGCCCAAGTGGGGCCTGCTCCGTGGACCGGGCTGCGTTGCCCTGCAAGGACCCGAGGCCGCCTGACACCGCGCGGGTCGCCCCGGGTCCACCCCCACACCGCGGGGCCCTGCCTGGCTCCCACCCCCGGCCCCGAGCACCCAGCGCACGCCCCCGCCTCTCCGGGGGGGGGGGGCGGGCCCGAGCGCCTGCCCCCCGCTCGCGCACCAGGCAAGGCTGGTGGTCGCGGGCCGCCCAGCTCCCTTCCCCGCGACCACCCAGTCCCCTAGCCTGTCGGCCCTCGTCTTACCCGCCCCTCAGCAGCCGCCACCGCCGCGCGCCCCGCCAAGCTTTCCGCGCGCCCCACCCAGCGCCGCGGCGCGCCGCGATGACGTTTACGCCTCCCATTGGCAGCCCTGCTAGGGCCCGCGGATTGGCTGAAGCCGCCCGGCCCACGCCCAGCGCCCCCACTGGCTGGCCGGCCCGACGCGGGCGGCGGGAGGTTCGGGCGCGGAAGAGCAATGGAGAGGCTGCGGGGCCTGCGGGCTCGGCTGCAGGCGTGGGAGTGCGCGTTTCGGCGACAGCGCGGGCGAAGACCGGGCCAAGTGCGGGCTGCCCTGGGTGGGGGCGGGCGGAGGGCGCTGGCTGGCACTGATGCCCTCCCTCCACAGGCAGACGTGGCCGCGGCGTCCGAGGAGACCCAGGGTGAGCGCGGGTCCGGGCCGGGGCGGCGGGGCCTGTGGGCCGGTCCGACCCTGACCACTCTGCCCCCGCAGCGCTCTACCGGGAGTACCGAGCGCTGAAGCAGGTCTTGGGCCAGGCAGGCGGCGACCGGTACCGCAGCCCTGAACAATCTGCTCTCGTGGCGACGCAGGAGGTACCTGTTCTTCAGTCATCCTCCCAGGTAGGGATGGGGAGGAGGGCTGGGCGGGTTCCTGGGGGCGCTGATAAGTGGGTAGGAGCCCTGGTGGTTAAAGCACTCGGCTGCTAGCCGAAAGGTCAACGGTTGGAACCCACCAGCCGCTCCTCGAGAAAATGTGGCAGTCTGCCTTCGTAAAAACTTACAGCCTTGGAAATTACATGGGAGCAATTCTACTGTCTCGTAGACTCGCTCGCTATGAGTCAGAAATGACTCGATGGTAGGGGGTTCGGGCGGGTTGAGGAGGGGGTGGGGACACTTCAGTCCTCTGGCGCTGGCCTTCCCAGCCTCTTCCTGTTCCGGGCCCCTCACCATCTCCTCCTGTAGGAGCCAGAGCCCAGCTGCTGGGGGCCTCACCTGAATCGGGCTGCTACGCAGACTCCACACCCTACCCCAGAGCCCAGACCCCGGGGTTCCATGCGGGACTACGGGAAGAGGCTTAAGGCCAATCTAAAGAGCACCCTGCAGGTGAGGGGTGCGCGTGGTTTGCACGCACACACGCACACTTAAGGTCAATCTAAAGGGCATGCTGCAGGTGAGGGGCACGCGTGCCTTGCCCACACACACTCGGACCCTGCCCTCAGCTTCCTTTCTGTGCCAGCCTCCCCATGCCCAATCACTGAAGGTGGGGTCCCTGGGGCAACCTTTAAAATCTGCAGTAGCCGGGACCTAAGCTGTCTGCTGGTGTACCCTCTTCCCAGGCTGAGCCAGCCCTGGGCCGCATACCTCGGGCTCCACGAAGACCCTTGTCTGAGACACCTGCCCTGGGGCCACCAGACACAGGGGCCGCTCCCTCCTCTCCAGGACTCTGCCAGGCACCCACCCAGCGCACAGGGCCCCAGCCGAGGCCAGGCCGGCTCAAGCATCTGCAGTCATCCCTGAGCCTGCGGCTGGGCTCCCTGGACCCTGGCTGGCTGCAGCGATGTCATGATGGGGTCCCAGATTTGCTGGCAGTTCCCAAGGCCTGCGGGCCTGGCCTAGGGGCAGAGGAGCTGTGCGGCCCTGGCGGAGGGTCACAGCCCCTGACCTCAGGTATGCTGGCTGCCCCTGGCACCTGCTGTGGTTCCGGAGCTCCAGTGCTGCAGGGAGCAAGTGATACTGAAGGGAGCCCCCAGCCCAGCAAGAAGCAGAGACGGAGTGGGGACACCGAGGGGGCCCCTTCACAGGCCCGGTGGGACAGCAGCCACGTGGGACCCCGGCCTAAGGATGTTGGGGCCACAGAGCCTGAGAAAGACCTGCTGGGGGAGCCTGTGGAGGAGCAGTCACCTCGGCCCCACAGTGGCCCCACAGCACCCAGGTACCCAGCTTTGGCCACCAGGTGGGTCATCTCTGAGTTGTGCCGGGTGGGGAGGGCACAGCCCACCCTGACATCTCTCCTAGGCCCGTCATCCCAGAAGGGGGCAATTATGTAAGGCTCAACCTGAAAAAGAAACGCTACGTGCAGGGCCCAGCCCTGCGGGGCACTCGACTCCGCAAGCAGGTGAGTTGGGCAGGGGAGTCCCTCACCCCTCCCATCTGTGCTTTTGTGACCTGTCCCTGTGCCCCCCCCAGGTGTGGAGGCAGAAGTGGCAGAAGAAAGGGGAGTGTTTTGGGGGTGGTCGGCCCAAAGCCACATTCAAGAATTCGTGCTTCTGCTGTGGGCAGCTTGGCCATTGGGCCTCCCAGTGCCCCCAACCAGGTGGGTCCCACCTGGAGGACAGGTCAGGCTTGGAGGGGCACTGTGTTCTTTATGAGGGGAGACACTTTTGGCCTAAGCAGCAAGCCCTACCTGCCTCCCACCCTGGCCCAGAGCCTGCCCCAGCACAGGAGGAGTACGCCCAAGACAAGGAGGGCACACGGCCCCTGCCCACACTGGAGGAAGTGGCCCAGAAGACAGGTGCTGCCCACTGCAAACTCCCTGGTGAGTGGAGGGCGCAGCAAAGAGGCAGCGCATGTCTTGCTAGGATGATCCCTACCTAATCAGAGTCATACACCATCCCCTCTGTTATCTGCCCCAGCAGATGAGGACGCTGGACCTGCCAGGCCCAGGCTGCTGGGGACCTCAGTGTCCCACCCACCCAATGGGGTGTCCCCGCTCTACCCACCAGGACCTTCGGGTCAAGTGGCAGGTGAGTGGATGTTGCAGCCCAGAGCCTTCATGGGGGAAGGGGGACGATCTGTACACCACACTGACCCAATGCCTGTGTGCCCAGAAACCCCACCTGAGGTGTTCCAGGCTCTGGGGCAGCTGGGGCACCAAGCCTTCCGCCCTGGGCAGGAGCAGGCTGTTATGCGGATCTTGTCAGGTGAGCCCAGGGCAGGGCCGGGCGGGTCACAGGGGCTGTGTGGGCAGAGGCTCCTGCTGACGCCTCTTCCCCCCAGGCATCTCCACGCTGTTGGTGCTGCCCACGGGTGCCGGCAAGTCCTTGTGTTACCAGCTCCCGGCGCTGCTCTACGCCCAGCACAGCCCCTGCTTCACGATAGTCATCTCCCCGCTCCTGGCGCTCATGGACGACCAGGTGTGCGGGGGCTGCTGCCTCCTACCCACCCCAGACTGTGAGGAGCCTGGCTGCCCTCGGCCCCCCAGCTCTGTGGCCTGTGAGCAGAGGGGGTGGGCCGAATCCTGCCCACAGAGTTCTGGTCCAGGTCTTCTGTCCCCAGAGAAGGCATCTGAGGAAGGACTGGAGTGGCAGATAGACCATGACGGGTGGGCTCCTGCCTGCAGGTATCGGGCCTCCCTCCAGGTCTGAAGGTCACCTGTCTCCACTCGGGCATGAACAGGAAGCAGCGGGAGAGTGTCCTGCGGAAGGTGAGGCACCCGGTCTCAGGGGAGGTAGGTGGCGGGGACACCTGGGCTCTGCCCCCATCCTGCCTCTGGTTCTGCCTCTCCAGGTTCGGGCAGCCCAGGTCCACGTGCTGATGCTGTCACCTGAGGCGCTGGTGGGGGCTGGAGCGGGGGGCCCTGCCTGCCTGCCCCCAGCCTCTCAGCTGCCGCCGGTGGCCTTCGCCTGCATCGACGAGGTGCACTGCCTCTCCCAGTGGTCTCACAACTTCCGGCCCTGCTACCTGCGCGTGTGCAAAGTGAGGCTGCCTGCCTGGGGAGGGGGAGCGGGGGGGGGGGGGCTGGATGGGCAGCGCCCTCACCCCTCTGCTCAGCAGGTGCTACGGGAACACCTGGGCGTGCGCTGCTTCCTGGGCCTTACAGCCACCGCCCCACGCAGCACCGCCCTCGACGTGGCCCGGCACCTGGGTGTGGCCGAAGGGCCAGGCACCAGTGGGCTCCGGGCCACCATCCCCGCAAACCTGCACCTCTCTGTATCCATGGACAGAGACCCTGAGAAGGTAGAGATGTGCCGGCCCGGGGTGCCCCCCCTCCCCAGCCCCTGCCCGCCTCCCACGCTGACTACCCTCACCCAGGCCCTGGTCACACTGTTGCAAGGGGGACGGTTCCGCAGCCTGGACTCCATCATCATCTACTGCAACCGGAGGGAGGACACGGAACGCGTCGCCGCCCTCCTCCGCACCTGCCTGCGCGAGACCCCAGGCCCCGCAGGTGAGCCTCAGGTGCACTCCTACCCACTTGCGGCCCCCAACGCCAGCCCCGCCCCACTATCTGTCTGTGTCCCCAGGTGGCGCCCCCCAGGCTCTGGCCGAAGCGTATCACGCTGGCTTGTGCGGCCGGGAGCGGCAACGGGTGCAGCGGGCCTTCATGGGCAGCCGGCTGCGCGTGGTGGTGGCCACGGCGGCCTTCGGTATGGGGCTGGACCGGCCGGACGTGCGGGCCGTGCTGCACCTGGGGCTGCCCCCAAGCTTTGAGAGCTACGTGCAGGCCGTGGGCCGGGCGGGGCGCGACGGGCGGCCTGCCCACTGCCACCTCTTCCTGCGGCCCCAGGTAGGTGCCGCTGCCGCTGCACCCTCCCCCGCTCGGCACGCTTCTCGTGCTCTCCCCCTGACGACGCTCTATGCAGGGTGAGGACCTGCAGGAACTGCGCAGACACGTGCATGCCAACGCTGTGGACTTCCTTGCTGTGAAGAAGCTGGTGCAGAGCGTGTTCCTCCCCTGCTCCTGTGCCCGCCCGTCCCTGGAGGGCGGTGGGAGTGGAGAGCGGCAGGCTGGGATCCCACAAGAGACTGGGCGGCACAGCAGCCAGGACACAGCCCCTGGGCCAGGGAGAGCCTGCCTGGGCCACACAAGGGCCCTCCTTGTGCAGCCGACAGAGCAGGCCCTGGACATGCCCCAGGAGGGTGAGGACCTGGGCCGGGGTGGGTAGGGCTGTCCCCACACCCCTGCGTCCCCTGACCCCGCTCTGCCACCAGCCATCGAGACCCTGCTGTGCTACCTGGAGCTGCATCCACAGCGCTGGCTGGAGCTGCTGGTGCCCACCTACGCCCGCTGCCACCTACACTGCCCCGGGGGCACTGCTCAGCTTGGCGCCCTGGCCCTTGGGTGAGCACATGCCCGCACTTAGGGGTGGGGACAAGAGGGTGGGGGGCTGGTGATCACATGTCCCTCCCCACCCTGGGCATAGGTGTCCCCCTCTGGCAGCATGCCTGGCCCGGCAGCCACCCGAAGACACAGGTGACGGCAGCAGCTCCGTGGAGTTCGATGTGGTCCAGCTGGCCGACTCCATGGGCTGGGAGCTGGCCCCCGTGCGGCGGGCCCTGCGCCAGCTGAAGTGGGACCAAAGTCCCGGGGCAGGGGCGCCGCAGGGCACGGGGGTGCTCGTGGAGTTCAGGGAGCTGGCCTTCCATCTGCGCTGCCCCAGAGACCCGACCGCTGAGGAGAAGGACCAGCTCTGCGAGTTCCTGCACAGCCGCGTGCAGGCACGAGAGCAGGAGGCCCTGGCCCACCTGCGCCACACCTTCCGGGCCTTCCACAGGTGTTGGGGGGCAGGGCCCGGGCTGCCCATCCTTGTACTTGGTCCTTGCCCCCAGCCTGTCCCCACCCCCAGGCTAGGCAGCACTGACAGGCTCCTTCCCCCCAGCGTGGCCTTCCTCAGCTGCGGGCCCTGCCTGGATCAGCCCGATGAGGAGCGCAGCACCCAGCTCAAGGCCCTGCTCAGAGGCTACTTTGAGGGGGAAGAGGAGGAGACACTGAGGCCAGAGGACATGCAGGACAAAGAGAGCCCAGAGCCTGGGCAGGTCAGAGTGAGTGCCAGCTCCCCCGGCACAGAACGGGGTTACTGAGGGGATCTGGCTTAGCAGAGATGAGGACAAAGACATGCACACACGTGTACAGTAGCCTCTGCCTGATACTGTGGCGGGCCCCCTGCAACCTCCCCAGCAAGTGGAACCTGAGGTGACTGCAGTCAGCAGTGAGGCCCCCAGGTACTCCCAGCACGTGGCGCATGGTGCGGTAGGATTTCAGGGATGGTTTCTCACCCACTCCCACCCCAGCTCCAGGACTGGGAGGACCAGATCCGCCGAGACATCCGCCAGCTCCTGGCCCTGCGGCCAGAAGAGAAGTTCTCAGGCAGGGCCGTGGCCCGCATCTTTCACGGCATCGGTGAGGGGCTGGGGGCCTGGCCCTGGCATGGCAGGGGCTGAGGGCCACAACTGGCTGAGACCCCTCACGGCCCCTCTGCCCTCCTGTTGGCTGCAGGAAGCCCCTGCTATCCAGCCCAGGTGTACGGGCGGGACAGGCGCTTCTGGAGGAGGTACCTACACGTGAGCTTCCACGCCCTGATGCGCCTGGCCACAGAGGAGCTGCTGCTGCGGGGCCGCTGACCGCCTGCTGCACTTAGGCACCCATGGGGTTAGTGGCAGCCAGGGTGGCGACTGACCACCCTGGGCAAAGCCCACCAGCAGAGGTGTGGGGGGCAGGGGCCCTGAATGCAGAATAAAAGGAACTCGACTATCTTCAGAATCCTCCTTTCCAGCAGCAGCTTTGCGTATCATCCACACAGCCAAGCCCCCGCACACTTGTTTTTTATTGGCTATCGGGCCAAGGAGCTGGGCGCCAGGCCCAGGTAGAGGGTGGGCACAGCAGACAGAGCCAGGAAGAGGGAGAAGCAGGGCCACAGCCCCAGGCTGTCAGCCAGCACGCCAGCCAGCGTGGCCAGCAGCAGCTTCCCCAGCAGCTCCAGGGTAGCCAAGAGGCTATAGTGCGTGGCCTGGGGGAAAGAGGAGATCAGAGTTTGGGGTCATCCAGCCTGTAGCCCCCCACCCCAGCCCCACCACTCCCCTCACCTGCAAAGCACTATGTGCAAGCTGGCTACAGCGCATCATCACAGTAAACGTGACAGTGGTGACCAGGCCCCCCAAGAAGTGCTGCAAACACAGGCTCAACAAAGACACCCCTGTGAGGGACGGCAGAGATCAGCGGGGCCCAGGGGTCCGGGTGTCCCCCCCCCCCCACCCCGAGTTGGCCCTCACCTTTCAGGACTGTGCCAAGACCCACACCCGTCCCCAGGGCGTCCAGGTGGAAGAGCAGGGCAGTTTGGCAGGTGAGGCACACCAGGCGGAGCTGCAACACTGGCCTTAGGAGGGGAAGTGGCTGCCTGGAAGTGGGGTGGGGGGTTTGACCAGTCAGAGGATGCAGGGAATGGTGAGGGTTGGCAGGTCGGAGGTGCAGGGAGTTGGGGGGACTCACCGGTGCCTTGCCAGCAGGGCCCCACCCAGTGAGGAGCCAGCGATGGAACAGGTCACTGCACCCATGCCATTCCACAGCCCCAGCTCCAGGGCAGAGGCACCATGGTCCAGCAGGAGGAGTGGGAATAGGCTGCCAGCGCCTTGCTCACCTGAGGGGCAGAGGGTGATGGAGTACCCCCAAGCATGCCCCCCCCCCCCCACTCCCCACCAGGGGCTCCATTCTTGTTTTGCCTAGCCAGGTCCCTGCCCTGCCTCTCTCTCTCCTGGGTTCAGGCACCGGCCACAGCAGGCAGATACCATGGAAGAAAACGGGGCTTCATGCTCAGGGTTGGCACAAAGCAGCCCCGGCGAGACCTGGAGCTGAGGAACGGAGAAGGGATGAGGCTCAGCTGCAGAGTCCTGGGCTTGGCCCACGGGTTTCGCCCCAAGAGCTGGGGGGAGGGCAGCCCCACAGGTGGGTGCCAGGGATGCTGGGGACCCACCTTAGCTGCCCCCAGGTCCCAACCCTGTGTCACCTTGCTCGAGGCCTCACTCACCCAGCTTGTAGGTAAGCACGAAGCCGGCTGTCCACAGGGTCCCAGGCACAGCCAACAGGGCCTGCAGGTGGTGCCCAGGACGTGGAGCTGCCTCTGAGGGCTGCGGCTGTGGCAGCTGCTCCAGGGCTGGTGAGGCCCAGGCCAGTGCAGCAGCTAGCAAATAGATGGCAGCCAGGAGCAGGAAGAGCAGGGGCCAGGAGAGAGTGGGCACTAGGGCCAGCAGCCCACCCCCCGCCAGTGCCGCTCCCAGCTTGTAGGCAACCACCTGCACTGTGTTGCCAGGGCCCAGCTCGGCTGGCTCCAGGAGCTGCACAGCCAGCGTGTCTAGGGCCACATCCTGCACGGCTGCTCCCAGGTTTAGCAACAGGAGCAACACAGCTGTGATAGTGGGCAGCCCGACCTGGCCTTCCTCAGCTGGAGGCAGTGCCGCCAGCAACCCACACACCACACCCAGTGCAGCCGTACTGAGCGCCAACCAGACCCGTGGGGAGCCTCTTGTGTCCACTAGTGGGGCCCACACCAGCTTGAACAGCCACGGCGCATACAGCCCCTTGGCCAGACCCACGCGCGTCAATGAGAGGCCACGGGCCCGCAGCAGCACGGGCAGCAGGCCAGACTGCAGCCCGTAGGGCAGGCCCTGCACCAGGTAGAGGCCGGCCATCGACAGCAGCTTTCCGCGCATGGCTGGCACCAGCAGAGGATCCAAGGCAGCGGCAAGGTGGAGTGTGAGTCCATGGCGGTCCGGCTGGGTCCACGGCGCCCTCTGAGTGGGGCCAGAGATCACAGTCGGGGTGAGGGCAAATCAGGTTCCATGTGGGGCCTAACAAAGTATGTTCCGGTCAGGATAGGGTCAGAAGTCACACTTAGGCTTGGACTTTGGGAGGGGGTCAGCGTTGGACAGATGGGGTCAGGACGCTTGCCCTCTCGTCCTGGGGGTGTCGATGTCCCAGAAGAACAGAAACTGGGTCCAAATTGTGGCGAGACAGATCCCTCCAACCAGGGATGGGTACTCCCGACACGAGAGGGGCTTCCGGTAAGAAAGGAGGCCTCAGGCTCCAGGCATGCTTCGCGTGGCTGCAAGTAAAGCGCCCAGGAAGGGGACGCCTGCTTCCCCTTCACCCCGCGTCCCGCACCGCCCGCTCTGCCGCGGCCCGTCCTCTAGCACCCTCCTAGTTCTGCAGAACACGGACCAGAGGTCGGGACCAAGAGTCCAAGAGCCTCCGGCGCCGGAAGCCCGCCCGGAAGCGTCGGGAAATTGCGCCGTGGTAATAGACAACTGGAGCGCAGCTAGAGCGTCGGCTCGCCCGCTCTCTGGCGCCTCTGGTGGTAAACCTGGATAAGAGCTCCAGGCTGAGCTCCCGGGACCTCTGTCTCACACACACAGATACACTGAAATCGTCCGAAAATGGGAGAGGCTCAGAGGGAAACTTCAGAGGAACCGAACGTAGGAATCAGCCTGTACCCGCGGCCCCATCTTCTCCTCGCAGTGGTCACCAGCCCTAGTCCCTAGCCAGGGTTATCAGACTGGGTCCCCCAGGCTCCCTGTGAGCTGGAGGGACCCTAACTCTCCAGTGGTACTTCTTGGTGTCAGTCTGACCTGGGGCTTGGTTGCTGCAGGCCCTGGCCCCGGTCCCTGCAGGAACCCCCATGGAGGCGGAGGTGAACCTCTTCACTGCCACTGTCTACTTCTGGATACTTCCACCACTGGATTCCCCCACCACAACCACCTTGCTTGTGGCTGCAGAGGACCTCAGAAGGCAGGGGCTTTGTATGAAAGGTCTGGGCCCAGGGTTCAGCCAGGACACAGATGCTGCCCTCGATGCCCTCCAGTGTCCAGGTGGCATGACTAGGTGCCTCGGCAGGTCCTGTCTCCAAGTCTTCGGGTCCCTGAAGCCGGCCCAACCCCTGGGCCAACTTGAGGCTAACAAGTGAGTCAATGCATGCCCTCTGCTGCTGAAGCCATTGTGAGCTGGTTTCAGTGACTGGCAACATACTCTTAGGGCTTAAATTTCCTCATCTATGAAATTACCAGCCCAACCTCAGAGAACTGTTTGTGTAGATGAAGCAAGTGACCCCCAGCAGTGTTGTCTTCAAACCTTCCCTCTGCATTCCCCTGCCAGAGCTCACTCAAGCTTTGGACCTCTGCCCTCTCTCCCTGCCCCCCAGTCCCTTCCCACCAAAGGACTATATTTATACTTGTATGTCATACAAACACACATCATACACTTCAAACCCAACACTCCATTCACTCCCTCCCTTCTGCTCCCCCAGTGGCCCCTAGTAGGGGTGTCATGGATTGAATTGTGTCCCCACAACATATCTGTCAACTTGTTTAGGTCATGAATCCCAGTATTGCATGATTGTCTACCATTTTGTAATCTGATGTGATTTCCCTATGTGTTGTATATTCTGTCTCTACGATGTAATAAGATGAATTAGCGGCAGTTACATTAATGAAATCTACAAGATTAGATAGTGTCTTAAGCCAATCTGAGATATAAAAGAAAGAAGCAAGCAGAGAGACATGGGGGACCTCATACCACCAGCAAAGCAGTGCCGAGAGCAGACTGTGCCCTTTGGGCCTGAGGTTCCTGCGCTGAGATGCTCCCAGATCAAGGAAAGACTGATGCATCACAAGGACCTTCCTCCAGAGCCGACAGAGAGAGAAAGCCTTCCTCTGGAGCAGATGCCCTGAATTTGGACTTGTAGCCTACTAGACTGTGAGGGACTAAACTTCTTTGTTAAAGCCTCCACGTGTGGGATTTCTGTTAGAGCAGCGCTGGATGACCAAGACAAGGGGCACCACGCCCAACTGCGGGCCACGAGGAGAACCAAGACTTCACCTTTGAGCCCTCACTGCC